>CM053792.1:540289551-540464551 GCA_028749045.1 Cupressus sempervirens | reverse complement strand
AGTTCACATTACATAATCTCTTATGCTATAACCATATATCTTCATTTTGTGTAAACAAACATTTCTCATCAGATAAATCTAGATAGAACAAGTTACCTTTTGTTTGATCACCACTTCCAATCATTTCACTAGCATCATCAAATATTTTGGCCTTTTTTTGATGGAATTCAACTTTGTGTCATGATTTTTTAAAATGTGAAACACTCAAAAATTTATAGCTAAGTCCTTCAACCCAATAAACATGGTCACACATGATCTTCTCAATCAAATGCATTGATCCTTTACCTTTCACAAGACATGGTGCATCATCACCAGACTTAACACAGCTACCCTCATATGGTTCCATGGTTTCAATTTTATTTTTATCACCAACCATTTGATGTGAAAAACCACTATCAATTATCCACCTATTACATTTACTCACATATGAAATCAATGTAGTTTTATCATCTTTGTTAGAATCTTCTTTCATAACAACATAGACAACTTTTCATCATTACTTTTAGACTCATTATTAGTTTCTTCTTTAGCAATGTAAAGAGATTTCTTACTTTTCTCATTGTAGTCCTTGTTTCTCCTATTGTTTTGGTCATCCCTTTGGCCTCTGTACTTTCTTTCCCTTCTTTCATCCTTGTGTTCTCTATTAGGACATCTTGCAACAATATGACCAACTTTATTACATGAAAAATAGATTATAGGAAGTTTACTATTGTATTTTCCTTTGCCTCTTGGAAGTCTTCTAGCCATCAGTGCTTCAAGCTCATCATGTTCATCATCATAAACATCATTGTCAATTTTAACACATTTTCCTTTTCCTTTCTTTCTAAGAGCCAATTGTGATTTAAAAGTAGATTCAATAGTGGTAGTGGTAAAATTATCAAAGTTTGACGTTCCAAAAGCAATAAGCCTACTAGTTATACTTTCTAAATTTAGGTTACTACCAGGAGTACATCTCAATTTTTGTATTGTAAACACCCTAATAGCATAAATGGGCTAGAGTAGAGTTCTTAATACCTTGTTGATCATAGTCTTGTCATCAATATTTCCATTTTCTCCTCTTATGGCATTTACAACCTCTTTGATTCTTCTATAATACTGGAAAATATTCTCACCTTCCATCATTCTCATTTCATCAAACTTACCTCTCAATATTTTTCTGGAAATATGTCCAATCAATTAGATAAGGTAAGTTATGGTTTTCATTTATGGAAACATATTTTTTTTATAGATTAGTCATGTTCATTGGTAAAGAAAAATTGTCTAAGTATCATACAACATCACAGTAGCATGACATATTTGATGATAGTGGAATATTCTCTTGCACAATTAACCAAAGGTGTATGACATCATACTAATGACATATACCAATGTGCATGTCTGTACAATCAACCGAGTCCAAGTTACGAAGGAATTTTTAATGTAGTAATGATACAGCGTAGAACAAAGCATATTAGCAAAATTTGTTAAATGACTTGATTTATTATTTTGAATTACCATTTCTTAATGAGCTGACTCTAATGATGTTATGTGAGCTAACTAAGGAAGAATTTACCAATATGTTTGGTATAAGTAAAGAACTTCATTTGTGAAGTTATTGTGAAGCGAAGTGAATAAGTGATAAAGATATAATATGTGATTGTGAACTTGATATGATCTTGTGAAATGAGAGTAACAAGTGAATGCAATATTATGATATATGATGTGAAGCATTGTTATACAAGATGTGATGCAGATTGATATGTATGCAATCGATCTTGTATGAAGAATTTTTAGTCAAAAGATTTGTGAAGCACATCAAGTATCTTAGAATTGTATGTATACTTATTTCCTGAAGATCTTGTTGTATAGTTGCATGTTAGAGTAGTGGGATCTTCTTGCACACATTTGTATATGATCCACCAACTCCTAACAGGGTTGAAACAACTTCTACAAGGTTGAGGCTTCTAACAAGGCCTAGTCTCCTAACAAGGACTCAAGACACTATACATTCTTCATAGACTCCTAATAGGGTCAATATCCTTAATCAAATTCTTTATATAGTGAATCATCTAGTGGGTTTCATCCCCACTAGGGTTTTTCCTTGGCCAGGGTTTCCCTAGTTAACAAAATATGGTGCTATGATCTCTCTTTGTGTATAATTTTTTATATTATTCAGCATTATTGGTTTACTTTTTTATGCATGTGGTAAAGTAATTAATAATATCTAGTTGTGGGCAAAAAGATTGAAAATATTGATTCACACCCCCCCCCCCCCTCTCAGTATTATCTATTTCTAACAATTGGTATCAAAGCTTGGTTATTAAAAAGAATCTTAGTAGCTTGAATAAGATCCCTATGGATATAGAATAGTTGAAGAAGAATCTTGAAGAAGCACTTGAATAGATTGATCTCTTTACTAATGAAAGAGATGGCCTTAAAGATAGATACAAGGATGAAAAAGCCTACATTGGTGAATTAAAGGACAAAATAGATGACCTGAAGTAGAAAAGACCTCATAATCAAACCAATGATGATGACATTGAAGATATGAAGAAAGAAAATGAGATCCTAAAACATGAGTTAAAGATAGTTGAACTTAAGCTAAGTCATAAGAATAATGGAGGAAAGAATGACTCTAAATTTAAAGCTAAAAATGCAGATTTGAGATCTCAATGAAGCAAGGTAACATATGAATTGGAATCTATTAAGATAGAGTATGCAAAATTAGAAAAATACAACACCATTGTGAAAGGTGAGTTCGTACAAACCAAACATAAACTTGAGAAATTATATACCAGTAGTGATAAGATTGAAGAACAAATATGTGCACAAAGACCCAGTTATGACAAGACTAGACTTGGATTCTTTCTTGGTCAATCCACCAAGAAATCTGTTGAGAGAAAAGAATATAATACTCCTGGAAGCAATAAGGATCTAAGCAAGACAGAAGATACACCCAAGAAAAAAAAGGATGTCACTCATTCTGAGAAAGATAAAGAATCTAATAAAGATATGGACAACAAAAGAAAGAAATCTTATGCCTGGTGTGATGAACGTAAAGACACTAAAGCCAATTGCAAAGATAAGTCCTTCAAACCTATTTCAAATTTTTATTGTCATAATTGTCATTGTAGTGCCTACCCCTAGGTCGCATTTTTGTTATCATTGTCGAACTCTTTTAGGGCTAGTTTTATGTTGATGGTTAGCAGCATTGTTTTGAGACTATCAGATATTGTGCTATGGATTCAGTTGATATGTGATGAGATTACTTACACTCTACATTTCATGTATGCATGATGATTATTAAATTATTTTTAATTATTGATTAGATAGATGGTTTATTATGTGTGTGATTTCTTATGGATACTTACTCCATACTTGCATGTGTATGGTGTGCGTGTTTGTTTTCTTTCTATATGATGTTTCTGATGTGGTTAAGGAAGGGAGTCATAGTCACCTACCAGTCAGGATCTACACGATGCACCACTTCCTGCCATTGCTTGGTTAGCTTAGTATATATTGTGCTTGTACATGCATGGATTTTATGTAAGTTGCAGGTACCGAGTATCGACTTCCCTGAATTGCTAGGATGACCCTACCCTATCGCATTATCTCAATGGTAAGAGAGGGGAGATAAATTCTCAAGTCCAAATCCCAACCCTTTAAGCCATTTATCCTAATTGAAAATTAGGACAAATATCTAAGTTGAGTATCCTCTGAATACGTCGGATGACGTAATTCATGATATTAACCTTCTTGGTTTGATTTTGTATGTGTCTTGCTATAGTGGGTTTTCGTATTTTATTTTATGAGTTTTTTATGTATTTTCTATTAATTAAGCCTAATTAAAAGATTTAATTAATGGTTTAATTTAATGGAAAATCAATATGGTATTTTAATATTTATTTTTTTAATTAATTAGGAAATTAATTAAATAAAATAATTAAATTTGAAGATAAAAGTTATAATTTTAAAGTTGGAATGTGATAATATTTATTTAAGTTAATAAATATTTTATCAATTAAGTTTCAAAAATGAATTTAAAAGTGGAAAAGATATTAAAATTATTAAAAGATTATAGGTTGCATGATGTGTGCATATGATTAAAATATAAATATATTAAGATAAAACAAGTGGAGTTATTAAAGTGAGTGCATAAGATTTAAAAATTAATAAATTAAATTGAAAAGAGTAAAGTGAATATTAAATTAATTAATGTACATTATTTTAATATTTGGGAGTTTGCAAATTCTCCAGAGTTGTCATGTAGACAACACAGGAGTTTGCACTCTACTTATGTACGTGTTGTCAACAACACAAGGGTTAGCGCACAAATTAAGCACATGGTGTCTACAACCTTATGACTCCTCTAGAAGGTTGGAAAAAGCTCGTGCTTAGTTTTCAACACCTTTTGGTTGTTTCTAGAGATATTCTAGGTGCTTCTTGAGAGTTCTTTATAAGGAGGCACTCTTAGAAGCTTAGGGAGAGCATTTGGAGCATGGTTGGAAGACCGGGAACGTGGGGGAAGGAAGGAGCTTGCTCTGTAGATTCTGAGGAGAAGGAAATTAGCATCAGTATCCAAGTGCACTAGTGATTTTTGCATATTCCCTTTTTGCACGCTTTCTCTTCCTGTCTTCATCGTGTCTGCTAGATGACTGCTTGGATAATTCTTGTGATGAATGTTTAATTCAGATTTTTATGTTGATTCTCTCCTTGTGTGAAGAAATCAATAGAGAACTCAATTAAAAAACCCTAGCTTTCATTCATGAAAAGAAATTAGTTTTAAATTGGGTTTGGGTTTGAATTATAATAGAATCGAGGATTTGATTAGACAAGGGTTTGTATTTTAATGAAGAATTCTAAGTTAAAATTAATAGTCAAACCTATTAGATAGATTAATGGGAACAAATATTTTATAAAAAAGTTCTTAAAATTAGAAGCCCTTATTAGATTATGTATATGCCTCATTTTAAAATATACATATTTGTACAAATCTGAATACTTGTGTGTGTGTGTGTGTGTGTGTGTGTGTGTGTGTGTGTGTGTGTGTGTGTGTGTGTGTGTGTGTGTGTGTGTGTGTGTGTGTGTGTGTGTGTGTGTGTGTGTGTGTGTGTGTGTGTGTGTGTGTGTGTGTGTGTGTGTATACATATATATCTATTTATTTAAAAATGATGTTGTCATATCACAATAGAAAAATGTTTAATGAAATTCCATTTAATATATATATATATATATATATATACAAATATGTATATACATATATATATATATATACATATATACATATATGTATATATTTGTATAAGATCACAGTGAAGTTATATATTTATAAATTTCAAATCGTATGTGAAAAGCATTTATTGAAAATGTTTAAAATATATATATATATATATATATATATATATATATATATATATATATATATATATATATATATATATATATATATATATATATATTGAAGCACATTCAAAAAATGTTTATGGTAAACGTTTAATATTTAAAAAAAAATTAATAATTTTTGGGAGGGCGAAGCCCATGCCCCATCAGCATTGAGTGTCGAGTACCTACGTCGCAGGTACTGTGACGATAGGCAGTACTCTATACCGCTGTCGCCGCAGGCCCTGCGACCGCAGGGTACGACAAACCGCATTAGCAGTATTTTTAATTATATGGGTTCGGTGGGAGTTATGTGGTTGGAAATCGATTTTGACATTTCGATTTTTTTTATAATTTTTATAAATGTTATTATTATTAAATTTTTATTATTATTTATTTATTTATTTATTTATGTATATATATGTGTGTGTGTGTGTGTGTGTGTGTGTGTGTGTGTGTGTGTGTGTGTGTGTGTGTGTGTGTGTGTGTAAGTATATATGTATAAATGTTATTAATAATAAATAATAATTATATTGTTATAAAGATTAATATTATAAATGTTATAAGATATATATATATATATATATATATATGCTAATAATAATATATGATAATAAATATCATTTAAAATGTATATAATCATGAATAAACAATAGTGTTTGTTATTTTATAAAAATGATATGTTATTAACGTTAATGTATCATATTTGTTTTATTAATAATGTTAAATATGAATAATCAATTTAATAATAATTTGTCAACTATTATTAAATTGAGAAGAGAGATATTAGTTGTCTATATATAGTGATGAATCTGGTATAGTCAATTTGTTAATAAGATTTTTAATATAACTTGTTATGACTAACAAGTTATTATTAAATTATTAATAATAATGGATTTGAAGTATGGCTGATTTTAATCAACTGATATTTAATGAATTGTAAATATAGTTATGATATTAATTAAGTTGTGCGATAGAGTCTTAATCGAAATGATTATCAATAATACAGATTTGTTAAAGAAATGTTAGTATTCATTGAAAAGAATGACGAATGTGGTCATTATAGATTTATTAATAAGATTTCTAATATAACTTGTTATTAAATATTAACAAGTCATTATTGAACTATTAATATTAGAGAATTGGGTTATGGTTGACATTTAACTTACAAAATATAGTTAGTTATTAATCATCTGATATTAATTGGCTCGTTGATATGGATATGTAATTATTAATTAAATTAATTAATTAGAGTTAATTAAATTTAATTAATAATTAAGTTATGGAGTTTTAATTGATATGTTAATAACAATTCTTTTAAACGAAGTTGTAAAATATCTACATCGAAGTTGATAAGTCTTATTCTAATGACTTGAATAATGACCTTAGGTATTTTAATGGTTGTTAGTGATGAGACTTAAGTTTTAGTGATTTTTAATTAAGTATTGTTAGAATGATAAAGGGTCATACCTATGTTCATTATTAATTTATTTAATTAAGATAAATTAATAAAGCAAATAATATTAATTAAGGGACAATGGAGATTAGTGTAATTAGTAAATATTTATCCTTTAGTTATTCTTAGAATGTTATTTTAAATAATGGAAGGATAATGTTATCGGGGGAACAAACGGGTTGACTTGTAGGTCAAATGATAAATCTTATATACTTGAAGTATACTTGCAAATAGAAACTAAAACCTCCATACTCAATTCAACTATGTAATTTTAGCAAACTCAAACATGTGCTTACATTGTGTTTTCTCTATGCTTCTTGTTTTGGGTTTTGGGTTGACTAGTGTTGACCAGTTATAGGACGTCTACCAGAGGCTTGGGGGTTATGATTGTGATGGCATGTTGATGTTATTTGATTTGATCTTTATAACCCAACCATGGTAATGTGATGGCATACTCTATGAGATGTTTGTATTTACTGATTGTTATTGCTCATCAGTCTTCTTGAGTGAAGCTGAGTTCTATGTATCTAAGACACTTGACCTAATCATTTTTGAGTCATCGATCAGTTATCCTTAGATTACTTTCTAGTTGCCATGATGGGACTAAAATGTTGATTTATTTCTTGATGATTTCATGTTGTGACATGTTTTGACTCAACCATTTTGGAGTCTTCGATCAGTATGATTTTGAGATATATTTTGGTTATTGAGAACCAATGGATACTTTTGATTATCAGTGATACCTTCAGTTGCTAATAGAGAATTGTTGTGTTCATGATTATATATGGATGCTTTTCATTTGCTCATGGAGATTTGATGCTCTTTTTATAGATTATTCTTTTGGTATTTTTCTAGTCACTTGTATAGGACTGTGGTGATTTTGTGATTTATGATTCCATGAGCTTAGGGTAGGTTATCTACTTGTAATGTCACAAAGTGGCTTGCAATGGGGGTCAAGGCCCTAAGTGGCTGCCAAGGTAACTCATTGTAAGTTGTTTTAATAAGTGAAAACATTTACACTAAATGGAGATTAAATGAACCTAATAAGATAATTGTTTTGTTCTCGCCCATGCCTCAAGTGCTAGTACAAACTAGGATGGGAGTACAGAGAATGCTTGGTTGTGACCTTGCATTCCATAGTATGTCTTGTCAGTATGAGAGGATACTAGTGGCTGCATAAGGATCAGTAGGGACCCTGGAGTCCTAAGCTTCTGCTAGGGTAACTTCTACATGATTTATGCGATGACACTTGCCCACTTACAAAGTAGGTTTCCTACATGTCATTGTGTGCCTCTGGGATTAGATGTTGGTTTTGTGATTGAAACCTTTAAGTTAGTATACTTTTAGGATTCCTGGACTTAGAGAGTATTTATGCTATGTGGTTTTGATAACCTATTTGGGACTTGAGATTATCTCCTCAGCACGGTGGGAGCGGACCATTTAGGTTCCACGTGGTTGAGTGGTAGTGCTTTATCACTCTTACCATTTGAGATCCGTCTAAGACACCATGGTTGATGCATTCTTTTTTGGTATCTATCTTCATTCTATTCGTGGTTTATGATGGTGGACATGTATCCTTACTTTGATGATTTGCATATATTAGATGATGTTATCTTATGCTTTATTTTGTGGGTTAGATATCTTTCTGCATATGATGTAGGATGTTTTAGGAGTGACATTCCTACTATGATAATACTGATGATCTCTTTGGTGACTTGGAATGTTACGCACGAAGGAATGGCTAGGATCCATGATGGTCTAATGATGCTATTTACGGTTGGGAGGAACTGTGCACTTAATTATGTTTGTGAAAAATGGTTATCTATTATGATGTTTATATCTTTTATGATGATGTATCATGTATGATTTGTGGTTTCATTTATGTTATCGCATCATGGATTAGATTTAGAAAGATGATGTACTTTATTTCACACATGTATATTCTCTTATGCCTTTCATACTTTGTGACATGTACAGTGGATGATTGAGCAATCTGAAATGTAATTACAAAAAAAAAAGACATTTGAATATTGTTTAAATATGTTGGATGTGTCATTATTATTTTATGTGGATGTAGTATTAGATGGAAACATAATTAGTTATGTTAGATGTGATTCAACATTAAGGGATTCTTAAGAATGTAACCTGTTATGTATGTTATGTTGTTATTGCTTTCGCTACTAAGTTATGAATGGTTTTACTTTCATGTATTAAAAAAAATGCTACCAAACTTAGTGAAATTTTAGGTTAATTCTTTGGATCCCTTGGTGGGGCATTACAGTCATGGATATGGTCATTATGTAGTAGATTGTAAGAAACCTAAATTTGAAAGTAATGCAAATAGTAGGATATATAGGAACACTAACCATGCAAGAAATAGAAGATCTCATAGTAATGAAAGTGGAGAAAGAAGACAAATTGTTTTCTATAGATGCAAAAAACTTGGACACATTGAAAGAAATTGCAGAGCACCTGACGACCAGCTAAATGAACAGAAAAGAAATGTACCTATATGTTAGTTGTGCAATAAATTGGACACATAGCAAAGTTTTGCAAAATGGACAGAAGAGACCTAAATAGGAATCAAAATTATAAAAGAAACAATAGAAGAAATGATAGAAAGGAGTAGACAAATGAATTAAAGGAAAAATTTATCAAGGAAAAGGAACTAAGATGCTCTCATACAATTATAGAAGATGTACCTGACAAGACAATGAAGTCACTTATTGTTTGTGACTCCTCTTACCAAAATTAAGCATTCTCAGTGAAACAACGTATCAAATATTGATAACTAATGTTGGAGTAAGTATCAAAGGTTTTGTAGTTGATAGGATGTAGTAGATATTGAGAGAAGTCTATAATGAAGTGTGCATTGCCTGATAAGATCAAGATAAGAATATGTAAGAAGATTAATCTCTCTGTTGCACAGAGATAGTACATTGAACTAGTGGTAGGCATGCATTTAATGTGAAGTACAGATTGTGAAAGATTTAAAGGGCACAAATTGATTTGCATACATCATTTGCTTGTGTGAAGTCTAAGTGTGAGATTGAAGCAAGATTTGGAGAATTAAAGAGGCATGTAATTATGCAAAGTCACTGGAAACCCTAATACACAAAATTGAGGTATTTTCAATGACAAAAAAAGAAGTCTTTAATGTAAGCAATAGACCTAGGTACAATTTCAAGAAACACCCATTTGTTTCTTTGCTTGATGACCCTATTGGAGTATTTTTGCAAGTTCTAAAAAATATTCTTCACGTGGAGGATATAAGAGGATATATTCATTTCAAGATTGAAAGCATAGGTGACTCAAAGATTCATAAGGAATTGGAGAAAATGTGTAGTGATGACTTGTCATTGAAACCTGAACATAGATACCTAGAACGATTTAACCTAGTTAAGCATATGTTCTACATGAATTTTGACAATAATGAATGGACAAGGATAATTCTAAGCAAAGTGCATGATGATTTACTATGGTTGGGAGATTCTATCATATGTATTGACAATGACCTAATTCACAAGGTCACGGATTTGAGTGATGAAGGATGCAATCCAGTAAACATTAAGAGTGTATGTAAGATAGTTGAAATGAATCTCAATACATATTTTGATGGCAAAAACATGAAAGCCAAAACCATTTAAGATGATGGAGTGAGACTCATTTGTAAGATTATGGGATATAAGTACAATCATAGATCTAGGATAGATTTAATACCTATAGGATTTCTTCATGCAACTTACTTGGCAGTAAGAGGTGAAGAGGTTAATATGTATGACAATATCCAAACACAGTTGCTAGATAACATATCTAGAATCAAGAAATTAAGAAGCATAGTCTTTAGATTTAAATCCCTATTGACACATATATTTTTCTATGCTACTAAGAAGTTCCTTGATATCACAAATTGGAATGAAAATGAGTGTGCAATGCAGTTAATCTCTCGAGCATATAGGTCAAGACCTGAAATAGTTAGAGGTAATGATATTGACAGAATAATGAAATCTTTCCAAGTTGAAATGAAGCAAAAGGTATAGGATACCTCCTATGCTAATAGAGAAGTACAAGGATGAATTTTGTTTCATGGTTGAGATAGATTTCACATGTATGGAGGTAGTAGTCCCTTAGGTAAAGTTCATTGAACCTATGGGATATGAGATGAGTGAGGAATTGGTTGAAGGGTATGCATAGATAATCCTTCATTCTGAAGTTGATTCTGAATGTCCTAGATGGGGGACATATTTTGAGAAAATGAAAGAAGTTAAAACTAGTCAAATAATGAAGGAATCCAAGAAAAAGGTGGAGAAAGTAATTGATTCTATTTTGAAGGAATCTGGGATGACTAGGAAAGAATTTGATGAGGTGAAAGGAATAGCTATGGAAATGAAGGCTACTAGTCAATCTGAGCTTTTGACCCCTAGACCCATTGCAGTGGCAAGACCTACTGAAGAGGTCACAGTTGCTTAAACAAGTGTGTAGACACCTAATGTGCCCTATGTAGAAGTTGTATAGCAGCAACCACCGAGGAATCCAGTGAAGACTAAAGAAGCATTAGCTACAAAGAAGCCTACAAAGCCTATAAGGACCAAAACTCCTCTTAAGAAGAGAGTTAAGTAGACTACAAGTGGTCCAAGAAATAAAAGAAGAACCTCATAGATTAGTTCTTCTGATTTTGAGGAAGAAAGTAGTGACAGACCAATTGAGCCAGCTAATCAAGAAGCAAAGACATCGACAGGGTGAAAAGCATGGAAGCCAAAGATAGAAAATCTTAACATGCAAAACATTAATGACAATATTTTTTATAGTTGAATAAGTACTATGATTTATATAATAATATAGATAGAAGACAGTTAGAAAATGTAGTAGTTAGAAATATGATCCTAAAAGATGAAAGGTTTGACAGTATAAGAGGTTAGATACCCGAAGATTTGTACAATAGATTGCTAAATAGAAAGAGTAGAGTTGTAGAGGAAGATAAGAAAATAAGAATTAATATGGTGAAAAAGTTATGTTCTATAAATAATGAGGAGGAAATAGAAGTTATTCTAAAAGGCATAGCACCTTTTTTAAGAAATAAGAAGAGATCCATTCTCCTCATGGGAGGAAATTATGAAGAAGTTAATAAGGAAAAACAAAAGGCTATAGTCAAATTTATGACTACTATGCCTAAAGTAAGTGCACAGCTAGAAGAGGCAAGCCAGATGCCTAAAGTAAGTGTGCAGCTAGAGGAGGCAAGCCAGATGCCTAAGGAAAGTATGCAGCTAGAGGAGGCAAGCCAGACACCTAAGGAGTGTGCACAAACAAAGGAAGTAAATCCTACTGCAAATAAGAAATCAATTAGAACACCTATTTCTAGTAATTCACCACATATTACCATTGGTAGTGAATCTATGCAAATAGATAACACCAAGGTGATAGTTGACAGAACAAAGGATCCATTCAAGGATTTTGGTGCTAGCATTGTTGGAAATATTATGGATTATAGTAGCTCATCTGATGAAGTAGAAGATCAAGAGCCAAAGGAAGAAGAAGCACCTTCTACAAAGAAAATTGAGCCTAGCAATAAAGAGGCTACTTCAAATGTACTCTTGACACCAGCAGAAGTAAGACCTCCACACCTCCTACTCAAGCAGTAGTGGTTACAACAACAGTAGCTCAATCAGATGAAGAAGATGAAGCACAAAATCTCTTATCTTCTTTAAGAAAATTTCTTGAAAATAAGAAATCAATTAAGTCCATTGAAAAGACTTTAATTTTAGTACTGGATAGAATGGAAAAGACAGTGAACCCTATTGAAACTCCTGCAAACATTCAACAATAGGCAGCAATCTTGTGTAAAGCTTTTGATGAAGAGTTCACAACACTCACTAAGGTGGCTACAATTCAAGTACAAATAGAGCATAATGGTAAACTCCTCAATATCATGTGCATGAATATAAGGAATAATATAAAAACTTTGGATGAATGCATTAAGGCATTAAGACAAATTATTGAAGAAGGGAAACAAGTTTATGCTAAGTGCAACTTGGCATACATCAATCTTCAAAGTTTTGATGAACAAATCAAAGAGAAGGTAACTGAGCTTCAGACACTCACTAACAACTTTTTGAGACAAAATCAGAAGTTAATAAACATTGAAATGCAATGCAAGTTATTCATGATAGCATCAAGGATTTACAAGTAGATTAGGGGAAAGCACTGAAAATATTCACTCTTTTGAGAGATCATTTATCTGCATAGATAACATTTCTAGAAAATTAGTTGGAGGAATGCTTTGCAGCAAAGTCCTCATATGAAAAATTTGTAGAAATAGATTTAAATGCAACAAAGTTAGCTACATATGCCTTATGTGCACTAATCAGTGTATCTAATGCACTAAAAGATAGTTGGAAGAAACACCTTGTGCAATTGAAGACCAACTTTAGTGATTGCTTTTCCAAGTTCTGATGCAACTACGAGTTTTTTACCATCTCTTTTTGATACCTTTGTCATTGATGTCAAAGGGGGAGATATATGGAAAAGTGTAACTAGTAGTAATCTTTTGTTGTAACTTGTAAGAGGGAGCAATAAGCTGTAATTGGAGTTATAAGGGATACAATCTTCCTAAAACATGAATACAATTTTTTTTTTACTATATTATGGTTTTTTGTTTTGTTTGGTATGACAACATGTTTGGGACTTAGCCAATTTTCTCAAAATGTTACCATCAATGCCAAAGGGGGAGATTGTTGGCAATATGTCCAATCAATTAGATAAGATAAGTTATGGTTGTCATTTATGGCAACATATTTGTTTTGCAGATTAGTCATGTTTATTGGTAAAAGAAAATTGTCTAAGTATCAGACAGCATCACAGTAGCATGACAGATTTGATGATAGAAAAATATTCCCTTGGAATATTCTCTTATATAGTTAACTAGAAGTGTAGGACATCATATTGATGATGTATACCAGTGTGCATGTTTGTACGATCAACCAAGTCCAATTTATGAAGGAATTTGTAATGTAGTAATGATACAATGCAAAACAAAGCATATCAACAGAATGTGTTAAATGACTTGATTTATTATTTTGAATTACTATTTCTTAATGAGTCAACTCTAATGATGTTATGTGAGCTGACTAAGGAAGAATTTACCAATATTTTTGGTATAGGTAAAGAACTTCATTTGTGAAGTTAGTGTGAAGCGAAGTGAATAAGTGATAAAGATATAATCAGTGATTGTGAACTTGATATGATCTTGTGAAATGAGAGTAACAAGTGAATGTGATATTATGATATATGATGCAAAGCATACAAGATATGATGCAGATTGTAGTGCCTGGCCCTAGGTCACATTTTTGTTATCATTGTCGAACTCTTATCGAGCTAGTTTTATGTTGATGGTTAGCAACATTGTTTTGAGACTATCTGATATTGTGTTATGGATTTAGTTTATTATGTGATGAGATCACTTAGACTTTATATTTCATGTATGCATGATGATCATTACATTGCTTTCAGTTATTGATGATGATTAGTTAGATGGTTTATTATCATATGTGTTTTCTTATGGATACTTACCCCATACTTGCATGTGTATGGTGTGTGTGTTTGTTCTTATGTATGGCGTGTCTGATGTGGTTAAGGAAGGGAGTCGTAGTCACCTGCTAGTTAGGATCTACATGATGCACCACTTCCTACCATTGCCTATTTAATTTAGTATATATTGTGCTTGTACATGCATAGTTTTTATGCAGGTTGCAGCTACCGGGTATCAACTTTCCTGAATTGCCAGGATGAGCGTACCCTATCACATTATTTCAATGATAAGAGAGGGGAGATAAATTCTCAAGTCCAAATCCCAACCCTTTAAGCCATTTGTTCTAATTGGAAATTAGGACAAGTATCTGAGTTGAGTACCCTCCGAATATGTCAGATGACATAATTCATGATATTATCCCTTTTGGTTTGATTTTGTATGTGTTTTGGCTATGATGGGTTTTCGCATTTTACCTTTGTGAGTCTTTGGAGTATTTTCTATTAATTAAGCCTATTTAAAAGATTTAATTAATGGTTTAATTTAATGGAAATTAATATGATATTTTAATATTTATTTTATTTAATTAATTGAAAAATTAATTAAATAAAATAATTAAATTTGAAGATAAAAGTTATAATTTTAAAATTGGAATGTGATAATATTTATTTAAGTTAATAAATATTTTAGCAATTAAGTTTTGGAAATGAAATTTAAAAGTGGAAAATATATTTAAAATTATTAAAAGATTAAAAGTTGCATGATGTGTGCACATGATTAAAATATAAATATATTAAGATAAGAATAAGTGAAATTATTAAAGTTAGTGCATAAGATTTAATAATAAATAAATTAAATTGGAAAGAGTAAAGTAAATATTATATTAATTATTGTGCATTATTTTAATATTTTCTCACATAAGAGTTTGCAAATTCTCGAGAGTTGTCATGTAGACAACACAGGAGTTTGCACTCTAAGTATGCACTAGTTGTCTACACTTAGGAGCTAGCATTTTATTTGAGCACATGGTGTTTACAACCTTATGACTTATCTAGAATGTTGGAGAAGACTCATGCTTAGTTGTCATGCTTATCTTCTAGTTGTTTCTAGAGACATTCTAGATGCATCTTAGAGGCCTTTAAATAGAGGCTCTCCTAGTGTGTTTGGACAAGCTTCAAAGCTTACATGCATTTGAGAAGCTCATATGCTTCTACATGCTCATATGCTTCTACATGCTCATATGTTTCTACATGCTTCTATGCTTCTTCAAGCACTTCTAGTCACGTGGGAATTTTGGTTGGCTTGGATCTTGGAGGAATTGCATATGAGAAGAAGGAAGGGAATTTCTATGGACTTTTGAGGCATGAAAAATTAGCATCAGTCTCCAGGTGCACTCGTGATAATCACATATTCTATTTGCACTCTTTCTTTTCCTATCTTCATCGTGTCTGTTATATGTGTCTGAAACTTCTCTATGATTGAATCTATAATTTGAAATTAGAATCTAGATATGTATTTATTTGGATACAAAATAAATCAATAGAGAACTCATTAGAAAAACTGTAGCTTCAATTTAAGAAAGAAATTAGATTTGAATCGGGTTTGGGTTCGAATTTATATTGTGAAATTAGATAGACAAGATTTGAAATTAAAATAGAAATTCTAAGTTGAAAATTTGAATGGTTAGATGTAATCTTTCTATAAAATTATATTTTTAGATGTGTATGAACAAACCCTTTTATGGTTAAATTTAGAGAACAATTACCTTTTAGGAGAAATTCTTAATTCATCACAAACTACCCTGTCGCTACCCCTTGGATAGACCCGAACTCAGTCATTCATAACTTTTTATCATGATCAAATTTATTTGATCGCTCCAATCAAAATTGGTGCAACTTGGCCCTCTCCAACATATTTCAATTTCAGCCAGATCCAACAGCTCATTAGGGAGATATGGCCCTCGTACTGGGACTATTTTATTCAAGGACAGATATTTCTCTATTTCCCATAACCAAGAGTTATTTATGCTTAAACTTCAAAAAATATATATATCAAAGCATGGAATGAATTAAAGATATTATTGCAATCTTTCCTTAGTATAATCTTATTTTTATGCATTAGTTTTATATGATTTATTAACTAATCTAATTTAATTAAGATTAGTTAATAGTAGAAGAAGTATAATTAATCTATTTATCAACCAACATAGGAGGTATTTAGTTGAGATATTAATATTGGGAATTTATTATAATTTTTTATTAGTAAAGTAATAATTTGAACATTGATGGAATGATACATAGTTGACTCTTAATGAACGAAACTATTATCTGCTGATAATCATGTAGTTATTGACATAGCTACTAGTTAATTTAATCGTATAATTAATTAGATTTAATTGATAATAGAGTTTTAATTGTTTTATCAAGGGAATATTAGTATTCATTGAAAGAATGATGAATGTGGTCATTATAGATTTATTAATAAGATTCCCAATATAGCTTGTTATTAAATATTAACAAGTTATTATTATTGAACTATGAATATGAATATTTGTGTACTAGATTATAGTTGACTTTTAACTTACAAAATTATAGTTATTTATTAGTCAACTGATATTAATTGGAATGTTGCCATGGATATGTAATTATTAATAAAATTAATTAGAGTTGATTAGATTTAATTAATAATTAAGTTATGTAATAAAGTTTTTAATTGATATGCTAATATCGATTCCTCTAGCAAAGTTGTGAAGTATGTATATCGAAGTTGACAAGTCGTACTCTCATGACTTGAATAATGACCTTAGATAATTTAATAGTGAGACTTAGTAATATTTAATTGAGAACTATTAGAATGTTAATAGGTCATGGATGGTGTACCTATGTTAATTGATTGATTAAATTGATCATTTTAATAAAGTTATAATCTTCTTATTCAAAGACTAGTAATTGGCTCTCTTATAATTTAGACGAATAATGATCCTTGATTTATGTTAAAAGTTGAAGGAACATTAAGAAGAGTCATTCAATTTGATCTTAGCAAAATAAAGTGAATAATTTTATTAAGCGTCAAATGATTTAATATCTATCCTTCAGCTATTCTTAGAATATTATTTTAATTAATGGAAGGATAACGCTACCGGGGAACAAACGGGTTGACTTGTAGGTCAAATGATAAATCTTATACACTTGAAGTACTTTTGCAAATAGAAACATAAAACCTCTGCACTTAATTCAACTATGTGATTTTAGTAAACCAAAACATGTGTTTGCATTGTGTTTTCTCTATGCTTCTTGTTTTGGGTTTTTGGGTTGATTAGTGTTGACCAGTCTTAGGTTGTTAACAAAGGCTCGGGAGTTATGAGATGTGATGGCATGTTTGTTGATCTTATTTGGTCTCAATCTTTATAAACCCAACCATGGTATGTGATTGAATGCTCTATGAAATGTTTGTAATTACTAATTGTTATAGTTGAGATTCTTATGTATGAGACACTTAACTTAATCATTTTTGAGTCATCGATCAGTTATCCTTGGATTATTTTCTAGTCACCATGATGGGACTAAAATGTTGATTTATTTCTTGATGATGTCCTGTTGTGACATGTTTGACTCAACCATTTTGGAGTCTTCAATCAGTATGATTTTGAGATATTCTTGGTTGCTTGTTGAGAACCAATGGATATTGTGATTTATTTTGAGATATATTTTGGTTATTGAGAACCAATGATTATTATGATTATCAGTGATGCCTTCAGTTGCCAATAGAGAATTATTGTGGTCATGATTTTCTATGGATGCTTTGCAGATGCTCATGGAGATTTGATGATTCTTATTATGGATATTTGATGATTCTTATTGTGGATATTTGATGCTTTTATTATGGATATTTGATGATTCTTATCATGGATATTTGATGCTTATATTGTGGATATTTGATGATTCTTTTTGTGGATTATCTTTTGGTATTTTTACAGTCACTTGTATAGGACTATGGTGATTTTATGATTCCATGAGCTTAGGGTAGGTTATCTACTTGCAGTGTCAGGAAGTGGCTTGCAATGGGGGTCGGGGCCCTAAGTGGCTGCCAGGGTAACTCATTGTAAGTTTGTTAATAAGTGATAACATTTACACACTAAATGGGGATTAAATGAACCTAAAAATATAATTGTTGATGTTCTCACCCATGCCTCAAGTGCTTGTACAGACTAGGATGGGAATAGAGAGAAAGCATGGTTATGACCTTGCATTCCATAGTATGCCTCGTCAGTATGAGAGGATACTAGTGGCCACATGAGGATCGGTATGGACCCGTGGAGTTTAGCCTACTGCTAGGGTAACTTGTACCGTATATATGTGATGACACTTTCCACTTGTAGAGTAGGTTTCCTACATGTCTTTGTGTGCCTCTAGGATTAGATGTAGATTTTTTGTGTGATGGAACCTTTGAGTTAGTATGCTTTTAAGATTCTTGGACTTAGAGAGTACCTTTGCTATATGATTTTTGATAGCCTATTTGGGACTTGAGATTATCTCCTTAGCACAGTGGGAGTGGACCACTTAGGTTCCACGTGGTCGGGTGGTAGTGTTTTTCCACTCTTATCATTTGAGATCTATCCGAGACACCGTGGCTGGAGTATTCTTGGTTGGTATTTATCTTCATTCTGCTCTTGGATCATTATGATAGATGATATACCCTATGATGGATGTATTTACTGGTATGTTTCTTACATTGATGATTTGCATATGTTAGATGATGTTATCTTATGCTTTGCATGTTGGATTACTTTTTGCATATGATGTAGTATGTTTTAGGAGTGACATTCCTACTATATTAATACCGGTGATCTCTTCAGTGATTTGGAATGTTACACACGGGGGGATGGCTAGGATCCACGATGGTCTAATGATGCTATTTACGATTGGGAGGAACCGTGCACTTAGTTAGTTATGTTTTGTGATATATGGTTATCTTTTATGATGGATGTTTATATCTTTATGATGATGATGTATCATGTATGACATGTGGTTTCATTTATGTTATTGCATCATGGATTAATATGGGATGATGATGTACTTTATTTACATGGATGTTTATTCTTTTAAGCCTTTCATACCTTGTGACATGTACAGTGGATGATTGAGCAATCTAAAATGTAATTACAAAAAGGACACTTGTAATATTGTTTAAGAACATTGGATGTAACATTGCTAAGGATGTGATGTTAGATGAATAGTTAATTTAGATGTGATACAACGTTAAGGGATCTGTAAAGAATGTAACTGTTATGTATGTTATGTTTACTTTCAGTTGGATTTTACTATTGCTTCTGCGAATGTTATGAATGATTTTACTTTCACATTTTTAAAAAAAAAAAAAAAAAAAATTGGCAAACTTAATGAAATTCTTTGGATCCCTTGGTGGGGCATTACACATATTGATATGTGTGTAGTCACTCTTGTATGAAGAATTGTCAGTCAAAAGATTTGTGAAGCACAACAAGTATCTCAAAATTGTATGTATACTTATTTCTTGAATATCTTATTGTATAGTTGCATATTAGGACAATGGGCTCTTCTTGCACACATTTGTATATGATCCACCAACTCCTAACAAGGTTGAAGCAACTCTTAATAGGGTTGAGGCTTCTAATAAGGCCTGGTCTCCTAACAAGGACTTGGGACACTATACATTCTTCATAGACTCTTAACAGGGTCAATATCCTTAACCAAATTCTTTATATAGTAAATCATCTAGTGGATTTCATCCCCACCAGGGTTTTCCCTTGGCTAGGGTTTCCCTAGTTAACAAAATATTGTCTTATGATCTCTCATTGTGTATGGTTGTTTATACTATTAAGCATTATTGGTTTACTTTCTTATGCATGTGGTAAATTAATTAATAATATCTAGTTGTGGGCAAAAGGATTGAAAATATTGATTCACTACCCCTCCCCCCCACCCTCTCAATATTATCTATTTCTAATAGATTTCTAATTTTTCCCTTAGGACATTTGTGTCTCCTCCATAGATGGTCTAGAATGTATCCCACATTTCCTTGGCATTTTTGTAGTCTTTTATGTCATCAAACTTGGTGCAGCTTAGGGCTGATGCAATCTCCAACATAGCTTATTGTGTTCTTGCTTCTCTTTTTTATTGTGTTGTTAGAGGAAGAACTATTATCTCTACATATGCATTATCCACAAAGTGTATTATACCATCTCCAATTTCTACCAAATGCAGCCTCATCAAACTTTGTCATGCAGGGAAGTTTTCTTTGTTCAACCTTGGTACCTCTTTTTGTACATGTTGATCTTTAGCTTCAAGTACCTTCAAACTTTTCTCTACAAGCACCAAAGCTCTAATACCAATTTTTAGAATATTTTGAATAACTTAGAGGGGGGTGAATTAGTTATCCAAGGTCCAAATGTACCAATTCGACAATTAAACACTTCAAAAATTTCAAATCTAAGCATCCATTAGCTTGACCTCTATAGAAAATTATCAATAACATCAACTAGCAGTCCACTGTCCTAATAATAATAAACTTGCAAAATGTAAAATATTTAATAGTAAATCATGACAAATGACATCCACATAAGTTGACACTGGGATTTAACATCAAAACCCAATTTGGGAAAACTCGCCAGTAACATGTCACCAATTTGTTAACTCTTCTGAAGTGAGATCTATTAGGAGCCAACTCTATTAAAGGTTACGAAACACACTGTTAAATGTGACCTTGTTAAAGGATTTAATCACCTTGTTAGGAGTGACCTTATTAGAGGACTTTAAAACATTCCATTTGAACGTCACCTTGAATAAAAGATTTATATATGACTTTTAGGTCAACCTTGATTAAAGGATTTCAATATTGATACAATGGTTAGAAAGTCATACAATGGTTAGAAAGTCACACTAGTTTTGATCTAACTAATACAACTCACTTTGCAAATGTGGATCACATTTCAACTCACATGTTGATCCACTAACTAGCCTCCATTGTCATTTTTGTCTCTAATTTTCTTAACAACTCTTCAAGTAATCACTCTTCACATCTTCACAACACTTCTTAGCCTTCTTGCTCAAATTCACCAATCAATAGTATCAACAAAGATCTTCAACCTTTTAGGTTACGCTTATTCCTCTTTAAGGAGTTTATTATGATATTTTTCCACTTAAATACCACCGTAGATCTTAGGGTTAGGTTAGACTCATTGAATCCCTCCATCATTTACTCTACTCTTTTCTCGTCTAGAAACTTCTCTAAACTTCCCCTTGAATCCTTGCATAGAAATGTGCAAACACATTTTCCCTTTATTTAAATGATCTAGCTCATCATTCCTTATCTTTAACATGCTTTGCTTATTCTAAGAAATCAACTATTTGAAAAGGAAATCACAATTTCCTCATAATTTATCAAATGTTGTCCCTTGGCCAACATCGTGTTCTACCACTCGATCATCACTAGGTTACTCAGTCACTACTATCCTTTCTATTTGGCACATATACTAATGCTTGGTCAATACTGATGCTCAATCGACACTACTTCTACTCTGCACATAATGGTGCTTAGTCAACACTAGCATCACTCGACATAAAATTCAAGTTCCTTAATATTCTTCTCTTTTGCTCAATCAAACCTATGCATTTAGTCATTCTTGGATCACTTCTTTAAGGCTTTAGTATTTATCATTGTGAACTATAATGTTTTATTAGAAGGTCGTAAGTCAAATAGTAGATATTTTATGCACCATATTTTGGATGTCTTAATCCATGATTTTGTAATATCATTTGATATTTTCATGTTTTGTAACTCCTATATATTAGGTGTGCATTAAAGGTTAGCATGAATGTTGATGGTATTCCTTTGGAGGAGTATCATAAGAATTAGAGAGTATTGACATGTTGCATTCATGGATTTGTTTATCATCGATGTCAACATAGCATTGTTTTTGTGAAGACTAGCAGAATAGAAGACAGATAATGAGTTCATACAGATGGAGTATCAATGTTTAGATCAAGCATAGTTAAGAATGGGACCTGTATTATATTTTGATGACGTGGCTAAGTGCATAGAGAGAATCAATGTCTTGCAAAAGATATGCTTGATTTATAGAAGACAATAAGCAAACAAAATACCTGATAAGTGGTTTTTGATGATTGTCTTCTTCACTTGTAGCATGATTTAAACAATCACTTTATCTTGTCAAAGTCTAACTAATAAAGTGCCCATTGTAATTCCTCTTATAACTAAACCTTTCCTCTAGGTTCTTTTGTTATGACCAGCTTCTCAAATCATCTTCATTAATCATCTAGATATGGTACTCAAATCATATAGAAATTGTCCTACTAATTAGGTTTGACATCAATGATAATATAATAATTGTGTCAATTTTAGTTTCCAACACACAATTTTGTAAACCCTTATACTTGATGGAGCTCATGAGGAAAGGAGTCTCAGGAGGCAGCTTATAGCATCCTATCTATGACATGCAAGAACCAAAGAGATGTGATGGGTGGGATCTCAAATGAACCTAGTAAAAACTCTTGCAAAGTGCACAATAGAATGAAATATTCAAAGACAAAAGAAAAAATGCTACTATCCAAGAATCAAATGAATGAAAATGTGATGAAATGTAATACAAGATGATAATGCAAGCTAATCTAGATGATATGCAAGTACGAAAAAGAAAATCTAATCTAAATACAAGGAAACAAAAAGACTAAGCTATCATGAAATAATTAAGCTACAATGACCACTAAGCTATGATGGGTGCAAAAGTGCTTCAACAATGCAAGAATATAAGAGTTTGGTTATTGCTCCAAGTGATCTAAAGTAAATCGTGTAGCATTACAATAGCATGAACCTGAGACACATGAGAGAGTGAGGAGAGAGACTCCTTTTTTAAGAGAAGCGGATGGTAGAGATTAAGAGGAAAAATTTATAGTGGAGAAATCTTCTCATGTTGACTTTGGTGCACAAGAAATTTAAGATGCAAAATTTTAAAAAAATTAAAGAGGCAAAAGATGTGTGGAGGAGAAAAGATATTCAGAAAATTGTGTTTTTAACGTGTAGACAAAAATGTCTTTTAATATTATTTTTGAAACAAAAATTTCTTTTTCATGTGCACACATAGAATAAAGGGGATTTATTTTATTAAAAGGGAGTAAGTTCTTCTAATTAAATAAAAACATAAGATAAGGTGGTCAAACCATAAGTTATAATCAAATAAAATATTTTTGAGGATTTGATAAAAGATAAATTATGTAGAATTGAAAGAAAGGGGGCTCATGTTCTAGATGACCATTTGTGGGTTATTACACTAAGTATAGACTATGTAGCACCCACTCCTTTTCTATCGCTTTAGATTTCATTGTTCAATCCCACCAGGCCTTTTTGTGAGCATGTTAGTTTCTTAGTTACATTTGAAATACATTGTTTTGATATTTAGAGTAATTGATATTATCGTATTAGCAAATGGTGATGATTACTTGATTACAATGATGATATTTTATATGCTCTTAGTTAATGATTAGATTTATTTGTATGATGATATTCTAATATGTGCTTTTATTTGATGATTACAGTTAACTTCATGATGATGGATTTTATATGTTAGGGAAATATGTTATTCATATTCATGGATTATTAGTTGTACTTATCCCACACTTGCATGTGTATGGTGTACGGGTTTGTTTTATGCTATATTTGACATTTTTTCTAGGGTTGAGGGAGAGGTTCATAGTCACCTCAGAGTCAAGATCTACACAATATACCACTCCCCACTAATATTTGGTTAGCTAGATATATATTAGTACATGCTCGTCTTTTATGCAAATTTGTAAGTACCAGGCATCGACTTCCCTAAATTGTCAAGATGAGTGTACCCTCTCAAAATATCTCAATGGTAAGAGAAGGGAGATAATATTTAAGTTTGATCCACATCTAATCCTAAATTTTATCCTTAGAAGGAGGATAACTGTCTAACTGATTACCCGTCCAAATCTATGAGTCTATCTTCATACATCTTGTTTGATTTTGGATTTGGTCTATTTTATTTGTGTTGCAATCATGTGGGATATGTGGTGTATTTTTAGTTAGCAAATAATTTAATTATGGTATTCAAATAATTATATGATATTTAGGTTATTAAATATTAGTTTAACTAAAAAAGAAACATTAAAATACAAGAATATTTAATTAATTAAATGTATTTATTTAATTTAAAGACTTAAAGATTAAAAGTTCAATTAAAAAAGTTAAAGAATTTAATAAAGTAAAAATAGAATTTAATTTGTAATTGAATTAATAATAATTAATTACAAGTTTCATCTTATGGTTGTGATAATCATATTAAATTTTAATTAAATATTAGTATTACATATTTTATGCATAATCGATTAAAAGAAAGTTGAGTCTTAACTTCTAATTTAAAGTTTGAACTCAGAACTCAGCTAAAGATGGAATTATTAAATGATTCTTTTAAAAAGTGCATGTCAAGTTAACAAGTGAGTTCTTTAATTAGGAAAACCCAATAGGTTTCTTTATGTAAGTTTTAAGAATTGTATTTCTCTAGATTGAATATTGGTCTTGGATTTTAGGGTGATCAAATTGGGGGATTTGTTTTAAGCTTGGTCTTGGCTTGAGGATTTGGCTTCTTACTAATTCTTTCATTTTCACATGTTTGAAATCCCTTATTTATTTTCCTTTTGAAAGATCATCTTCTTTGTGCATGGAATGAGAGTCTGCTCAATTTGTTAGTGTTATTATTCAAATTAATTTTTTAGAATGTGTATTGTGAGATTTATTGTCAAAAGAAAACTGCATTGTAATTATATTTGTCTACTTCACTCGATTAAATTGAGAAAAACATGGCTTTTATTAAAAGGAAATAAAATTATACCCTTTTTGTTCTAAGAAAATATATCATTTTGATAAGGTCTATCTAAAAATAATTATTAAATTTGGTTGTTGGCTAAATGCCCTACGAGATTTATTACACAAAAATTATTAAAAATCATTTTATAAATTACATAATAAATATATTTAATTTTAAAAATATTAATTTAATAAAAAATAATGGGGTGTACCCCATCCCACACTCCCTGTGATGACCTTTAATGTTGTTATGAGCAACAAAGAATCTCGCAATCAACCAAGGTTATCTTGACTAGCCAATGTTGCCACAACGGTGATGGGAGGGGTAAAACCCTCTACCATGTAAAATCATTTTATTAAAAATAATATATTATTAAATAAAATTTTATTTTATTTTATATTTTAAAATTAATAAATCGTAAATTATTTTTAATTGATGATTTTATTTAATATTATACAATATAAGAATGAAAGGTGTTTAAATCTAGTTTATATTAAATTTAATTTACATTAAAACAAATGTTAGTTAATTTTAATTTCGATTTAAGGACTTTGGGTTTATATTTATATTTTGAAATTTTAATTAATATTTATTAACTATAGATTAATCTTTGAAATTTTGATAAAGGTATGGCTTTTTTCTATGATTTAAACTTTTTTGTTTATTAAAAATCTAACATCTATTGAAAGGGGTGTGATTTTAAGGAACTAACACTTTGTCATCACAATGAAACAATTTTGATAGCTAATTCTTCAAATAAAAATAAAAACCATAGAATTTTTTAATGGCTTATATCATTAATAAACAAAACGATTCATTTTTAGCATCAACTCAAAGATTGATTATTAACATCTATGAGTTTGTGGCGACGAAAATCATCCTTCAACAACAAAGTTTATCTTGCTAAATTTATCCTTGAATGGAGATATTTATTTTGAAAGAGGCATCAAATTTAATACCACATCTTGAATGAATTGTGAAGTATTCTAAAGATTGTGAACTGCATCAACGAATATCATATGAAGGAAAATTAAGATTGATATACAAATCATAATAGCTTCACATTTGATTGAACTCATATTCACTATGTGATCCAAATCACACTTAACAACACATAGAAAATGTCAAACTCGCAAGACCCTAATTCTTTTAAAATAAAGCGTTTGAAGGCCTTCCATATTCAAGTTGCACGCACACACACACAACTGACTTAATAACTTTTCCAACACAAATTTAACTACTTTTTGGCACCATTTTTCACTCCCATCCTCTTTGATTTTATTTTCAAGTCGATAATATTTGCCATGAATGCAAAACAAAAAGTAGCAGAAGGCAAAAATATGAATAAAATACAACGTGCAAATTATAGCAAAAATCTATGCGAAGTTCCTAAAAAGATAAGAAAATTTTGATAACTTCAGCAAGTTAGGCCTGAAATTAAACATGAAAATTTGCCTTAGCAAGTAGGATTAAGCTTGTGAAAAATAAGTCAACTTTGACTATTTAACACTTTTGGTCTAGGAATTAAGCTTAGTGTGTGATGTTTAGACCGTTCCACTAGCAGGTGCGACATTAAGAAAGAAGACTTCATTGGCAAATTTCCCTTAATACCTAATTGAACTAATTTATAGAGGAGTAGGATTGATAATAGAGGTAGCAATCCATCAATTGGATTGAGAAAGTAATAAGTCATGAGAAAGAGGATTTCCAAACTGCGCCGCTAAGGAACTTTACCAAAGAAATTGGGAAAAAATTGAAGATTAATGTGTGATTTAGAAGAAATCTTGTCTAATTATAGTATGCCCTAAACACATTCATATCAAAAGATATTATTGATTCCCCATTTCCTTGGCAGTAGGATTGTGCATAGAATTGCAAGCCCCAAAACCTAGTGACTTGGATCAAATTTATGAGATCAGTATTATTCAGATAAGTTAATCTGCTTCGAATCTTTAGTCCTTTTGAAAATTCCATTTAAATTTGTTCTATGTCTCAATAAAACTATCTATCTCTCTAGGAAATTGATATTAAATTACTAGTAGTCCATAAATTTAATAGTAAATGGTCATTATAAAATACTAGTGAAACTAGACAAGTTGCACAAATCGATTGCAATTAGAGGATGCAAATCAGTTGCTGAGTGGGAGCATAATACCATTTCCAAAAATAAAATGTAAATGCATAAATTTTGCTACATTTTTTTGTCACATAAAGATAAGAATGTGGAACTTTTAAAAAGTGTTTCGACCTTGAATTCGTAGACCCTAGCAAAAGTAGTGAATTTATCTATTCTTCATTGGCCAAATGAAAGTAGTGAGCTTTCTTGGGCGGGATAGTGGATGGATAGTTTTTCATTCTTTATTTCCATCATTGTTTAGTAAGAAGGAATCAAAGCTAACACTTTCTTTATTTCAAATTTAGAAACTTAGATATTAATGTTGATGATAAAATTATTTTTGTTAAACCATGATTACATGAAGTCCTCTTGTAGTAGTTATTAGGATTTAGCTTTATTTCAACCCCATCTTGGGGGTAATCTAAGGAAGCCAGAAAACACTCAAACTATAAGGAGTGATGAAGAGGAGAAATTGTCAATCCATTAAGAGGTTGAGGTAGAAGAAGAGGAAATTAGAGATTTTCATCCCCATCTCAACTCAGTCATTATTGTTTTAAATCTAGATGAGGTTGTTGAACCTCTAGAGGTTCCATCCCAATTACTAGTAAGCTAGAGTAACCAAACTTCTATGAGAATAAAATGATTATTAAGTCAGACGACTCACTCTCAAGGAGATTGAAGTGAAACCCTAGAAAGAAAGGAAGCAAAAGTTAGCATCTCGATAGAAGCCCTAAATAATATGGTAGTTGAAGATCTTATGAATCAATTCATTTATGAGATTTGTGATGAGGATCTCAATTTGCAAAAATCAATTTTGATCTCTAAAATCCAAGTAGAGGACATGGAAAGGGAGACAAGCTCCATTTTCTTTATAGAAGGGTTAACAGAGTTGGTTGAGGATTTGAAAAGTCCTTTAGGATTAGGAGTCATCCTCCCAAGTATAGGAGGTCTTGATTGTGCAAAAGTATTAAAAAAGTGAGGGAAGAGATCCTTGCAAGAATTGCATCTAAAAGATGGGGGAGCTAAGGGTCAAATTAAATTAACTGATATTCTTAATGTTGGGAAGGGGAAGTTCCTTCTCAAGGCACCATGAATGTATTAAAATGGAATATTAGGGGCCTCAATACCCCTAACAAGTAGTGGCTCCTAAAATGATGCATTACTAACACTAAAGATGACGTAGTTATTCTTCAAGAAATGAAACTTAATAGGGAAGAAATATATCAATTTCTTCTATAGAAATTCATTAAAAAAATGGATGAGTGGTATGGTGAAAGGAATCATATTTGAATTTCACTATAGGTTGTTTAATGTCTATTGTCCAATTCGTAATGGAGATAAAGTTGGGTTATGGAAAGAGATGGAAGACAAACTAACATTAGAATAGGAAGGTCCATCTATTTTAGGAGGAGATTTTAATGATATTCTTCAATATTCATAAAAGAGAGGAGGCATCAACACCCTTTCATTAGCATCTAAATAATTTTTTAATTGGGTAAATAGTTTAGGTGTTCTAGAGTTGGCTAGATCGGACAACACCTTTGCTTGGAACAATAGAAGGAAGGAGTTCAATAGTATTGTAGATTGATTAGACAAGTTTTTTTGTCATGGAGATCTATCAATAGTATCAATTTCATTTCAATCTAAATTTTAAAAAATATCGGGATCATATCACTATCTTCTGGAGCTTAAATTTCTAGAAAATAAATGACCAAGCAATTGTCCTTTCAAATTTGAGAAAATGTACCTCAAAATTTATAATTGTATTAATCTTATTAGGAGATGGTGGGAGGAAATAGAAGTCACAGGATCTAAGATGTTCTAGTTAGTTACTAAATTGAAAGCAATCAAAAGAAAGTTAAAAGACTGGAACTTAGAATAATTTGGAAATATCTTTGAGGATGAGATAACTCTAGAGGACAAACTAGAATTGTTAAACAAGGAAGTTATGGAAAAATGAATGGGAGAGGCTCAATTCCTTGAAGAAAGAAAGATTAGGCAACAATATGGAGAAGTTTTTGCCAAAGAAGAATGTTTCTAGAGATAGAAGTTGAGAGAAACGTGGTTATAAGTCTGGGATAATAACAACAAATATTTTCATAATAGCTCTAAGAAGAGAATATTTATTAAGTGAATTACTTCCATTAAAGGAATGGATGGGTATCCAAAGAACTTAGTCAAGGATATCAACTTAGAATCCATTTCTTACTTTGAAGCTTTTTATAATAATGGTGTAAGTTCTAATCTAACAACTCAGAGGAGTGTTCTCTCTAACATCCCAAGATTAGTTTCTACGAAACAAAAAAAATCTTGTTGTAGAATATCACCAAACCAAAGGTTGAACAAGTCCTCAAAAATGATTCTAGATAATTCTTTAGATCTTGATGGTTTTCCAACCTTTTTCTTTCAAAAATATTGGGACTTTAAAGGAGAAGATGTAACAAAAACCTTGGAAGGAGTTAGAAACTCTAGAAACCTACTGAGAGAAATCAATAATGTTTTTATAGCTCTTATTCCAAAAAAGGATAAGGTCTTTCAAAGATTTCAGACCCATAGATTTATGTAATACTCTCTACAAGCTCTTTAATAAAATTTTGGCCAATAGTCTTCAAAAGATGTTGTCTAGTATTATAAGTGAGTAACAAATAGGTATTGTCCCAAGAAGATCGATATATGAGGACTTCATTCTAGCCCAAGAGGCTATTCATTCATTTCATAATAATAAGTTACCTGGTATGCTCATCAAATTGGATATTAGGAAAGCATTTAATAGGGTGGATTGGTGCTTTTTATGCAATTTTTCTCTAAATAATGGATAGAGTTAATCTTTGAATGTATATTTGATCTAAAAATGTAAGTTTTAATAAATAGCACCATAGTAGGATTTTTTAGTATTTCTCATGGACTAAGATAGCAAGAACCTATTCTAATTGCTAACAATTATGTGCACAAGAATGGAAGGTGTCGTCAAAAGTATCTCAATAAACAATGGGGAGGAACCATCTACACATCAACATTTTGTAGATGATACAATGTCATTTGGAGAAGGATCAACTAGAGAGACTTATGCCTAGAAGGATGTTCTGGGTAACTATACCATGACATCAGGTCAGGAGATTAATAGAGCTAAATAAGAAATATTTTTCTTCAACACTTCCACAAGTTTTTTCCATCTTAAACTTTAACAAAGGTATCTTGCCTTACAGATACTTTGGTTTCCCTCTCAATTTAGATCATAGTGTTTCTAAACTATGGGATCCTATAGTAGAAAAATTAAAAGTAAAAATAGCTAGATGGAAAGGTTGGCTTTCCTCAATAGGTAGGAAGACTATGGTTTGTGTTGTTTTGTCAGCATAGCCTATTTACCAACTTTCATGTTTGGATCTCCCAAATAGAAAAGCTTTTGAAATTGAAGGTCTTCTTAGAACATTTTTCTAGAAGGGTAATGCAAATCAGGATAATTTTTCCCTTCTTTCATAGGACCAAATCTGTAGGTCTAGAAATCTAGGTGGAGCAAGTATCAAAAATATCAAATGTCAAGGAATGGTCTTAGGGGCAAGGTTATTACAGAGGATGGTTAGGTTCCCTAACCTCAAATGGATTAGGATTATTTCCCACAAATAACCTTCATCCCCTAATCCACTCATTATCTTTAGGGAGATCAACTCTCCTAGAGGCTCAAGATTTTGGAATTTCCTCTTGAAATGTAAAAATATTATTCTAAATAAGCTCTCATGAAATCTAGTGGATGGTAAGGAGGATTTTTTTTGAGAAGATTCTTGGGCTGGCTATAAGCCCCTTCTTCATTATCCTTCCCTTCTAAAATCCAAATCTTATTTGGTAAAGAGATGGGGAATAAAGGTGAAAGACTATGTGATTTTTGAAGAAGACAAATTGCATTAAAATTGGAGAAATCTTGATGTTGAAGGCATTCCCTTAGAAGAGAAATTTCTTCTTCAGTCAATCCTAAGATCTAGATTAATCTCCTTTAAAGTAGGGGATGATATACTCATATGAGATGGAAGCAAAAATGGAGAGTACAACTCAAAAATGGGCTATTTGTATCTTGAATCTCTTCAAGGATTCTTTGCATCTCCTTTCCCTCTCCATCCATGTTGGGATAAGTTATGCCTTCCCAAGGAATGATTTTTCTCATGGATTGTCTTTCATCAAAGGACCCTTGCAATAGAAAGGCTTAAAAGTTTAGAATTCAGGGGCCTAGCAGATGCTTACTATGTGAATCTGATGAGGAATCTATTGACCACCTCTTTCTTCACTGTCCTTACTCAAGCTCATGTTGGCATTGGCTATGTTTGTAATTGGAAGTTATGTTGGCTTTTCCAAATTCAATCAAGAGTATTTTGACCTCTTAGCTTCTTCTAAAAATATATAGTATATATCATAGCCTTTGGATTACAGCTCCTTCCATAGTTATATGGGAACTATGGAAGGAGAGGAACTGTAGAATCTTCCAAGATAGGAAAATGGTTGTTGATCAAGTAAAGAAAAATATTAAAGTCTATGTCATTGAATTAAATAGAAACAAGTTTCGTAATTACCTCCCCAAACACACTAAGATGACTCATTAGGATGAAAGGATGAGAGGTAGATGGATTGTCTTGGAAATATTCAAGACTATTGCTAAGTTACTGAGAGGGGAGGGGTGAATCAGTAACTTCTAAAACTTTAACAATTTCAACCTTTAATCAAACCATTCAATTAGCATTTAATCCATCATATAAATTCTTATCTAATTGCATGCATAAGAAACTAAAAACATGAAAGTATTCATAACACTTAGACACAAAGATTTGGTGACCCAAAAACCTTCCAAATAGAAAGAAAAAACAGGGCGGGAATGATACCCACAAACTTCAATATTGCAGTATAAAGTTAGCTTGTTAAAACTTACATTGATCACTTATGATGATCTGTCCTGTTAGGAGCAATAAGGACTACTAGGTCCACCTCATCAAAGGATTTACAAACATTCAATTAAGTATGCACTTGGTAAAGAGATTTATGAAATACTATTAGGTCTACCTTTGTTAAAGGATTTAACTCGATCACCTATTAGGATGAAGTAGTAGTAGATCTTTGATTTGCAACTTGGCTTGTGTAATGAGATTCCTTTAAGTACTGATCACCTTGCTATGATAGATATGACTTTGTTGCTCCTTATACTATTGTAGCCTTTGTAATTCACTCCTGCTTTTCTCTGATTAAGTTACATTTATATCTTCATATTTTCACACACATGCATATAATGGTTATGATATATTTCATTAAATATATATCAGTCCAATTATACAAATTACAAAGTTGGTCACAATACAAGTTACCACAAATATTACAAAGTCAGCCCATATGAAGACACTCAGGTTCTAAAGACTGACTCAGTGAGGTTCTGATACACAACATCCACTATCATTACTTGGCATCATCATGCACTCAGTAGAAATAGAAGCTTGTTCCATACTAATCACTTCTAAGTAGTCTTGAACTTGGTCTGCACTAGTGACTCGGTAGATATTGTGCAACTTGTCTTAAACTAAATCACTTGTTTACCATGTCAATACTTGGTGAACACTATCACCTTGAGCTCGGTATAAATTGAATCATTTGGTTAAGATAGAATGGCTTGGCTAACACTGGATTTTCATCACATGAAATGTGAGCTCGGTAAGCATTGTACTGCTCGATAACCATTGATAAACTTGACATCAACTGAACTGCATGGTTTACACTGCTAGTCTTCACATTAACTGAATCTACTTGGTAACCACTAGGATTCGTTTGAAGGACTCGGTAGCAACTGAAATGCTTGGAAACAACTGAAAATGGTACAATGAGCTCAGTAACCATATACAATCTAAATAAATGTGTATCACTAATAACAAACTTGACTGATATGTCAACAGGATTGGTCTAAAAATTCCTCCCTTTCTAGGTGATGGAGGGACTCTAGGAAAATTAAATAGATTAGAAGTGTTTGGAAGGCCCTACAAAATGGCTAGTTCAAGCTCAATATAGATGGAGCCACTAGAGGAAATTTGGTTCTAGTAGGTATAGGATGTAGCATTCACAATGATCAAGGGATTGAAGTAGCTATCTTATACAAATACATAGGTGAAACTACTAACCTTCTAGGCAGATAATTCTACTCTACTGGAGAGCCTTCAGTTGTGTAAATCCTTAAATATTAAATTTTTAGAAGTTAAGGGGGATTATTCCATCATAATTAATTCCCTTAGAAAGGTTCCTTTCATAAATGAAAAATTAGCTATAGCTTTAAAACTTTGTAAATATTTTGACAAAAATAATTTTCAATCATATCCATTGAGAAGGTAATAAGAAAGTGATTGAGTTAGTTAATATGGGGATTAATTCCTTTCTAACATCAAATATTTAATTGTTTCCTCATCTTCCTTATTAATTATTAGTTACAAAGGTTGAAAAAGATAGTACAAGTTGTCTTTTAAGTAGGTAAAGAGAGATATCATTAGTTTTTTGCTCTTTCTCTTATTGAATCATGATTACATTTGCAAGCTCTAAATCTTTACAAAATTGGAAATTTGAGACTATAAGGAGGATTTTATTAATCCCTTTAAGTAATTGGTAGAAGCCTCCCCTCATTCTAGCTTCTTGAATTTCTTACTCTCTATCTGATCGGATTTTGAGATGTATCAATTTGATTGGTATGTAGAATTATTTTAAAAAGGTATTTTGTGATGTTATTAATCAACTCTGGGTGTGTCAATATTTATTAAATTTGATGTCTTGCTTTTTTTTTTAAATGCTCCTTTAAGACTTTAAGGTTTTTTCCTCCTCAATCTCTGGTTGATGGCCTCTTGTAGTTTCTTTTTTTAATCTTTTTAATAGTATCTTTATTTAAGTTTTCTAACCCCTAAAAAAGAAATATGGAGCTTTTTATTTTTGTTAGTGTTTCTGTAACATTTCAGGTAATTTAAGATACAAGAGTGGGTCGCTTTGGAGAAGATTGAAAATTATAACCATTGGATGTTGAATAAAGGATATAATTTTTTAAAATTGGGCTAAATAGAGGGACCATCACCCAATTTTGTCCTTTCAATGGCTCACGAGTTGGGTTGTACTCTTTTTTATTTATTTAATATATGGCCTCAACCTCTTGGTTATCAAAAAAAAAAATATCAATTATAGTGATTGATGATTAATAATTGGTTCTATTAATATTAATATCTTATAATTAATATTTGTTAATTGAATAATTACATATTGTGTCCTAACATTATGATCAAACATCTTGATAAGAAATTTTTAATCAATGAATGTTAAATAAGATTGTTGTGTTTTATTTCTACACACACATTTTATGGTCAAATTGGATATTAGGAAACAATTAAACTAATATATGTGACTAAAACCCTTATATTTTATGAATGGTTGTTTGTGAATTTATGAGGGGATTTATATTATGATACTTATTGGGAAATTTAGTTCATAATTTAGGAGTGTGCACCAGGAGCTCATGAAGTATATTTTTATGGAAAATATTTTTTGTTTCTTTTTGTATTTGTTAATTTGAGGCTTATGTTTATGATGTATACTTTTGAGAGCATTTATGATAGTTTGGGTTTGAGAACCAATGTGAGTTCTAGTTTCTTGTCATGGAACCAAGATCAATTATCATTATTTTTATGGTTTATAATATCTATTTGTGATTTTATATATTAGGGGAGGTTGTCTAGGTACGTCTTTAAAAGTGACTTACAATAGGTGTCTGGGGCCCAAAGTGGCCAATGTCAGGGTAACCTATCATAAGTTTGGTAATAAGTGATAGCATAGTAATTAATATTTGGGATAAAACATTAAAAAGATAAATATTAATGTTGCCTCACCCATTTCTTTGTTAGGAATAAGGTGTCTCAACCTTGGATAAGTCCTATTCTTTTCTTTTTTTTTGTAAATGTATTTTTTTGTAAATAATGTAATAAAGTGTGAGTGTACATGTCTAGTTGGAATGTTGATGTATCATTCCACTTGTATGTGTTAGCATTTTAAATTGCGTGTAAGGAGATCATGGTTGAAATGGTTATGACAGATTCCTATGACACGTAAGAGCTATCTGAGGAAGATTTGATGATGGGTGAAGATGTGAAGACATGTGGCAATTGATCATTAAGTACTATACACTTGAGCCCTAAAAAGGGAAAGTACATAATATAAGCATTTTTTTGGTTGCAGATAGGAGAGAGAGAGAGAGAAAGTGTCTTGTTGGTATGGTATGTTGCTACTAGATTGGTCTTCTGTGTCATTTTTATCCTGAAAGAATTTGCATTGCAAATTTGTTGTAACCTTCTGTGTTGAAGATAATACATTATGCAATTTTTTGAGGGGTGGGGTTGTTTTACCAAAAGGTTTTTCCCCACTGGAATATCTTTGTGTTTATGTGTTTTCTTTCTCTATCAGGTTTTTGTATTCATGGTTGACTGCAATATTATTGTTTACCTAATATCAAATATGAAATTGTAAGGATTTAATAGGAATTTGCACAATACTTTCTTTAAGGGATTAGTGTAGGAAGTTGTTTTGACACCTGAGTTTCCTCACAGTCTTGAGTGATTGTTTAAGCTAAGGATGATAATGGTATGATACCTAGTGAGAGGCATAACTAGCATTCCTCATCTTTAGTAGAGGGTATTTTAGTTTTGCATGGGTCAAGTTGAGAGTCTAGGGTCTAGAGTGACCAGTCTAGGGTAGCTCAAGTAGTTTGACCATGTGATGACACTCCTTAATATGTAGCCTACATGTCCTTTGTATATTTTCTATTTTCCTTTGAAGGGTATTATTTATTTATTGGTGGCTATTTATTAGTAGTTGGTATTATTTCAGCAATTCTTCTTCATTGGTGTTGGTACTTGTTTTAGGGATTTGCATCTTATTTTTTATTTTGGCATGTGGTGTTGGTACTTGTTTTAGGGATTTGCATCTTATTTTTATTTTGGCATGTGGTGTTGGTATTGGTAGGTTTTTTTTTTTTTTTTAATATTTGTTGTCTTTTCTTTATTAATAGTTTGTGGTACCCTTGAGGTAGAGAGCTTTCAAGATCCCTTGCATAGGATTTATTTTTGTAACTAGATGTATGTGTGTGGAATGTGTGTTATTTCCCCAACATGGTGGGAATGGGCTTGATTAGGTTACCATGAGGTCAAGAGGTAGATACTCTCTTACCATTGGGATCTGTGTAGTAGATTTTGTGTATTGAAATTACTTTGTTGTATCAGATGTACTTATGTATTCATTATGAGATCATGTATCTATTATTCCTCTATGGCTATGCACATTGTACTTGTGTTTAATTCTAGTTAATAATATTTACTAAAATTTGAACCCTTAAGAAATTAAAATTGTTCTTTTATTTCTTATGTGTATGTGATATGTATGTGTTATATTGCTTCCATGTTGTTATGTTAATGTTGCATAAACTTTCAAGGAAAAAATTATCCACTAAACTTAGTGATATATTTAGGTTAATTTCTCTTGTGTTCCCTAGTGGGGTTTTACAAACCACCCCTTACATAACATTATGGCTATTATTCATTGGTGAAGCTTATCTCCTTCTTGCATTTGGTACTCACACTTTAGTTGATAGATAGAATGGTAAATAAACTTGTATGGTTAACCATTGTAGAACTTTTATTTGGGCTTAAAAGAAAATTTGTATTATAAAATTGATTATCAGTATCTTCCTCCTTGTTAGTCATGAGTTCTTTCTACCTTAGCTTCTTATGGTTTGTGGATGATGCCCAAATCCTAGAAGGGCAATCCTGGGAATGTGTATTCTCCATCATGAGCATGTGCAATTAGTTTTATAGGAACTTTTGGAAGTATTTTTGAAGTATTTTTCTTTTGTTTGATCATATTATGATTGTTTTATTCTCTTTAGCATGTCATTTTATGCTTATGTTAGTGTTTAATTGTTGCAGTTTAATATATCATGTTAGTTTCAGACTTATTATATTCCCAAAAAACATGTTTACTACTTTTTTTTAACTTTGGTTCCAAGGGTTCCTATGGTTATATCCATACATTGTTTTTAGTCTTGTATAGGATAGGTCCTTCCTAAAATAAAACATATTTTTTATCAACAATCTTTATGTCATATTTCAAGGGGCATCTATTACCTGATTGACACTATATTTCCACTAGGGCATACTAGGGTATGATTTTTATTAATAATCTTTGAAGCAATACTTGAAAACGTATTTTTTCTCAAAGAGGGACAAAATGTAGATGCCTAAAATTATCCCATGCCTACAAGTAACAATTTTATCAACTTTCTTCTTAGTTATTTAATCAATCTTTATTATAGTTGATTTGTGTCAGTCTTCTAAATTCAATATTCAAAATCATCCATTTCCCTCTAATTCTAACAATTGAATAATTTTAATTATTTAATAATTATTTAATATTATTTTAAGATTACCCATAAATGGATCAAGTGAGGTTAATCTCACTCTTCCATCTAGGGAGCCTATTACTTAGAAAAACCACGAGCTAGATGATAAAAATATAATTTCTATGCGGCTTCAAAAGGAAATCCAAGTCCCTTAGATCTATGGTTTATGATTAGAGATGAAAAAGGGGACCTTATTGTACTAGGTGGAAAAATACTATAATATGGTACCAATAATGTTGTAGAAGTGAAGGTTTCCCTACTAGCAATAAAATCCTCTAAAAAATTGTGGGCTTCTAAACTTCATGTGGAAGGGGATCCCCTCCTCATCATTAATGCTATTATGAAGGTCTTTATGGAAGTGTGACACCTTAAAAACTACATCACCAACATAGCTTTAGAATTGATCTCATTGGATGACTTTAAAATTACACATTATAAAAGAATGTGTAACACTAAAGCTAATCATATGTCCAACTAAGCACTAAGTTTGAAATTGGATGAAGTTACTATTGCAAATTTTAAAGATGTAATCCCACATGTTGTTAATGAACCAAATCCCTAGACTTAACTTTAGAAAGAGTGAAATTCTAAAATCTCTAAATATATGTGAAGATTTATTCTTCTGTGGTTCATGTTACACACAACATTAATAGTTGATAGGATGGGTCTTTCTTAGCACTAGTTTTGTCACCCTTTAACACATTTGTTTTTCTTCTAAGACAAAATTCCTCTCAATATAGGGTTATTTGAATGAACTGAAGGGAATTTAGCATGGAATAATCTATCACTTTCACTTGTGACAAGTAACAACACCCTTTTCATGGAGTGGCTAAGAGGGCAAGGATGAACCAAATGTTTGCATTTAAACACAAGTGATTCACAAATGTGATCGAGTTCCTTCTAGGGGAAATATTTTTTATGGTGGAGAATATAAACATGACCAAAATATGTCTATTCAATGATCATGGCATGAGCATTGTAGATTGGGGAGTCTAAAGAAAGAGTGAGGTTTATTATGCAACAAATTTTTCCTGCCAATGCCCTCCTTGGCATAGAAGAAATCCTTGCAATGTCAATTATAGGGTGGTCTGCCTTTAGGGGATAAGTAAATAGGGAATAAAAAAATCCTAAGAACAAAAATTACTCCCTTTTTTTGGTGTTTCATAGAAAGTAAGAGATACATAAGGTTCAATCAAGCAAGAAAGAGATGGTATGCTCTTAAGCTACTAGTCATGGAACAAATCCTAGGAATGGACATTAAGGAAATGAAGGTATGGTTTTATTGGAGATTAGATGATGAAGATGTCATGGAGACAAGATTGAAGGCCCAAGATGAGGATCGACAAGCTAGTAGTGAAGATAATTCATGGTTGGAACACAAAAAAAATGCTTTATTAGATAAGAAAATTGGGGTCTTCATTCCTCCTATCCTAAGGTAATGTTAAAAACTCTTGGCTAGCCCTTAAGTGGATATATGTTATTATTGTTTTTAATCTTTTGTTTTTGTGTTTTTTGTTTTGGTTTTTATGGCATGTGGGGAGGGGCGGTTGTCTAATGAAGATAAAATACTCTGGGTAAGACATTGTTTTGTGTCTATCCCCTATAATGATGTTCACAGCCCTTGATTCTTTGTTGGGAGCATAGTGAATTTTGGTCTTCTGTATGGTTTTCCCATGATGATGGGAGATGAAAGAAAAATTGGGCTCTAATGGTTGTTTTTGGAAGGGTGCCCAATAGAGTTTTTAGCTTAACTGGATTCAAAAAAAATCAATTGATGGTTAAGCTGAATGAAGGCCAGCAAATATATTTGTGAAAGATTTTGTCTATAGTTGTTTCTTTCAGTACAAAAAAGTAGGGATTTTTTTGTAATTGTACTTTTTTTTTCTTTTGTGGAAACAAGTACTAAATTGTGTGTTGGATAAGAATTATGTTTTTTAGTTGGGTCTAAAGGAGCTTGAAATGTAAATCTTAAATTATACCTCAAGAAAGTCTAGTTCGAGGTATTTTTATTGTACTCAAATTTTCTTTCTTTATTAATAAACTCAAAAAAATCATTACTAAGAAAAAAAATATTTCAAGATTTCCTAATTATTCTTCTAAAAATTAATTAAATATTTTTATTAATTAATCTCTCTCCAAGTTTAATTAAATAATTATATTATTTAATTCAAAATATTCTTCTTTGTCAAAAAAATATAAAAATGGCTTCATGGGAATGGCGACCACCGAGAAGGGATAATGGTTTCAATGGCTTCACAGCACCATGGCTACGCAGGTTTGGAAGCAGAACAAATAGACTGTCTTAGAAGATACCAGGGCCGGAATGTGCTAGTAATTTTTGTGGAGGTTTTAAAAGATGGAGTCATGGAGCATGGGGACAGCCTTTTAATATTCCTAGGGCAACCTAGACCAAAGCTCCAATGTCTACACGAGGGAATGGTTGTAATACAAGGCACGATTTTTCACGCTCATAGAGGCCTAGGCAAATTTGGAATAAGGCATTTAAATGGAACAATGGAAATCTTACAAATCCTCAACCTATTGACTTCAAGAGGATTGAGAGTAAATTATGGTGGCCCAAACAAGTACTTTAGAGGAATTTGGTGGATACTGGTAAGTGTTCTGAGACCCACACCAGTAATGCTTCTAGGGTTTCCACTCTCCCAGTTCAAAACCACTCTTGGAGTGAATCTATCAAATGATTACAATGTAGGGTTGTATTCTTAAAATGGTTAGGGTCGTGGCCATTAGTTAGGAAGGTTCAGGAATGGTTAAAAAGAAATTGGGGAGAGAATTTAGTGCTGAAATGCCTAGCCAATGAATTTTTTTTTGTTATTTGCCCCACACCAGAGGAGAAAAGAAGTATCTTAAATTTTGGCCCTCATATGTTAGATGGGAAAGGTTTCTATGTGTGTGATTGGAGGCCAAATTTTAATCCAATGAATGAGAAGGTCAAAGAAATCTTGATTTGGGTTAACTTGAAGAATTTTCCCTAGGAATATAAGGATGAGGAAACTCTAAAATTGATTGGGGATAGTTTAGGAGTTTATGTCAAATCTGAAGAAGCTTTAGATAAAAATTACTTGTTTTAGTACTCTAGAATACTGGTTAGAATGCAAGAATGTTATATAGTCCCAGATATTTTTTCACTTCGCACCCCAGAAGAGGAATTCTCTGTCAGGGTGGATGCGGATTATGTAAATCATGTTACACCCTAGGAGGATATAGGAAAAGGGAAAGGCCAGGCAAAAAACCTTTGCATTGACATGGTGGATTTTATAGAGAAACAGCAAGAGATCATTCACCCTTGGTCTATCTCCTTTGAGGAAGAAATGATTTATAGAAAACAAATGGAGGCTGAGTCTTGTGAGGTATTAGAAAATAAGACAACTAAAGGCATGTGTAACTTGCAGGAGGTTGTATGTGGGGATTGTGTAGTTCAGTCAACACAGATAGTTGTTTAAACTCTTTTGTCGTAGATGTATAATAAAGAAGGATGTGATCAGGCCCCTAATCCAGATCAAGAAATTTGTATTCTTCCAAGTGGTGGTAATATGATGGGAGAAAGAAATAAGGGAATGGTGGTTGAGAGAGCCTTGAAGCCTCAAGAAGAGGTATATGCATTCCAGGAAGCAATTTAAACTGAGAATCATGAAGCTAAAAATATGTTGGAGGATGAAACTTTCAAAGATATTCAAATATCTCTTATTCATACCTTAGATACCTTCGTGGATAGTGAGAAAGCAAGGAGTAGAGACTCTTTGGCTTCAAATTTAGATTATTCTAGAGATGAGGCTTCAAAAGGTGATGATTGTGGGGTTTTAGATTCTTTAGTGATGGAGGCAGAGAGATTGATAAGTATGACTCCCTTTGTTATCATTAAACCTAAGATTTTTGAAAAGAAAAAAAGAGGTCCCAAGTCGACAAAATTCAAGCTTGTCATGGCTGGGAATGTAGCTGACCAAGCTAAATTATTAAGATTGGGAAGAGGATATACCTCTTCCCAAAAGCAATGAAGCTCCTCTCATGGAATGTTAGGGGCTGCAATGCCCCTGACAAATTACGCTTGATCAAGAGAGTAGTTGATCAAGCTAAGGAAAATGTAGTGTTCTTACAAGAAACAAAGTTAAGTGGGAGTAGCAAAATCTTTCTTACCAAAAAGCTCTTTTCATGGAAATGTATGATGGTAGATGCTAAAGGTGCATCTAGTGGTTTGGGAGTTTTCTGGAAAGACTCCTTAGTAAATGTTACCATGATTGACTCAAGTTCATGTTGGCAATTGGTGATGATTTCTTCTTTTCAAGTTTAGTTGAGCTTCTTAGCTTTCAATATATATGGGCCTTGTCAAAAAAACCTAAAACAAAATTTATGGTCTTCTTTAACAGATAAATTGGTGCAATGGAAGGATAGGTTGGTTGTTTTAGGGGGTGATTTCAATGAAATTTTATCTCTGAGCAAGAAACTTGGGGGCTCGATTAAATTGCATAGGAGCCATCAAGGATTTGTTGATTTTGTTTTAAGTAACAATTTACAGGACCTACCCTTCATAAATGGAGATTTTACATGGACAAATTGGAGGAAAGGGTTTACCAATATTGCAGAGAAGATTGATCATTTTTTATTGGGTGGTGATTGGTGCAATACAGAGTGGTTATGTCAAGCTGACATATTGCCCTTAATTGGATTAGATCACTTTCCAATTTGAGGTAGGAGTCCACTCCAGAGTGTGCTCCTTTTAGATTTGAAAAGATGTGCTTGAGGTTTGATGGTTTTCTAGACCTAGTTAAAGGCTGTTGGTTAACTACTCCCAATCGTAAAGGCTCATGTGCTTTCAAGTTTTTTAAGAAATTACATGTAAAAGAGCAGCTGAAAGTGTCGAATAGGGAATTTTTCAAGAATATATTTACAAAAAAATTAAGGTTGGAAGACTAGTTAGAGGAAGTTAATAAGGTGGTGATGCAAGGAGGGTTGGATGAGAATTAATTTTCAAAGGAATAGCAGCTCAAGAAGGAATACGAGGAAGTTTTATATAAGGAGGAAATATATTGGAGGCAAAAATCTCATGAAGTGTGGTTGAAAGAAGGTGACTGAAATACCAAATACTTTCACAACTCAGTAAAGGAACGAAGATCTTCTAATAAAGTCTTTTCTATCAAAAATGATGCGGGGGAGACTCTTACAGATCAAACCTAGATTAATGAGGTAGTTAGATTTTTCCATAATCTTATAGGCTCATCTCATGATATGGTTGCTGAGGAGAATTGTTCAAGATTTTTGAATGGGGTGCCAAAGTTAATTTTAGAAGAACAAAACAAGATGCTTTATCAGTCGGTCTCAATGGAGGAAGTTAAATCAGCTCTTTCCTACTTAGGAAAGGATAAATCTCTAGACCTAGATGGGTTTCCAACCTTATTTCTCCAAGTATCATGGGACTTTATCAGGAAAGAGCTTTGGGAGGTTTTTGAAGAATCAAGGAGGAATAAATTTGTTTTCAAAGATTTGAACAATACTTTCTTGGCACTTATTCCCAAGAAAGGTGAAAGGGAGACTTTCAATGATTTTAGGCCTATTGCTCTATGAAATATAGTTTATAAAGTGATTTCAAAGGTTATTGCAAAAAGGCTGAAGTTAGTGCTCTCAATTATCATCTCCTCGCAAGAGAGTAGATTTGCTCCAAGAAAATCTATATATGAAGGTATCATTATTTCCCATGAAGCAATACACACTTTGAAAATGAATAAGGAACTGGGTATGTTGTTAAAATTGGATATTCGCAAAGCTTATGATAATGTGAATAGGATTTTTTTGATGAGAGTTTTGGAGAAGTTTGGCTTTAGTGATTGTTGGTGTAGGTGGGTTTTTTCTTGTATCGATTCCCCATGCATTTTTTTTTTGATTAATGGTAGTCCTCAAGGTTTTTTTGATATGAAAAGAGGTATTTGTCAAGGCAACCCTCTTTCCCCATTTCTTTTTATTATACTTGCAAAAGTTCTAGGATGAGCAATTTCCAAGGCAAGAATAGATGGTAGATCTAAAGGTTTGAAGGTGGCAAGGGGTGTTGATGCTGTTACACATTTGCAATTTGTTGATGACAACTTTTTAATGGGTGAAGCCTGCATCAAGGAGGCTAAAAGTATTAAATTAGTGCTAGAGTATTACAGTAAGGTGATGGAGCAATGTGTAAATTGGCATAAATCAGAAGTTTTCTTCTTTAATACAGCAAGCAAGGTTCAAAGTAAGATATGTCAAGTTTTGGGAGTGAGATAAGGAGTGTTTCCTAACAAATATTTAGGCATACCCCTATTTCAAGTAGAAATTGTGCAAATTTATGGAAAGAGTTAATAGACAGCTACATCAAAAGGTTGGATGGGTGGAAAGGGCAATGGCTAACCTTTGTGGGAAGAATTCTGCTTCTTCAAACTGTTATTTTTGCTATCCCAACTTACTCAATGAGTTGTTTGAAGATCCCTATAGAGGTTCTTAAATACATTGAGTAGAGAATGCAGAATTTCTTGTGGAATGGGGCTCATAATGAAGAGAAAATTCTGTTGATTGCATGGGAATCTTTGTGTAAGCCAAAGAAATTAGGGGGAGTGGGCCTAAGAAGGTGGAGAGATGTCAACAAGTCATTGGGAGTGAAACTGATATGGGAGATGTATGAAAACCCAGATCAATTGTGGGTTAAAATTTTACAAGCCAAATATTTAGATTCTAGGATCCCTTATGCATTTTAACAGTGAGAAACCCCCCCAAAGGTTTGGCTGTTTGGAATTTCATGTTGGAATACAGACTTATTATCACCAATCATTTATCCTAGCATATTAGGAATGGGGAAAGAGCCTCATTTTGGCATGACTCTTGGAATGGGTTAAGCAAATTGGAGGATCTGGAAGGTTTGGATAATTTGATACCAATAATGGTGGATTTGTGAGGAACAACTATAGATTGTTATCTTGAGGAAACACATTTAGAGTTGGGCTCAAGCTAGATTTGGAGGGATCCTTCGAATTTAGAGATATCAGATGAGTTGAAAGCAAAGTTGAAAGGTATTTTTAAGGAGAGGCAGATTTTTTTAAGTAACAAGGAGGATAGAGTGATTTGGTGTGCCTCTAAAAGTGGTCATTATTCTGCAAAATTGGGTTATCAGTTGAGTGGAGTACATAATTATGAAGGGTAGCAGTATCAGCTCTGCTAGAATAAATTATGTATGTCAAAGGCTGGTGCCTTTGTCTAGTTAGCCTTGCAAGGCATAATTTTAACTGATGATAGAAGATATAAATATGGATTTTTTGGTCCTTCAAGATGTGCACTATGTATCAAAGTGGTGGAATTCACAAATCATTTATTAGCACAATGCGATTTTGCACAACACTGTTGGGCAATGTTGAAACAGCATTTATGTTGGTTGGACCCTCTTCTAGAATTGGTTAAAGGTATTTTTCAATGTTGGCTAGAATACTTTCAAAAATCCCTTTATTCAAACATATGGAAAGTTAGCCTAGCTCTGGTTATTTGGGAGATTTGGAAAGAATGAAATAGATGTATTTTTCAAGGGAAGATGGAGAATATGGATAGTGTCTGGAATAGAATTCACCACTCTATTGAGGAGTGTATTAATGCAAATGGTGTTCCTCAACACCCAAGGAAGAGTTTTAATTCATGGGATAATAGGGTCCAAAAGTTCTAGACAGGAATTAAAATTAAATGGAGTAATGATGGAGATCTGAATAGGATTAAGAAAGTGGATAGAAAGGAGATCATATGGCGAAGGCCTAAGAAGGATTGGGTCAAAATCAATTTTGATGGTGCATCTAAAGGTAATAAATGGATCTCAAGTGTAGGAGCAATAGCAAAAAATGACTAAGGTGAAATCATTGGTTTTGCAGCAAAGAGGTTGGCAGATGGATCTAACAATGTGGCTAAAGTTGAGGTAGCAATGCTAGCAGTTTGCTTAGGTAAAAAATTAGATGTCACGTACTTACATCTAGAAGGTGATTCAAAATTGGTTTTTGATGCAATAATAAAAGGGTCAAAAAAAATATGGTTTTTACGAAACAAAATTCAAAAAATCAGAGAGACGTTAGGATCCTTTTTGGATTTCAAGTTAAGCCATATATACAGAGAGGGAAACAAGGATGTAGATAAAATGGCCAATTGGGCAACTACTTTTAGCTGCATTAATGACATAGAGGTGGATGATTTATGGATGATGGGAAAGATGTTTTGAGTTGGCTATGAAGGGCAGATCACAAGGAATGTCAGTCATTATGACTTATGCTTGGAATAAAAGGAAAGAGGATGTTGGTGCACGGTACTTTTTTTTTTCAGAGGATTTTTTTGTAATTTTATATTGTTCCTGATAGGGATCACATGGTGTTAACAGCAATAAGCATTTAGTATACAATCGAGAGGCAAGATTTTGCATGTGTAAAAAATGCATAAATACAGGTTTTCAAAGGTGGATTAAACATAGCGGGTTTCTTGTAATTAGTTGGGTTGTTGCAGAGAAGTGGAATGCTGCTAGCATGGAAGCCACCTTTGTACTTGATTCCAATAGGGAGATGAAAGCCTTCAAAGGGCCTATGAGTAAGGATCACATGAAAGGTCTTCTCAAAATCAAAACGGAGGCTTGGTGGAAGCAATTTTGTAGGTGGTGGGATTATAGTTTCAGGAAAGGGAAGTTAAACGTTGCTCCAACCTTGATATCAAAGAAATGCTGATCACATGAGGCTTGGAGTTGAACAAGTTGTAGAAGAGGTGTGTTATGTGGCAAAAACATTATTTACAGAGGACATGCTTGGCGGTTTGGACTATATACTAGATTGGTTAGTACCTGGCATAGGAGCGGACCTAGCTGAATGCTTTGAGCAAGAAGATGAAGGCTTAAGGTTTGGATACATTATGTTTGTTAGATGGAGAATGAAGGTTGATAAGCCCTCCTTATACAAAGCTGCAAAGGACACCTAGGAGATGATGTGGGAGGAGATCAACAAGAATGAAGGTGGAATGTCACAACTAGGGAATGAGTGGGCCACTTTCCCCCACCGCAAATGCAGCCCACAGGGTTGTTGATCTTCACTTGAAATAGGCGGGTAATCCCAAATGCTTGGTGGAGGCTTTGTTCACGCAGTAGGTTATGATATGGAGGCGGCAATATACTTAGCAGATATGTTTTTTAAGTCGAATACCAGATAACAATTGATAGTAGGGTAGATGTTGGATGGTTTTTTGGATGTATGAAGGGTTAGCTAGCAGGAAGGGTAGTAATAGTATGGTTATTGTAAAAGGTGTTTTTTGGATAGGATATGGTTCGAGAAACTAATGTATGTAGTATATGTAACTTCTTTTTATTATTAATATATATGAAAAATCATTACCGACCAAAATATATATATTCTTCATTGTCATCATTGTCATAATTAAGTGATGATTTTAATTAATTTTCTATGTCTTCTAAAATTAAATAAATCACAAGTTTCTTAAATTTTGCATTACCCCAAGGATAAATTACTCTTACAAAAATAAATAAGATTCTTATTTTAATTATTTTTCTCATGCACAATTAAATAAAATTTTGAATTTACTCAATGATAATCATTCATCTAGTTCCACCTCTTTTAACTGTTACTATATATCACTTGTTTTCATTCAATTTAGTATAACTAATTAATCAATTCAGACTTTTCAATCATACAATCAATATTTTATTCAATCAATTGAGTTAGCTATCCAATTGATTTTGCCATGCATCTAGTCTACTATCAATTAGACTTAGTCTTCTAATCACCAAGCTTAGTCGTCTATTCAATTAATCATAATTATTAGTTCAACCAAGATAGCCCTAGTTAAAATCTATAATTCTATATAATGAGGTTTACTTCTCAAAATATAACAACCACAATTTTTGAATTATCATGTTTGTTGAGAGGTTGGTGCCTCCATCTCCTCTAGGTTGGTGCCTCTATCTAGCATAGACTGGTAGATTTGTGACATGTGCTTAATCACCTCCCATGGATCCTTGCCTCTGGTTGTTGTAACATTTATTGACACCTTGAGCTTTTGGTGTAATAGTAGCAGTGATTCCAAAGAGTGGAATCAGAGCATTAGGTTGCAGGTTCAAATCCCATGAGTCATATTGAGGGGGGGATTGTTGAGAGGTCGGTGTGCCCCCATCCCCTCTAGGTTGGTGCCTCTATCCAACATAGACTAATGGATTTATGAAATGTGCTTAACTACCTCCCATGGATCCTTGTCTCTTGTTTTTGTAACATTCATTGATAGCACAAGCTTTTGGTGTAATGACAAAATTGATTCCAACAATGTTGCCATATTTGATCAAATCTAATAGCCAACATTGCATTGGGAAAGAGAAAATCATGAAAGAGCTTATTAGTTTGAAGGTTTACATTTTCTTTGTTAATGATATAGTCAATTATGTTTACACTCTTAAATAAGCGTAGGATTATAATATGATAGATCTTGTGGTTAGAACTTTGTTTTTTTGTTAAATCCAAATTTTTACCCCTGTGATAAAAAGTCCCTTAAATCTTCCAATTTTGAGCTAATTAAAAATCCCCAATGTTTCTACTACCAATACTACACACTAAAGATTCAAACTCAAAAAAAATCCCAATGGTTCTCTTAGGTCAATCACATATTGAAGATGTAAACATATTAATATGCACATATCATTATTTTATTAGATTATTTAATAAGGAATTAATAGAAGAATCAATGCTCTCCAATATCCTTTTCAAAAGTGTGGAAATGTGGACTACTTAGAATATTTATAGGAGCTTACCAAAGTAAAACCCCCTAATCTTATTCAACATAAAAAGATACATTTGATATACAACTATAGGTCATTATACTATTTGCATGAGAACTATTTGCATGTCAAGAGGTTATGTTTCTTTGAAACAACATATCAAATTGTTTGAATTTTTTGTCCACACCTCCAAGTGTGGCATACTCACACATAGGCATTTTGTCAAACAATTGACATGTCATTTCTCTACTTCCACCATATGCATGCACAAGCATTCCAACTTCAACATTTTATAAAATTATGGCTCCTTCATTATGCTTTAGTTAATGGCTTTAACTTGTTAATATTTCACATTAGCACACAAGCACAATGAGGGGGATGCATACAAAGGTTTTGGATATGGTCTTGTCTATTACATTTGCTCAAATTTTTCTAAATTATTATCATATCCCATTTGTGTATAGGGTTGCATCATCATTGCATGTGAAAATTTGGTGAGAAACACTATTGAATATTTTGCATGCATATGTACAAAATTTTTCTTAATCAAATGACAAATAAGCAACCCACAAGTGAAGATTCCCATAAAAGACTCACAACCGTCAACAAAAAAATATTTTTATAAAAAAAACTCGCAAATGACTTCTTCTATAGAAATCACTCATATTATGAAACAAAATTAGCTAATCAAACTACAAAAAATAGTTTTTAAATATATTTTTAAAATGAATTGTATCTATACTTTAAATTGAAATTAATACTTTTCAAATACGATTTTTTTGACATTTAATTTGTTAAAAAAATATACTTATTAATAAAAAAAATTAAACATGTCTTCTTGTATAATTTTAGAGCCCAAAAATAGCCAAGACTAAATGTAAATCTAATTCTCACAATATATTTTTTAACAAGGGCTCTGGTCAAGCTAGACTCCCCATCTTTTGAAGGATAGGGAATACCAAAAAGGGGCTAATACGAAGACTAATAAGCATGGTTGGACTGTAATATATTATATGCAAGGGAGGAAGCAAGAAGAATTTGTATGAAGGTAGAAGTGTGGAATTGAAGGCACAAATAGATAATTGCTAGAATTTTTAGGTGTTCTATTTTATGTTGTAGTATATTGCACAATTACAAAGAAAAAAAACATGTTTCGATAATCTATTGACATAAGTTTCACTGGTAAACTAATAAAGTTGATTGACAATTATATTTTACTTAGACTAACAAAATTTCTCTTATATAAGCCATGGGTATTATATTTGATATTGTAGCGTATTGTACAATCAAAAAATGTCTCTAAGAGAAGGTTAACCAAAATTTGTTGTAGTTACTGATGAGGCTAATTATTGCCTCTAATTTATGATAATTTTAATACTACAAAGACATTTGTGAACTTATGCTTAGTTGAACTTATAATTAAGTCCAGATAGAACTGTTAACCCATGGGTAGATAGTTATGTCATACTTTGCCAATATTATACATATAATGCAGTATTTTATATAACCATCAGAATGTGTGTTTTAATATTTGGATTTAATTTGATTATTCTTATATGCAAATATTTTTGCATCATAACTAAATTGTTAGGGAAGAAGCTGGAGGATGGTCGATAGCATTCAAGGAGGAGCGTTAAAGTCTAGCCACAGTGGAAGAACCATAACGGTACCAGGAGACACGGCCGCTACAAAGGAGGAGCTATTATTCTAGGAATGCAAGGATGAAATGTTGCTATATTCCCTCTACATTTACTATTGTGTTGAATTGGTTATCTAAACTTTATTGCTTATACCGCTAGTTGTTATATTTCCTTCTTCTTCTCTAGTGGATTTGTAGTCAATTTGTTTTCTTTCCTATTTTAGAATAAGTGTCTATCCTCTATTTATAAGGATTGGATTGATAGTTTTGTTGTTAGAGAAAAGTTTATGGAAAAACATTGTTGACTCTCATAGTGAGTTGTTTTACAATTTTATGTGTTGTTCTTATGTAAGGAGTTTTGGAATATAATGAAGTAACTATTGGTTTACATTCTTTGTTAGTAGATTAGTAGAAGCCAACCAAGGAGGCCCACTTGGAAGGTGGATTAGACTAGAGTAGTGTATATTTACTTTCAACATTTCTAGTATTTTAAGTAGAAGTTGTAAGTTTTTCCTTGTAGCATCATACTTTGTGAGTGTTCTTTCAACATTTGCAAGGGTAGTTATAGTTGTATTTCTAGCATTAATTTTAGTAAAGAGTTAAGTGTGTTACTTTCCTACAGCACTAGTGTAGGTTCTTTCTTTGCATTTTATTTTCCTACAGCATAAGCATAATGACTTCTTAAGAAACCTAGTGCACATGTCATGCTGACCATTTCAAGTACACATCTCTTGGTTGACAAATTAAATGCACCTCATGGTGGGGGAAGTAATCCTTAGATTGAATAAAATATTCCTAAGTAAAGCCTTGGGCATGATTATCACACACTGATTTTGAGGCAAACCAGTTACATGTTGGCCATGTTTAGTTCACATATCATTGGTAACATGTTTTGATAATTTAATTACATAGCTTCCATTGATGAACTAATAAAGTTGATCGACAACAATAGTTTACTTTAGACTAACAAAGAAAAACTCATATAAGTCATACACATTATGCGAGTTCAAAATTTGTTGAGGTGATTTTGGAGGGAAATGTTTAGCTTCTTTAAGAGGATGCACAATTGTTAAAGATTGATTTGTTGGATTTTCATTACACATGGTTATCAAAGTCATAGCTTTAAGTAAAGGTAAATCCAAATGTGAAATTTATTAGTGTACTTGAGGGAAGAAATATTGTAATATTTAAAACATAAACAAATGAAATGGAACTCACAAATAACATAAACTATTTCATATGAGGCATTTAGTTGTATGTAGCAACAAAATTTGTTGCTAACAAGTTTAGTGAACTAGAGTGCTTTATAGAGGTCTAGAAATTACCTTTGTGGCTATTGTACATTGGTGCACACTTATTGTTGAAGATAAGAATGCTTTTTATATGCTCTATGTAGTGTCTGCCCTCATTTAGATTTTTCTAGATACATTGTTGCTATCATGGTCGAACTTTATTAGACTAGTTTTATGTTGATGGTTAGTAGCATTGTTTTGAGACTATCAGATATTGTGTTACAGATTTAGTTGGTATATGATGTGATTATTTAGAATCTACTTTTCATGTATGCATGATGATTATTACATTACTTTTAGTTATTGATGATGATTAGTTAGATGGTTATTATCACATGTGTTTTCTTATGAATATTTACCCTATACTTGCATGTGTATGGTGTGCGTGTTTGTTTTCTTATGTATGGCATTTCTAATGTGGTTAAGGAAGGGAGTCGTAGTCACCTACTAGTCGAGATCTACATGATGCACCACTTCTTGCCATTGCCTGTTCAGCTTAGCATATATATACATATATATTGTATGTACATGCACAAATTTTATGCAGGTTGCAGGTACCGGGTATTGACTTCTTTGAATTGTCAGGATGAGCGTACCCTATCGCACTATCTCAATGGTAAGAGAGGGGAGATAAATTCTCAAGTCCAAATCTTAAACCCTTAAAACATTTTTTCTAGAAGGTAGGACAAGTATCTGAGATATTTTACCTTCTGAATGTGTTAGATGACATAATTTGTGATTTTAACCCCTTAGACTAATTTTGTATGGATTGTTCTATGATGGGTTTTCATATTTTATCTTGGAGGTCTATGGTGAATTTTCTATTAATTAAGTCTAAAATTAAAAGATTTAATTAATAATTTAATTATTTTGGAAAAATTAATATAATATCATGATCTTTAAATATTTTGATTTTAATTAATCAAATGGGAATTAGTTGAGAAAAAGAATTAAATAAAAGAAATTAAAATTAATAATAATAAAAATAATAATAAATAATAATAAAAGAAATGATAAAAGAATCAAAATAAAAGTTATAAGTCTACCTAGGAGTAAATGCACCTCTTGATTGCACATATGTCTACAACATAGGAGTTAGCGCACAAATTAAGCACATGGTGTCTACAACCTTGTGACTCATCTAGAAGGTTGGAAAAAGCTCGTACTTAGTTGTCAACACTTATCTTCTGGATGTCTCTAGAGAATTCTAGGTGCTTCTTGAGAGTTATTTATATTCAGGCACTCCTAGAAGCTCGGGGAGAGCATGTTTGGAGGACCCAAGAACGTTGGAGAAGGAAGGAGCTTGCTCTATGAATTCTAAGGAGAAGTGATTTAGCATCAGTGTCCAGGTAAACACTTATGAATTTTTCATATGATATTTCGCTTCTTGCACTTTTTTTCTTCTTCGTGTCTTCTGAATACTTTCTGAGAATTTCATGTGTTGAATATCTTGGTTGTATGCATTTTTGTCATGGGTAGTTAAATTTTTGTATAAGAAAACCCCACATACATAGATCCGAGGAATTTTTGAGTTGGGTTTAAATAATATGGACAAATCATTTCGGAAGGAATAGATAGATAAAATTTAATAGAAGGGAAATACACTCTAATTCTTCATCCAAGTAAATTCAAAGTTTGTTCTTAAATCTATTCACCGTGTACATCAATCAAATTTATGTCTGAATTATTTATATATATATATATATAAAGGGAGCTCTGAATCACATTAATATTACACTATGGAAAATGATTATGTCGATGTTGAAAACATTTATATTTAACACTATATAAAAGCACTGCTTTAAATTTACTGGAACTATATAATAAAAATGTGAATCGCTTTTGAAAAGCGTTTATTAAAAAATGTTATTAAAAAAAAAATCATAAATTTAAAGTGGGGGGGACAAAACCCACGCCCTGTACGCACTGCAGATCATAGGTACCTAGTGTCACAGGTACTATGATGACAAAGGGTACTTTGTACCCACTGTCGCTGCAGGCCCTACGACAGCAGGGCTCTGGGTGCCACGGCAGTGGTATTTATGTTATGTTTTGTTTTCTAAAAAAGGTTTATGTTATGTTATGTTTTGTAAATTCAATTTTATAAGTTATTAATAATATTAAATATTAAAAATTGTTATATGTTAATTATTATATATATAAATATATGTGTATATATATATATATATATATATATATATTTTAAATAATTGTTATATATTAATTATTATTTTATGTATATATATATGTATGTATGTATGTATGTATGTATGTATGTATGTATGCATGCATGCATGCATGTATGTATGTATATATAATAGTAATTAAATTTTAATATTCAAGATTTTAAATAAATAATATAGTTTTAAATTAATCAATTTACTTAATTAGAATTTAGTCTAATTAAGGTTAATGAGAATGTTATAAATGAAATATTTAAGTTATTATTTTAGGGATTCTCAAGAGAAGAAATTGAGTTATTTGAAAATGACAATTCATTACCAAAATAACATATAACGTATATTCCTAGAACATTTAGGAAATTGAAAATCTAGGAGTTGTGGGGAGAAACTTTCATCTATCAAAAAAAATGCTTGGGTTAGAGAAGAACGTATAAACATTCCCTCACTTGATATCTAAATTTGAAATGAAAACTGGAACTCCACATTTAGTTCAACTATGTAATTTTAGCAAACCCAAACATGTGCTTGCATTTTGTGTTTTCTCTATGCTTTCTATTTTGGGTTTTGGGGTTGACTAGATTGTTGACCAATTATAGGACATCTACCAGAGGCTTAGGGGTTATGATTGTGATGTCATGATGATGTCTTTTGTACTCGATCCTTTTTAACTCAACCATGATTATGTGATGGTATGTTGATTGATATTGTTGTCAGTCTTCTTGTGTAAGTTGTGATATATGTAACCATTTATGAGTTATCGATAGTTGTGTTTTGGATTACTTTCCACTCGCTTGTATAGGACTATGGTGATTTTGTGATTTATGATTCCATGAGCTTAGGGTAGGTTATCTACACATAGTGTCGGGAAGTGGCTTGCAATGGGGGTCGGGGCCCTAAGTGGCTGCCAAGGTAACTCATTGTAAGTTGTTTTAATAAGTGAAAAAATTACACCTAATACTGACTTAAATGAACCTAATAAGATAATTGTTTGTTCTCGCTGTTAGTTTAAAGAATAATTTTGACAACTGAGTGTCAATACACTTAACCATTTTTCCACTAAAAAATGTCAAACAAAGAGTAGGTGTCGAGTAATATGAAGTGCCAAGCTATATCAAGTGCCAAGTAACAGTAGGTGCCTAGTGTTAACAAGTGTCGAGTGTTAACAGATGCCAAGTGTTAACAAGTGTCGAGTAATAGTAGGTGTCGAGTGATACAGTTTTTCTTAGGTGTTGAGCTATCCCAGAAACAGCATGTGTCGAGCATCAACAATGCCTCAGGAGCCGAGTAACTCAGGATATCAGCATAAGAGTTTGTGATTGCACAAACTATGATGTAAACTATTTTTGTAGCCGACATAAGATAAATCTCGAAAGATATAGAGATAAGAACGAATCTTTTACATTTCCTATGCAATTTGCATGCAACCAATTAAAAAACTTGGAAAGGCATGCAACCAATCAGAAAAAGAAAAGTATTGAGTGAGAAATTGAGATTCAATGTGGATCATAGATCCATATCTAACCCTAAGTCTTCGAAGTCTTTTTAAGGAAGATGAAAGGTTCATTAAAAAAATATGAGAGGAGTAGAGCGGAATTTTTTTAAAAAAAGAAGAAAGAACAAAATGGTATTTGGCGAGAGGAGACTTAGAAAGTAAGAGCATCAATTCATTAATCAGTTGATCAGAACAAAGCAAGGTAGACAAACAAAAATTAGATCTCAGAGGATTGAAATCAGAGAAAGAGCCAGAACAAGTTCTTGCATTCAATAATCAAGGATTGCAAACAATCAAGTTTATAATACCTAATACTCTCTTACCATTGTATTAGAAATAAAATCCTATGTAGATAGGTTGGCTTAATAGCTATTTGTAGATCCTTATCAAAAGGGGATTAAATCCTTTAACAGGGTGACACTTCATGTTAAGTGTTTGAAATCCTTTAACCAGGTCACTATTGACATAGTGTAAATCCTTTAACAGGGTAGGCCTTTAACAAGGCAGACCATCAGAAGTGGTTGAACAATATTGCTGTAGTAATTTTTGTGGGTATCATCCCCACCCTAGTTTTACCTTCTTATTCTTGGAGGGTTTCTGGGTTACCAAATTCTAGTGTTATGTGTTATTGATGCATGTGTTTAGTTTCATGTTTACTTGATACATTTACATGTAAGCAATTTAATTCCACCTAAAAGTTTTATTGGCTAAAGTGTGATACTTCTGATTCACCCCCCCCCCCCCCCCCTCTCATAAGTACTCTTTCCATATTTGAATATTCCAACAATTGGTATCAGAGCTAATCCAGGTTCTCACAAGGAAAAGCCTAATAGATTGGAGGAAAAGATCTAAAGATGGAAGGTTTCAAACTTGGAAAGATCATTGAAAATCAGGTGATAGATGTGCAACTTGCTCTGCATAGCTTGGAGAAATTTAGAAACAAGTTGAGAAATTCATTAAAAAAAAAAGAAGGATCTAGCCATAGCTGAAAATAAGATAAACTACAGGGAGATTGATACCACCAACATATTTTCCAACAGAGACACTAAAGAGTTTGATGCAGCAATAGCAGAACTGATGGAGAAAAAAAAAGTTCAAATAGAGGAGATAAGATCTCTCAAGATGGAACATGAATCACAGGCCATAATGATATGTGAAATTACTGAACAAAAGAAAAGAGCAGTTGATGATAAGGTCATGATGGAAAATGACAAAAGAAATCTTGCAAACAAACTTGAAGAAAAATGTATTGAATTGACAAGGATCTCAAAAATGCAGATGGATACACTTGCCCAAATGATGAACCTTCATCATGAACTCAATGTGAAAGATATTGAGATCTCTACTTTGAAGATGCAAAATGAACAAATGCAAAATGAATTGAACAGAGAAAAAGAGGTAGCAGAGAATCTCAACAAGTCAAGTGAAGCTATCAAGTGTTTTGAACAGTTGCTGAAATCCCCAAAATATGCCCATGATACATCAAGACTTGGATACAATAGCACTGAAGTTGGAGAATCATCAAAGAGTGCAGAACAAAGAAGCAAGGTCATCAAGCATATGAATGCAGAACCAAAACTACTAAGACATCAAGATTTGATGGAAATTGTTATAATTGTAAAAAGTATGGACATAGGGCATTTGAGTGCAGATCAAAACCTATGTGGACATCAAATCAACCAGCAAAAATAGAAGGGAATGAAAGTCATTATCATTGGGATTACAACACTACACATAAATGTCACTATTGTCAAGAATATGGACATATACCACAAAACTACATAAGAACACATTTCAAAGGGAACTACAAAAGATGGTTGAATCAAACTACATGTTTCAGTTGTTTGAAAATTGGTCATATCAGCATAAACTATCCAACAAGGTCAAAGGCATCAAGTTCTAAGTTCAGCAATGGAAAGGCAAAGATAGATGTTGGACATATCGAGTGAAATGAATAAGACATGGAAGAAAAAAGAAGAGTATGGCACATCAAGTGTAGAGATCACTTCACCTAATAGGTCAAGTGATCACACTTCATCAAATTAAGAAAAAATAAGTGTGTGGGATTGATAAACCAAGTTACATCATACATGAGTCCCAAGACATAGAAGAACTGCAAGGAAGAAATCAGCATAAGCAAAGATGCTAAGTCAAAATTGAGAGTTTTGCAAGATCTGTTAAAGTTGTCTTCAGGTGCCGAGTTGCTAATAGCAACCGAGTTGATAGATGATGCCAAGCTGTGAAATATCAATAGGAGCTGAGGAAAGTGAAACACAATGGGTGTCGAGTCATGTTGAAAACCTTCAGGTGCCGAGTAGATAGTTGTAAGTGCATTAAGCATTAATTACTCTATTTTGAAGGGTACATAAATTCAATTTTTGATCATTTTCTCACCATTCAAACGAGAAGCAAAGCCGAGAAGAGTGGAGAAGATCAAGGTCAGCTTAGAAGCCATTTCTGAAGATTTCAACAACGATTCAGGACAAGTTTCATCGATTTGAGGTATTTTATTTAAGTGTCGAGCTATGTAGAATTTATAAACTTGTTTAAATCATAAACCCTAGTTTGGAAAACAATGGCATATAGGTCAGGAATCACTAAGGGTAGAGAGAGTCATGAAATACAGCTGGTCAGCAATGAAGTTAAACAACCTGAATTCAAGCCCATTCCAGAAGTAGCATACAAGAATGATCTCGTTGGTGCATTATCAGTTATTTCTGATAAAGTTGTTATGGTCCAAGATGTTTGCAAATGTTATAACTGCAAAATTGGAGCCATAGGAGATTTAGAGATCTACAATGCATATGACAAGCTATGTGAGAACAAAAGACTGAAAGATGAGTTCTCAATAATAGAAAGAAAAGGATTAACCAAAACCCTAGAATTTTTTATTGTTTTCAAAACTTAATGAGTACGAATAGTTTTGAGCAGAATACATGATGGAGCCTTTTGGTTAGAGTCAAGGCCAGTAAAATTCACCAAGAAAACTGTTCATAAGGTTACTAGTATTCCAACCTTAGATCAGCCAAAGACCCTGCGAAGTGACAAAAGGGAAGTAATAGAGAAAAACATAGGTACTAAATGGAATAATAAAGGAATGACTATTGACGCAGTCACAGATCCCCTACTAGATTTTTCTATGAGAATCACTTCACACAAATTCTATCAATCAAGCAGGTTAAACAGTGTACCTTGTATAGTAGTTGATGTTGCATACAAGATAATTAAAAAAGATCACACTTATGATCTAGCAGAGCTCATGTTTCAACAGATTAATGAAAATCTAGGAGCTATAAGGAAGAGCAAGGGATCTCAGTGCAAATTTGGATCAGTTTTGGTGTGCATAGTTTTCTATCTGATGAAAGAATTTCCTTCTGTGGGTAAGGTAAGATGGAGTCCAGACAAAACAATTGTTGAACAAATCAATGGATACATTGAACAGATGGGTGAAAATTTTGATGCCCAAATGACTGGTTACTTTGAGGCCTTCAAAAAGTCCATGAAACAAAGAATGAGGATTCCAGTCTCATTGACTAAGAAATATGAAAAGGACATTTTTTTTCTTGTAGATATAGATTATACCTATATACAAGCAGTTATACCAAGAGTAAGATGGCTTAGGCCACTAGGTTATGAACTTGATATTGATCAAGCTTCTATAGCGATAACAACCCTCCTTGTAGAAGAAGCTGATAAAAATGTAAAAGCTTTTGGAACATATGATGTTATTAAATCAAGGGTGATAACATATTTGAAGACTGCTTCTACAGTAAAGAAGAAAGAAAAAATGGTGAGACAAATCAAGAGAAAATTTGGTGTTGAAGAAGAAGGAACAGCAGAAGAGGAAGGAGAAGACATTGAAGAAGAGGGAAATAAACCTCAAGGTCTGACTCAAGGGTTAGGAGAAGATAAAGAGGAAAGTGTTGAGGAAGAAGAAGATGAGGAAGCACAAGTTAAAAGAAAGGCCACAACTCCTCCTGCTCCTCAATCCAAGGGAAAGAAAGTAGCTGCTCCTACACCAAAGAGACCTACAACAAGGGTTGTAGCACAAAAAGCCCAAAAGGAGGCAAAAGGAAAGAAGAAAGACTCAAAGAAGACTGTTGCCGAGTCTAAGAAAAGAAAATTTATTGCTTAGCCTGAAACAGATGAGGAGAAGACAAAGTTAGAGGACAACAGTCAATTTCAAGTGGTAAGACACAAACCTCAGACTGATGTTGATAGATTATGTTCAAAAATTAGGAATGATGATTTTAAAGGTTTAAAGAACCTAAATTTTTCTAAGCTTACAAGAGTAGAGAAAAATAAATTAGAGCAATCTGTGTATGCTATGACGGCTGAATATAAGCACACACCTCTAGAATTAGATGAATCAATGCCTAAGGAATTGTACAAAATTGTAGAGGATAAATGGCATTTTTGTTTACAAATGGAACGGGAGATAAGGGAGTCAACATTAGCAAGATTATTTCCTGATTTGTCTAGAGATCAAGTAACAAATGCAATAAAGAGGCATAATAATAGATTCACTCTCAAGCATAGAGCATTCAACATATTACAGAATAAAATTGAAGAGGTAGTTACAAAATCCAAAAGATTGTGGAAAATAGTTTACAAGAAAATAGAAGATGTGTATAATGAAGAATATAAGGCAGAGGCAAGTGCCAAGATAAGAGAAAAGAAGGTGTTAGGAACCAAGGAAAAAGATAAGGAACAAGTGGAGAAGAAGAGTGAAGAAGAAAAGGAAGAAAAGGCACATACAGAGGAGAAAGAGGAAGAGAAAGATACAGTTGAGCCACAAGATCAAAGTGTGCAAGACACATAGGTATCTCCTCCTAGTCCTTCTCATGCCACCATCATACCTACAGATATTATAAAAATAAAAGATGTTACAGACACTTCAAATCCAAACATCAATCCATTAACTGCAGAGGATTTAGAAATCCTTGACCAATCATCACTAGTAGCAAAATTGAGTTCAAATCCTATATTGGTCAATGTTGATGAATTATAGAATCCATAAGTTAAAACAAAGATAGTCAAGGTAAAAGCACAAGTGCCACCCTCGACCATACAAACTACTGGTATTCTATTTCTTCCACCACCACCTCCACCAAGTGTAGTCCCTTATACACTTCAAATGCTGAGTACAGTAGCAGGGGAAATAAAAGAAACATCTAAACAACTAACAAGTTCAACCCCACCTGACGATCATAAAAGGGATACTCAAGCTGAAGAAAAAGATAAGACAAAGAAGAAGGAGGAGTCTGCAATACAAACACTGGTTGCACTACAAAAATTTGGTACTCCAACACAGACTCTTCAGCAGCCAAGTACTGATGGGTTACAACTACAAATAAGGACACCAGGCTCGAGCTCATCAAAGGCAATCAAGAAACTTCACTATGGGGTTCCTGAGCTTGATGAAGAAATAAAGATCCCATATTATGAATCTACCACTCTCACTGAAGAGAAGATCAATGAAATTCAGAGTGCATTGGACAAAAGAAGGAGACAAGAAGCACTAAGAAAAGAACACAAGCATAAGCTTACCTTGAATGAAATCAAAGACATATTCACAGAAGCTTTCTGCTTACAGTCTCCAAATGAGTCAAGACCAATTATAGAGCAACTATCTAATATAGTTGACCAAGTGACTAGTGAAGACCAGGAAACAAACACCAAATTGCTCGAATGGTCAGAAAGGAAGTTCCAGGGCAAGGTAAATAATAAAATATTCAATGATATAGCACTGTCACAAGTAGAACTAGAAAAGAAAATTAAAACAGTTAAAACTGTACTAGGAAACATCTTTTCCCTGTACAACAAGTTGTGTGATTTTTCCACATTCACACAGGACACTAGCCAGAAAAACTTGAGCTTGGAGAACAATCTAAAGATTTATAGCATGCAACTCCCCACAAATCCAGCTCAGAGTGAGAAGCATTTTTCCCAATTGCTTCACACACAAAGAGAGTTAGTTGTCTTAGCAGCAGAGGAGGCAACCACAAAAGCTAAATTGATGCAAATTCAATCCTCAATAACTCCTCATTTGGAACTACTTCACAAGGAGTAGATAAATGCAGAGACATTCCTCAAGAAAGACCCCAATCTTTCTTCATCTGATGGACTTGTACAGCTAGCAGCAGAGATTTCCATTTAGCATAAGTCATTGGATGTCGCACTAGCAAATTGGGATGCAGCTCTGAAGGTACTCCTTGAAGTAAATAGTACATTTTTGGCCAAGTATGGCATTTCCTTGTAAGACCCTTGACATAAGTGTCAAAAAGGGGGAGAATAAGTATGGGGGAGTGATAAGAAGAGATTAAGTATGGGGGAGTTAAGTACACGAATGAAATGATAAGTATGATAAAAGGGGGAGATAGCAAATTTTGGGAGATTACATACAAAAATAGGACAGAAATCACTGAGTGTACATACAAGATCAACTAACAAGGAATCATAAGGATCTTAGTTAAGTGTTTTTGCCACTCATGTCAAAGGGGGAGATTGTTAGTTTAAAGAATAATTTTGACAACTGAGTGTCAATACACTTAAGCATTTTTCCACTAAACAATGCCGAACAAAGAGTAGGTGCTGAGTAATATGAAGCGCTGAGTTATATCAAGTGTCGAGTAACAGTAGGTGCTGAGTGATAGAATTTTGTTTAGGTGCCGAGCTATCCCAGAAACAGCATGTGTCGAGCATCAGCAATGCCTCAGGAGCCGAGTAACTTAGGATATCAGCATAAGAGTTTGTGATTGCACAAACTATGATGTAAACTATTTTTGTAGCCGACATAAGATAAATCTCAAAAGATATAGAGATAAGAACGAATCTTTTACATTTCCTATGCAATTTGCATGCAGCCAATTGGAAAACTTGGAAAGGCATGCAACCAATCAACAAAAGACAAGTATTGAGCGGGAAATTGAGATTCAATGTGGATCGTAGATCCATATCTAACCCTAAGTCTTCAAAGTCTTTTTAAGGAAGATGAAAGGTTCATTAAAAAAAATATGAGAGGAGTAGAGCAGAATTAAAAAGAAAAAAGAAAGAACAGAATGGTATTTGGTGAGAGGAGACTTAGAAAGTAAGAGCAGCAATTCATTAATCAGTTGATCAGAAAAAAGCAAGGTAGACAAACAGAAATCAGATCTCAGAGGATCAAAATTAGAGAAAGAGCCAGAACAAGTTCCTGCATTTAGTAATCAAGGATTGCAAACAATCAGGTTTATAATACCTAATACTCTCTTACCATTGTATTAGAAAGAAAATACTATGTAGATAGGTTGGCTTAATAGCTATTTGTAGATCCTTATCAAAAGGTGATTAAATCTTTTAATAGGGTGACACTTCATGTTAAGTGTTTGAAATCCTTTAACCAAGTCACTATTGACACAGTGTAAAGCCTTTAACAGGGTAGGCCTTTAATAGGGCAGACCATCAGAAGTGGTTGGACAATATTGCTGCAGTAATTTTTGTGGGTATCATCCCCACCCCAGTTTTACCTTCTTATTCCTGGAGGGTTTCTGGGTTACCAAATTCCAGGGCTATGTGTTATTGATGCATGTGTTTAGTTTCATGTTTACTTGATGCATTTATATGTAAGCAATTTACTTCCACCTAAAAGTTTTATTGGCTAAAGTGTGATACTTCTGATTCACCCCCCCCCCCCCCCCCCCCCTCTCATAAGTACTCTTTCCATATTTGAATATTCCAACACTCGCCCATGCCTCGAGTGCTAATACAGACTAGGATGGGAGTAGAGAGAAAAATTGGTTGTGACCTTGCATTACGTAGTATGCCTCGTCTATATGAGAGGATACTAGTGGTCGCATAGGGATCACTAGGGGGTCAGGGTCTATAGAGAGACTACCATGGTAACTCTAGCGTGATCCATGTGATGAAACTTTCCCACTTGCATAGTAGGTTCCCTACATGTCTTTGTGTGCCTCTAGGATTAGATGTCAGTTTGTGATAGGAACCTTTGAGTTAGTATACTTTTAAGATTGCTGGACTTAGAGAGTATTTGTGCTATGTGATTGATAGCCTATTTGGGACTTGATATTATCTCCTCAGCATAGTGGGAGTGGACCATTTAGGTTCCACGCGGTTGGGTGGTAGTGCTTTTTCACTCTTACCATTTGAGATCTATTTGAGACACTGTGGCTGATGCATTCTTTGTTGGCATCTATCTTCATTCTGTACATGGATTATGAAAGTGGACACGTATCCTTATATTGATGATTAGCATATGATAGATGATTTTGTTTACTTATCTTATGCTTTATTTTGCATGATTAGATTTCTTATGCATATGTTGTAGCATGTTAGATTTCTTTCTGCATATGATGTAGTATGTTTTAGGAGTGACATTCCTACTATGATAATACTAATGATCTCTTCGATAATTTGGGATGTTATGCACAGAGGGATGGCTAGGACCCACAATGGTCTAATGATTCTATTTACAGGAGGAACCATGCACTTAGTCAATTATGTGTTATGATTTATGGTTATCTCTTATGATGATGTATCATGTATGATATGTGGTTTCATTTACTTATTGCATTTGCATTATGGATTAGTATAGGATGATGATGTACTTTATTTTCACATATGTATATTCTTTTAAGCCTTCATACCCTGTCGCATGTATAGTGGATGATTGAGCATTCTAAAATGTAATTTACTAAAGGGACATTTAGAACAAGTATATTGTTTTAAGAACGTTAGACTTTTCATTATTATTTCAAGTGGATGTGGTATTAGATGGAATTAATATTAGTTGATTTAGATGTGATTCAACGTTAAGGGATCCTTGAAGATGTAACCTGTTATATATGTTTACTTTTAGTTTAATGATGTTATTGCTTTCGCTACTATGTTATGAATGGTTTTACTTTCATGTTTTTAAAAAAAAAAATGCCACCAAACTTAGTGAAACTTTAGGTTAATTCTTTGGATCCCTTGGCGGGGCATTACACTCTATATTTGAAGCACCTTTAATTTAAAATGGTGGGATAAGTAAGAGCTATGCACAATACACTAGTGGTTTTTGTTGTCACTAAGATGACTGAGTTGTCCATGGCGAGAGTGAAAGTGCCTTAGAGTTCAAATTTATGTATAAGTTAAATAACTACAAACATGTTGTCTCTATATTTTTCAAAGTGGATCTTTGCTAGTTCTAGAAATTTGTCCTCTAGTATTTTTCATGTAGACTGCATTTAAGAGCACCATCCTCTATTCATTCATTCAATACAACTGCAATTCCTTTTTAGCATCCAAAATATTTTCTTTCTTATAGAGCTATGAATTACACCCTCCATAGCTTTGCTCCTCTCTTTCTATAATAGGTGTTTTCATCTAATGATTCTTTGAAGTTGTGGGGTTGAGCTTTCATCAACTTCAACATGGTATGAGAACTTTAGATCTTCATGCCCCTCTTCTATTTATGGGAGATTTGGCTTGGCTTCCAAATCTATACTTTTTCATTTAGAGGGTTTCATTTTTTAGAGGTTTCTTGTATTGGATCTAGAGGTCACCTTTTTTGGTGCACTTTGAGCCCAAATGGACCTCACCGTTGGATTCCTAGCACCCCAAAACCCTTATTTCCATACAAAATTTGTCCAATTTCGACACAGATGACTGTGCAGTAAAATATTTTTGTCCCAAGATCTAGGAACGCTTCCCAATGAAGTTTTTTTTTTAATCTAAAATAAATAAATAAATAAATTTGAGAAAAAAAAGGCATTGGTTTAATTTTTTAGAAAAAGGTGATTTCTTTTTTAAAAAACAATCATGCAAAGGATGCATGTGTTAGCCAGGTACTAACACATGTTAGTCTAGGAATGTTGCATGTGTTGGGCATAATGCCATGCTTCTCTAGCCAAAATTTGACAACTTTCAAACTGTCATCTTTTTTAGTATTTTTGTCATAAAAAGAAATTGGTGGTTTTTGGTCATAATTTTAGAATATGAAGGTATTTTTTGACAAATTTTATATCGTCAAAAAGATTTTTCTAAGCCTGTCATGATGGTGTAGATTATTTGGACTTTTGATGTTGTTTGATTTCCTATTATGCAACCAAATCCAGGGGTTCTATTTTGCACTCTAGAAGACATATCTTGAGCATTTGATCTTCGATTTGGGAATTATTTATATCATTGGAAAGGTCTTTTTGTACTCTTTCTAGTGGTACTAGTTATTTTTCTATACCCTTCTCTTGGCATATTCTATTCTATTTTTTAGATTTTTGTATCCTAATAGATATCTTGGTTGTTTCAAGTCTGGGGATCAATTTTGTTGCTATTTGTTATGGGTTGTACTTTCTATTGTATCATTATTTTTGTCTCTTGTGATATTTTTTGATATCTTTTTGTAGCATTTTATCCAAATAGTTTGAATAAAGTGTCACTCTATTACATTTTAAGATCTTGTACATTTTTTTATTTTGTTGTACTTGCACTACATTATAAAGTGTCTTGGGTGGTTTCATGTTGGCCATATTAGCCATATTCATTTGTCAAGTAAATGTTCCTTACATGAAATTAGCCTCACCATATGTCAATGCCACATGTCATTATAGGTGTTTGTACTTCTTTTGCACTCTCAATGTTCTTGGTTCTTCCTTCTACAAGAGATTATGCATTTAGTTTCAATGTCATGTCTTACCTCTCAACATGATAGGGGGTTTATGTTGGTTCTAATAATTTTTTGGTTCAATGGAGTGAGCTATGTATTTAGTATTTGACCCTATGTACTAGGCAATTATAGTGACTGGATACCTAAGCATTTTGGTTAGATGGATCATATATCATATAGATAGTCTTATTGGAATATTGGTTTGATGATGATATGTTACATTCATGACTAATTTTGTCATTGATGTCAAAATAGCATGTTTGATGTCTTCTGTGGTATCTGATAGAAAAACAGCAGAAAGATTAAGTTAGTATAGACAACTAGTTGAGCATGATAATCATCCAAGGTTATGGGAGATACTTCTGAGTATTTTCTATTTGCAGTTAACATCAAAAGTAGAAAGGATAAGTCTAGAAGAAGTTATGTAAGTTTTGGTGATGTTTGTTCTGAGATAGAGTTTACAGAGGCATATTCTAGTAAACTTGTTATATCTCTTAGCAGATTTGATATCTTGAGTACTAAGCTTTCTTGTCATGATATTGCATGTATGGAAAGTTATTCAAGTTGCAAGGTGGAATATTAAGGTTATCGCTAAGTGTAACGTGTTCTTAATGTGGCCCTATAATAATTAATTGAGAAGGACTAATAGCCAACTTAGGAAATTGTTTTATGGACTTGGTATAAAATCAGGATATTTTCCTTTATCATGGTATTGAAGACATGTGTTGATATGATTGAATAATCGATGATAAGCAGTAGAGAGTGTGGAATGCGAAGTTGAGTAGAGCAGTGCAAAAGTGAAGGAAACTTCATTGTCGAGGTTCTGTTTAGTGATCCAAGGTATGATATTTGGATCTAAAGTTCATGACCTAGTCTATAAGGTTTGACAGTGATTGGTCTAGTTGACAAGATAGAGGAAAGGACAAAGGAAAGAAGAAGATAATAGTAAATTACTTGTTTGAGCAATGAGCTCTTCTTGTAGTTGAAATTGAATGTTTGGATAGTGGGCTCTTCTTGCATACATTATACCACAACTCCTAATAGGGTTGGTATAACTCCTAACAGGGTTAGAATCTCTGAAGAGGGATTCAAAGTCTCCTAATAGGGACTCATTGCACCAAATGTCATAATAAACTCCTAACAAGGTCCATTCTCTAACAAGGAATATTTATATTAGTACATCATCTTATGGGCATCATTCCCACTAGGGTTTTCCCTGTGATCAATGGTTTCCCTAGTCAACATATATGGTGTAATTGTCTATGCACATCATTGTATGGTTTTTGTTTACTTTGGTTGAATCCTTAAGTTTTTTTTTAAGAAGATAAATGATTTAATTGCTAGATAATTGATTCACCCCCCCCACCAAATTATCTTGGTGGACTATTGTTTCTAACAATTGGTATCAGAGCACAAGTCCTTGAAGAAAAAGTTTAATAACTTTGGGAGATCCATGGCAAACTTATTCAAAGAAAATAGTCCTACATCTGACAAAAGAAAATTTGACACCCGAGTTATGGAAATTCTTGGTGAATTATCATATTTGTGTAAAGAGGTGAGTATTGAGTTTACATATCTAGAATCCTTCTATTGTATTAAAGGGAACAGTAGCACAAGCAAGGATAGATCTAGAATAGAAGATGATATAAAGATAAAGGAAAGTATTGATCTACTTACAAGGAAAGAATCTGAAGGTATGAAAAATTTTGTTTGTTGGACATGTAAAGAGTTTGGTCATTTTTCAAGTAAATGTCCTAAGAGATTGAGAAAAGTTAGAAAGAATCTACTTTCTGATAAAGTTGAGGAATTTAGATAAAGTATGGAAAAATGCTTGAAAGACTGTGTCAATAAGTCTAGATTGGTTAATGAAAAGCATGTATTAGAAGAAACACCTTTGGAAAGTGCAAATGTGAGAATTGATAAGAAATTTAGAATACAAGAGAGAATAGTTGATTACAATTCAGATGATGATGTTGTTACTAAGCCAAGGAATGATGAAGTATTTCTTGAGACTAAAAATGATTTGTAGAATGAAGGAGAGAAAAGGTATAAAAAAAGCTCAGAACCTTTAGTAGAGCCAAGAGTTGAGATAGCAACTCCTACTTCAGGAAAGAATATGACAAAGAATCACCCATCCGAATAGATCATCGAAAGCAAAGACAAAGGTTTGATGACAAGAAGTAGAGTTAATGAATAACTATGCTTGATATTTCAAGTAAAGCCTAAGAATGCCAATGAAGCTTGCAAAGATGACTATTGGAAGCAAGCTATGAAAGAGCAATTGGATTAGATAGAAAAGAATGAGACATGGGAATTGGTCCCTAGACCAACAAACAAGAATGTGATAGGAACTAAATGGGTATTTAGGAACAAGATGAATGAGCAAGAAGAATTTGTAAGAAACAAAGAAAGATTGGTATGTAAAGGTTAGTCATAGCAAGAAGGAATAGATTATGAGGAGACTTATGCTCTAGTGGCTACAATAGAAGTAGTAAGATTATTCTTAGCCTATGCAGCATAAAAGAAATTCAAAGCATATCAAATGGATGTCAAGTCAGCATTTCTAAATGGAGAACTTGAAGAAGAGGTATGCATTGAGTAGCCTAAAGGATGTCCTTTGATAGATAAAAAGGACATAGTATGTAGACTATGAAAAGTATTGTATGGATTGAAGCAAGCACCTAGAACCTAGTATGCAAGTTTATACAAGCATTTGACAAAGCTTGGGTATAGTAAAGGTATGGCAGATAATTATTTGTATTGGAAAAAAAATGATGATGGTTTGATGATTTTGGTAATATTTGTTGATGATATTATACTTGGAGATAATGATGAAGAAATTGAGAATTTTGTAGAAGAAATAAAGAAAGAATTTGAAATGAGTATGATAGGATAGATGAAATATTTCCTAGGATTGCATATTGTACAGAATAAAGAATGAATCTTTATTTCTTAGACTAAGTACTTGAAGGATTTACTGAAAAGGTTTGGTTTGGAAACATGTACACCTATTAGAACACCTATGGTAACTGGTCACAAGTTATCTACTAAGGGTGAGACACTTACTATTGAGAAGAAGAAGAAAAGATCTATGATTGGAGGTTTGCAATATTTGACTCACACAAGGTCAGATATACAAATGTAGTTGGAATTGTTGCAAGATTCCAAGTTGATCCCAGAGAAACACATTATGTAACAGTGAAAAGGATATTTAGATATCTAAAAGGAACTTCAAAATTTGGATTATGGTATGACAGATCTAATGTTTTTACTCTAAGTGCTTATACTAATGCAGATTGGGAAAATAGTATAGATGAAAAAAAGAGCATTAGTGGAGGAGCTTTCTTTCTTGGAAGAAGATTGATTTCTTGGTTAAGCAAGAAGCATGATTGTACATCTCAAAGTATAATAGAATTAGAGTATGTTGCAGTAGAAAATAATTACAATTAGGTAATTTGGATGAAGTAGATGTTGAAGGATATAAGGATAGAAATTAGTGAACCTGTTATTATACATTGTGACAACACAAGCACAATAAATATGTCTAAGAATCCAATGTTGCATTTGAGGACTAATCACATTTCTTTTAAGTATCATATGTTGAAAGAAAAAGTTTTAGAGAAGGAAATCTAATTGGAGTATGTAAGCACTAAAGATCAAATTGTAGATATATTCACTAAGCCTCTTCCTAAAGAGACTTTTGAGTATTTGCAAAAAAGTAAAAGATGCAAGAGTGCATCAGTCCAAGGTAACAAAGCACCATTGTTTTTTTGGACTAGATGTTGATGCTTCCTATATGGGGGAGTATCTATGATGGATAGATTCATCTAGGACTCTTGTTGATGTTGTTTTAAAAAAGTGTCTTTTGACACTCGAGCTAAGTAAGTATTAGTTGTTGTAGAGTTTTATGCAGAGATGTTGGTTGCAAAAACCTTTGACATTGATATCAATGGGGGAGAAGTTTGGCATGAAAAACATCATACCATGGGAGAGAAGTTTGGCATGAAAAATATTATGGGGGAGAAGTATTGCAAGAAAACATTATGCTACGGAGATAAGTTTGGTAGTATGTTGAGGAAGATGTTTAGCATGAGCATAGTATATGAAATGATGGTTTGGTATTGAGCACATTGAGTTATATCAATGGAGGAGTATGATTGATAAAGAGGATTTGAAGATGGATAGTCTTTTATTGGTATTCTTGGAACTAGATGTTTTTCATCTATGTTACCATCAATGTCAAAGGGGGAGATTGTTGAAAGATTGGTTTGATGATGATATGTTATATTCATGTCTAAGTTTGTCATTGATGTCAACATAGCATGTTTGATGTCTTCTATGGTATCTAACAAATCAATAGCAGAAAGATTAAGTTGGTATGGATGGATATTTGAGCATTATAATGATTTGAGGTAATGGGAGATACTTTCAAGTATTTGGTATAGGCGTTTAATGTTAGAAGTAGAAAGGATAAGTCTAGAAGAAGTTATGTAAGTTTTGGTGATGTTTGTTCTGAGATAGAGTTTACAGAGGCATGTTTTGGTTAACTTGTTATATCTCTTAACAGAGTTGATATCTTGAGGATCGAGGTTGAGGACTTGAAGAAGACATGTTGAGGATGACATGGCTAAGCTCACTCATCATAATATTGTGTATACAGAAAGTTATTCAAGTTGCAAGGAAAAAGATTAAGGTTATCACTAAGTGTAATGTGTTCTTAATGTGGTCCTATAATAATTAATTGAGAAGGACTAACAACCGACTCAAGGAATTTTTTCATGGACTTAGTATAAAGGAATGACATTTTCCATTATCATAGCATCGAATACATGTGTTGATATGATTGAACGATTGATGATAAGTAGAAAAGAGTGTGAAATATGAAGTTGAGCAGAGTAATGCAGAAGTGAAGGAAACTTCATTGCCAAGGTTTTACTGAGTGATTTGAGGTTTGATATTTGGATCCAAGGTTCATAACCTAGTCTAAAAGGTTTGATAGTGATTGGTTAGGTTGACAAAATAGAGGAAAGAAGAAGATAATAGTAAATTACTTGTTTGAGTAGTGAGTTCTTCTTGTAGTTGAAATTGCATGTTTGGGCAACGGGCTCTTCTTGCATACATTATACCACAACTCCTAACAGGGATTCAAAGTCTCCTAATAAGGACTCATTGTACTAAATGTTGTAATAGACTCCTAACAAGGTCCATCCTCTAACAAGGAATATTTATATCAATACATCATCTTGTGGGCATCATTCCCACCAAGGTTTTCCCTCTGATCAAGGGTTTCCCTAGTCAACATATCTAGTGTAATTTTCTATATGTATTTTGTATGGTTGTGGTTTACTTTGGTTGAATGGTTAAGTTTGTTTAAAGAAGATAAATGTTTTAATTATTGGATAACTAATTCAACCCCCCCCCCCCCCCCAACCACTCTGAGTTATCTTAGTGGACCATTGTTTCTAACAAGTCTTTCATTTCTACTTGTTGAGGCCATGAAGATACCTTCCATCTTTTATTGATCAACTCTTCGAACTTAGTCTTCTCTATTGGTCATGTTCTATAAAGTGGAGATTATTCATATCACCAGTTTGGCAGTGTTTGTAGCTTCATGTTTCAGTGGTGTTCTTCATGATCATCTTTTTATTCCTATCTTTTGGAACATTATTTCTAGCTCTTCTATGGAATAGGGTTTTTCCCATGTAATTTTTTCTATTTCTCCTCTTTATATAGATTTGGTTGTGCTTGGGTACCTAATGAGGCCTCTATTATCGAGAATCATTTTCTTTTGCTTTCAACAATAGTTTCTAGGTTTTTAGCTACTCCCTAAGTTTATCTTAAGGGGGTGTTAGAGTAATAAGCTATTGTATTATTAATTAAATAATTTTGATTTAATTATTAAGTCACTTATTATTTCTAGTTTACTTAAGCTAAACTTTAGGAAAATAATAATTAATTCTTTTATAAATCATTGTCATGCAACCTAGAATATATCCCTTTAGGCTTTTTATCTTTTAGATTTTACCTTTCTTCTTTTATAAGGAAGATAATTATAAATCTATTCATTCATTTAATACAATTCAATTTATTTTTTCCATAAAAAATGTTTGTTCTCTTATGGATCTGTGAATTCCAGCCTCCATATCTTTGCTCCTCTCTTTCTATGACAGGTATTTTCATGTAGTGATTCTTTGGATTTGTAGGATTGATCTTTAATCAACTTCAATAGTTTTGATTATGAATTGCAAGTAGGGATGGAAAGTGAATGTGATAGTTCTGTTGCATTTGGTGTTGTGTGTATCATTTATAGCCATAGTGGAAGATAAAGAAATTAATTGGTGGAATAATGTATAGATTTCTTGGTATGATGATAAGTGAACATTCTTTTCTTTCAATATTTTTGTTACCTGACATTGAGAAATAGAGTTTATTTCAAGCATGAATATGTTCATGAATTAGTAATTGGGATTGATTTTAGTTTAGAGATAGAGATATAATTTGTTTTGTTGAATACTTGAATGCTTGATGGAGCCAATATTTGCAATGAAGATGCAATGCACTCATAATTAAGAACACTAATGAAAATTGATAATCCTGAGTGAATGATAGCTAATGATTTAGCATTGCCAAAAATAAAATTCTTAAGTAGTAGAAGTAGTGTTGTTGTTGGTGTCACTAATACAAATATTTTTGAAAACTTTTATACAAGTAGGTGTGCATTTTTGGGCCAATGAACTATAGTAAGAGGAAATAAATTTGTTAGTGTATAAAATCAAGTATAGAGTGAGAATGGCATATTAAATATTTCAATGGGTGATATTAATTTAGAGCCATGGTAATATTAGATGATAATTCTCTATCTTGCATGTGTAGCTGGAATTGTGTTATGTGTTGGATGTGAGATTCTACAAGCATGCCAAGGGTCCTATTGGGTGATTTTGTGAGTGCACCAACTAAAAAATTATTTTGTTTAGCATTAGCCTTTGTCACTTGTAGACTGTGCTAATTTTCTAATTTTTTCTCTCTAAACTTAACTAAAGGAAATAACAACATCTCCTTTTACATATTATGATTTTTTTATTACTATGAAGTTCTCTAGGCAGACACTTTTTTCTAGGAGATAGCTAGGGCATGAATTTGTTGATTACCCTAATGGTGATGTCTTTTATTATGGTCATTTGATTGTGTCTTTAATTAAGTTTGTGTATAATTGTGGTTTTTTATTTGATTGTTGCATTACTTTCACAAGATAGCCAATATGTCCTAATATTCCATCTTCAAATAAATGAGTTAAATGTCTTATACATATATCAAGTATGGTAGATATTTTTTTGTTTATAACTTTGATCTTCAATACAATAGGTTGTTGTAATTTAAAAACTGATGAATGCAATTACTAGTAATAAAGAAAAATATAGAATTTGTTTTAGACATTTGCAACTAGACTTGCCTAATTTTGTTGTTGGTTGTCATCTAAAGACTACAAACTATGTGGAGTGGTATATTAATCAAGATGTTGTGTCTTCAGACTAGGACTAAATGGCACAAGAATATGTAAGATGTATATGGGTTATAATGTATGTAAGAGATTATAGTGTAATTGGAAATAGAATGTAAAAATGAAAGTATGAGAAGAATAGTGCTTATTTTCATTTTATGTAGGTTTCTTTGAGTGGAATTTGGTGTTGGTTGTTGTCTCTTCAACTTTGACTTGTTCCATATCCATTATCTGCATGAGTAATGCAGAAGAAAAGTGCTAGTGGTGAGTACAAAAAAAAATGTATTTTATGGGATTGAGTACTGTCATATCCCCTATTTTTTCCAATAAATTCAATAATATAATGAGTCAAAGAAATAATAAATTTTATAATTTTAAAAGAGAACATGATATTATAATAATTATGTTGATAATAATATTATAATATGATAGTAGCCAAGAAGGAATAATTAACAAGAAAACATAATATGATAATAATATTACAATATTACTATAGTATTATAATATTATTATTAAATATATTATAATAGTATTATTATAATAACAAGAAGGAATATCATAATAAAGATGATTATAATAAAATGTAATACTATTAAAAGGGTGATATAAGATAATGTTAAACAAACATAATACCTTATTAATCAAAGGTTAAATACAATGTAATCAAAATTATACATATAATTATAGTTGAACAATTATTAAACTAATATTAATAATTTCTCCTGATTAATCATGTCTTTTGAGAATAATATGGGCCGGTATATAAGGGAGAATAATGTTGAAATGGAGGATCATCATAAGATAGGAAAGGAAACATATGGAAACTCTGGAAAATAATCAATACTATTAATGCTTTTAAAATAATTTCCCTATTATCTAATACAGGAGGAACTGGGGACATTACAGTCGTATTAGAGCATGATCTTTCTATCCTATGAATTTTAGCCTAGAAATACTTAACTCTCCACCAGGAGAGACAAATTAAGAGGATATCTATCAAAAATGTTGATACTTCATTTTAAATTATTAAAAATAAATAAAAATAGATATTAGATTATATAATCACCTACATTTTATGTTATTAAAAAAAAATAGATATTAGATTATGTAATCACCTGCAACACTAGTTTACGCAGTCAGCAAACCCTACTAGTATAACGTCATCAACAGTGGTAATTGTATATTTGAGAGAGATTAATTCCTACATTATTATGGGTGATAGAGGGAACATTTAATATATTTGTATATCGATACTTATTGACGGTAAACACTTACCCAAATATCACTTTAAAGGAGCATCAATAAATTATAAATGACTGAACAATGTAGCTAATACAAATGGGAAATAATTTAAATTGAAAGAATCAGATAACATAGAGTTGGTTCTCAAGATCACATATTTAAAACCTTTACAAAAGATACAAATATTTGGTTGACTATTAGGCTTTTGATAGGTAACCTATGTAGGAGAATATCCCATATTATGCAAGGAATTTTAGATTGAATAGGTTTATTCCAAGGTGCATTAGTCGTTTGGTCCAAGAAAGGGGGTCTAGGTTAAGATTCCAAGAAGCATTCAAAGAGATTTCTTTTGGTATTAATATAATTTATAATATATTAATATAATTAATATATTTTATGTTAATTATATTTATATGCAACCAATTGCATTTCAAAATTGCAAATAACAAAATTTAATGTAAAATAATATTTATGCAACAGTGATTGCATAGGATGAGTAATCTGAGTTGTAGGTAGTGGTGGGATGCTTAGAGTTCGCAACAACTTAGCAAGAGATAGTGATCACTTCTTTAGGAACCAAAAAGCTTTAAAATTCTTCAATGCATGATTCTATCATTACAAAATTTGAAAGTATATATACTTTCCTTCAAATCTTCTTGTAGATGATCCAATAATCATCAATCAAATATTCTTTATCGTAAATCTACTTGATCATGATGCAATATGTTCCTCAACAAATCTAAATGTTTTCACGTATATTTCTACCAAACCCTCTTTAATTCTTGCATATACTCTTCAAAAATTTGTCATAGATCTCTTTTATATTTTCTTTCTTTCTAAATTTGATATACATTCCTCTTTAAAAGTTGCATAGATTCCTCCTTATAAATCTTCCTTAAATCTCTTTCATAAACTTTTGTAAATCTTCTCACAATATGCTCATAACTTGTAAATGATTATGCTCACTAATTCCTTACAAATCTATTCAACATCCTCTCAATTATGTCTCATGAATTTGCACTGATAAGCTTCAAATGAATTTGAAATACTTTATACAATCTTTAGGACTCCTCTAGATCTTCTCTTATTAAAAAAATATTCAATTGATTGCTTGTCATTTCACCTAAAAACATCTATAGTATATATCTTGCATAATGCCCATTCATCAAAGAGATGCATCCTTCTAGATAGGTCATCCCAAACAAAAAGCATTAATATTAATTTAGTTCAAATTTGCCTTGTAAAGTGGGTGCCAATTATGGGTTTATGAGCATGATAAACATTTTTTTGTCCAAAATCACCATTCCTACAAGATTTCCCTCATAACAAAAAACACAATTATTTTATTCTTTAATCCTCTCTAAAGGCATTTTTTTCCTCCTATATTCATCTTGTCAAACTTGTTTCTAAAAGTAGTACCATTACTTATTCCATCATACTTTTCTATATGCTTTGTGATCCTCTTGTAGTTCTTCTAAGGGATAGGATTACATGATACTAGCAATCATTTCCTTCCACATACGTTTTTTACTCCATAGTATTATTCCTATTGGTTGGCTCAATTTTATCCATTCTCTCTCTCAAATTTTGAACAGTTGAATCTTTAATCTTTCTCTTCTTCACAAATGTTCTTTGTTGGACCCTTATATCATCTTGATATTAATTCCCATTTGACATTAGTTACAATTAATCTTCTTACCTTTGACATTGATGAAAATATTGTTTCTAACACTTGATGCATTTGTGACATAATTTAGATGTTGATTTTTGTTGACATTCCAGTCATGTTTGTTATTAGTGACATACTTATTCAGATTGTGAGTTCATACTGAGCATATTGTATAGTTAACAATGTTAACCAAGCATTTTAGTTGTTACTGAGTCCTATAGCTACTACTGAGTCTGATGGATAGATTTTAGTTTGAAACAAGTAGTTACAATAGAGTTGATGAACAATAGTGTAAATCAAGCATCTCGGTAAATGTCAAGTTTACTAGTGCAAACCAAGTTGTGTAGTGCTTACCAAGTTTGTAGTTGATGTAAAGCAAGTCTAGTGTTGACTGAGCTACTTAGTGTTAACCAAGAGACTTAATTTATACCAAGATCATAGTAATAGTTTTTGCTAAGTTATACAGTTTGAATCAAATGATTTAGTTTATATGTCGAGTTTCACAGTATTCGTTGAGTCACCAATGCAGACCGAGTTCAAGACTACTTGGGAGTGATTAGTATGGACCGAGCTTCTATGTCTATGAGTGCATGATGATGTCGAGCATTGATAGTAGATACCAAGTATCAAAACCTCACTGAGTCATTCTTTAGAGCCCAAGTTTCTACACTTTGGCTGACTTTGTAATATTTGTGTAGACTTGTATTATGGCTGAATTTGTAATTATGTAATTAGATTGATATATATGTAATGTATTGTATCACATCCAAATGTATGAAATGAAGTAATGTAATTATATTAGAAGAGAAGAAGAGTAAATTACAAAGGAAGTAGTCTAATCATAATAGAAGAGTAGAAGAGCAAATTACAAAGGCTACAATAGTATAAGGAGCAGCAAGGTGATTTGTACTCTCAGATTAATCTTATTCAGCAAACCAAGTTGCATATCAAAGATCAGCTACTATTTCATCCTAATAGGTGGTTCATTCAAACCCTTTAACAAGGTAGACCTAACAATCTTATATAAATCTCTTTACCGAGTGCATACTTCATTGTATGTTTGTATATCCTTTCACAAGGTGGACATAGTAGTCCTTATTGCTCCTAATAGGAAAAATCATCAGAAGTGATCATTGTAAGCCTTAACAAGCCAAATTTATGTTGTAGTACTAAAGCTTGTGGGTATCATCTCTACCCCAGTTTTACTTTCTATTTGGAAGGCTTCTGCATCATGAAATCTTGTGTTAAAGCGTTGTGTATGCTTTCATGTTTTCAGTTTCTCATGCATGTAGTTAGATCAAAATTCATATAAAGGATTAATTACTAATTGTGATAAAAGTTTTAGAATTTATTGATTCACCCCTCCCCTCTCGGTAACTTAGCTTGTCATAATATTTCCAACAATTGGTATTAGAGCTTTAACACGGTAGGGCTTTCACAGGGCAGACCATCAAAAGTGGTTGAACATTGATTGTTGCAATGATTTTTGTGGGTGTCATCCCCACCCCAATTTTACCTTCTTATTCCTGGAGGGTTTCTGGGTTATCAATTCTGGTGTTATGTCTTGATGCATGCTTTCATTTCATATTTGTTTATATGTTTACATGCATGCAAATTATTTTTTTAGTTATATGTTTAAAGGATTGAAAAAGGTTAAAAAGATGTGGTACTTTTGATTCACCCCCCCCCCCCCCCCCCCCCATCTTAGAAGTACTCTTCCCATTTTGAACATTCCAACAATTAGTATCAGAGCAATGGTTCTCACAAGGAGAAGCCTAACAGCTTGGAGAAAAAGGTTAGAAGATGGAAGTCTTCAAACTTGGGAAGATCATTGACAATCAAGTGATTGATGTGCAACTTGCTCTACACAAAGTAGAGGAAGCCAGGGAGGAACTGAGAAAATCCTTGAAAAGAAGAAAGGAGATAGCCATAGCTGAAAATGACATACACTGCAAGGAGATTGACACCACACAAGTGTTTTTCAATGGAGATTCCAAGGAATTTGATGTAGCAATAGCAGAATTAATGGAGAAAAATAAAGCACAAGCTGAAGAAATTAGATTACTCAAGCTTGAACAAGAATCACAAGCCATAATGCTATGTGAAATAATTAAACAAAAGAAGAGAGCAATTGAGGATAGAGCCATGCTTGAAGATGACAAGAGAAATCTCACCAATAGGCTGGAAGAGAAGACAATTGAATTTGAAAATATCTCAAACATGCAGCTAGACACCTTAAGCCAGATGATGAATGCTCATCATGAGCTAAACATGAAGGACATTGAGATCTCTACCTTGAAGATGCAAAATGAACAATTGTAGAATGAATTGAAGAGAGAAAAGGAAATAGTAGAAAGTTACAACAAACCCAAAGAGGCCATCGAGTACTTTGAGCAATTGTTGAAATTGCCAAGGGCTAGTAATGATACTTCAGGACTTGGCTACATCAGCATTGAACAAGGAGAATCATCCAAGACTACAGAATAAAGAAGCAACAAAGGTAAGAACACTAAACCTACTTGTCATTTATATGGTAAAAAGGGACATACCTCTAATGTGTGTAGAAACAAGAATAGTCATCAGCATGATAAGCCTACAAGTGCAAACTTTTGTCACAAGTGCAAAAAGCAAGGACATTCAACACAAGAATATAGAACCAAGACCATGAGGACACCAAGATTTGAAGGTCACTGCTACAACTGCAAAAAGTATGGACATAGAGCATTTAAATGCATATCAAAACCTATGTGGACACCTAATCAACCTACAAGAGGAATCAATCATGCACATCACTACAACTGGGATTAAAATACTAGGTATAGTTGTCACTATTGTCAAGAGTATAGACACATTCCTAAAAATTGCATAAGGACACATTTCAAGGGAAGTTACAGGAGGTGGCTAAACCAAACTACATGTTTTAGTTGTTTCAAGACTAGTCATATCAGCAAAAACTGTCCTACAAAGTCAAAAGCACCAAAGATTGAAGTCAACAAAGGAAAAGAGAAGATTGATGTTGAAAAAATAAGAGGATAAATGAACAAGACATGGAAGAAGAAAGGTGAATGCAGCACATCAAATGGAGAGATCACTTCACTGAAGAGGTCAAGTGATCAGACCTCATCCAATTAAGCATAAGACAGTTACATGGGGCTGATACATATAAAGATGTATCATACATCAGCCCAAGAAAATATAGAAGTATTGCAAAGAAGAAATATGCATGAGAAAAGATGCTAAGTTAAAAGCTAGAAGATGATGCTAAGCTACCTTTGGTTTTCGAGTAAAACTTTAGTGCATGCTGAGTTGAACAGACTAGTGGATTTTGAGTAAGAGATGTTAGTAGCTGTCGAATAGATGAACTTTAGTAGAAGTCAAGTTGATAAAATCTTTGGAAGTCAAGTGTACAGCTGTAAGCACAAATGCAATAAATGCTAGGTTTTTTAATCTAATAAAGATGAAAATTGTTCATTTTCAAGCCATTCGAACAAAGAGTGAAGTTGAGCAGAGTGAACAGGTGATCACACATTGATTTAGTAGTGATTTGTAGCAATTAAAACCATGATTCAACTCCAATTCATCAATCAACAGGTATTTCACTCAAGTGTCGAGCTATGTAGAACTTGAAAGTTTATTTAATTTTAAACCCTAGTTTGGTAAACAATGGCATTTGGGTCACAAACAAACTAAGGGGAAGGAAAGTCATGAAATTCAACTTATCAGTAATGAAGTCAAACAGCTAGATTTTAGGCCCATCCCTGAATTTGCCTATAAAAATGACCCTGCTAGTGCTTTGTCAGTCATTTCAGACAAAGTTGTAATGGTCCAAGACGTCAAGAAATGCTATAACTATAAGATTGGAGCCATAGGTGACTTAGAAATTTTCAATGCCTTTGATAAGCTATGTGACAAAGGTATATTGAAGGATGAGTTTCAAATAGTTGAAAAGAAGGGTTTAACTAAAGCCCTAGTTTTCCCCATTGTGTTTAAGATTGAATGGATTTTTATAGTGATAAGTCAAATTCATGATGGGTCATTTTGGTTAGAAACAGGGCCAGTAAAGGTTACAAAGAAAATTTTTCATAGGGTTACTGGTTTCCCAACCCTAAATCAGCCCAAGACCTTGAGAAGTGGTAAAAAGGAGGCCAGAGAGAAGAACACTAGTGCCAAATGGAATAATATGGGAATGACCATTGATACCATTACTGATCCACTACTTGATTTCATTGTTAGAGTCATATCTCACAAATTCTATCAATCAAGTAGATTGAACAGTATGCCATGCATAACAGTGGATGTTGCATATAAACTTGTGAAGAAAGACCACACATATGATTTAGCAGAGCTCATGCTACAACAAATTAATGAAAATTTGGGAGCCATAAGGAAATCAAAAGGAGCTCAGTGTAAATTTGGATCACTGTTGGTCCACATATTTTTCTATGTTATGAAGGAATTTCTATCAGTTGGAAAGGTTAGATGGGATCCTAACAAGAAAATTGTCACACAAGTTAATGAGTTTATTGAGTAGATGGGAGACAATTTTGATGCTCAAATGACAAGTTACTTTGAGGACTTCAAGAAGTCCATGAAATAGAGGATGAGGATACCAGTCTCACTAGTTGAGTAGTATGTAAAGGACATTTTATTTCTTGTGGATATTGATTACACTTATATACAAGTAGTCATACCTAGAGTGAGATGGCTTAGGCCACTAGGTTATGAACTTGATGTTGATCAGGCCTTAGCAGCAATAACAACACTACTTGCAGAAGATACTGACAAAGCAGCAAAACATTTTGGAACTTATGATGTTGTTAAATCTAGAGTGGTCACAAACCTTAAAATGGCCACTGCAGTGAAGAAGAAGGACAAATTGATCAAGAAGATTAAGAAGAGATTTGGTGTTGAAGCAGTAGGCATAGCAGAGGAAGAGGAAGCAGATGAAGAAGAGGATGAACCTAAACAAGAGCCTCTACAACTAACACAAGGCTGAGGTGAGGACAAGGAAGAAGGTGTAGAAGAAGAAGAAGCTGAGGAAGCACCTATCAGAACCAAGATCACTAAAAGAAAGGCTAAAGCTCAACCTGCTCCTCAACCCAAAATAAAGAATGTGACAAAACCTGTAGCAAAGAAGCTTGCTACTAGAGCCACCACTAGAGCCACTACTCAAAAGGCTAAAGAAGAGGTAGAAAAGAAGAAGAAAGCCACTAAGAAGACTAATGAGGAGCCAAGGAAGAGAAGAAAATATATAGCTCAACCTAACTTAGATGAAGAAAAGACAGAGTCAGATGATAATAGTTAGTTCAAAGTGGTAAGTCGTCCACCTAAGTTTTCAATTGATAAATTATGTGCAAAATTTAGGAATGGAGACTTAAAATATTTGAAGAATTTAGATTTCAATAAGCTCACAAAGGAACAGAAAAATAAAATAGAGGAATCTGTGTAAACAATGATGGTAGAGTACAAGCACACACCTCTAGAGCTAGATGGCTCAATGCCCAAGGAGTTGTATAAAATAGTAGAAGACAAATGGCATTTTTTCTTGCAAATGGAAAAGGAAATAAGGGAGTCTTCTTTAGCTAGATTGTTGCCTAATTTGACTAAGGGTCAAATAACTAATGTAGTCAAGAAGCACAATAGTAGATTTACTCCAAAGCATAGGGCATTTAGTATTTTGTAGAATAAAATTGAACATGTTGTGAGCAAATCCACACAGTTGTGGAAAATAATTTATAAGAAAATTGATGATGTTTTTGATGAGGAATACAAGGCAAAAGCAAGTGCCAAGATTAAGGAAATAAAAACAACTGGAAAGAAGGGAGAAGGAAAGAAGGAAGAAGAGAAGAAGGTTGAGGAAGAGAAGAAAGTGGAAGAAGAAAAGAAAGATGAAGAGGAGAATAAAGAGGAGAAAGAGGAGGAAAAGGGTACAGATGAGCAGCAAGAACAAAGTGTGCAAGACACACAATTGTCACCTCCTAGCCCTCCTCATGTTATTATCACACCTATAGAGAATATCAAAATAAAGGATGTTATTGACACCTCTTGTCAAAAAATCAATCCATTAACTATGGAGGATCTAGGAAAGATCCTTGACCAATCAACCCAAGTAGCTAGACTATGCATAAGTCCTATACTGGTCAATGTTGATGAATTGCAAAAGGTAGTAGTAAAATCAAAGGAAGTCAAGGTGAAAACACAAGAACCACCTTCAACCACTCAAACTATTGGAATCCTATTCCTTCCTCCACCATCTCCACCAAAAGTAGTCATGGGTGCACTTCAAGTATCAAGTGCAATAGCAAGGGAAGACAAAGAAAAATTAGTACAGTCAGCAGGTACACCCCCAACCATTGATAGTGAAAAAGTGAGACAAACAAAAGAGATGTTTCAACTACCCAAAATAGGTACTCCCACTCAAACTCTTTAGAAGCTGAGCACTGAAATGCTAGCATTGCAAATTAGAACACTAGACTCAAGCTCAACATAAGTGGCCAGGAAACTTCAGTATGGAATTCCTAAGCTTGATGAGGAAATCACAACACCTTACTATGAATATAGCACCCTCAACGAAGAAAAGATTAATGAGATATAGAGTGCATTGGATAGAAGAAGAAGACAAGAGGTATTGAGAAAAGAATATAAATATAGGCAAGTACTGAATGAGATAAAGGCCATCTTTATGGATGCCTTCAACTTGCAGACACCTGATGAGTCCAGGCCAATAGTAGAGCAACTATCTGACATAGTTGACTAGGTGACAAATGAAGACTATGATACAAATACAAATTTAATGGAATGGTCAGAAAGGAAGTTCCAAGGGAAGGTAAATGAGAAAATATCTAGTGATATAGCACAATCTCAAGTTGAGCTAGCTAAGAAATTGGATAGAGTAAAGATTGTACTTAGGAATATATTCTCCCTATACAACAAGTTGTGTGATTTTTCCAACTTCACACAAGAGACTAGCCAGAGAATAATGAGCTTGGAAAGAAATCTAAAGATTTCTAGTATGAAATTCCCCACCAATATAGCTCAAAGTGAGAAGCATTTTGCTCAAATGCTTCACACTCAAAGAGAATTAGCTATATTAACTATAGAGGAGGCTAAGACAAAAGCTAAGTTGATGCAAATCTAGTCCTCTATAACCCATCACTTGGAGGTACTCCATAAGGAGAAAATGTATGTAGAAATAGTCCTCAAGAAATATTCAAATCTTTCTACCTTAGATGGACTTGTACATCTAGCAGTAGAGATTGCCATCCAGCATAAGTCATTGGACATTACACTAGCAAATTGGGATGCAGCTCTGAAGATACTCCTAGAGGTAAATAGCACACTTTTGGCTAAGCATGGTATTACTCCATAGAACACTTTGACATTAGTGTCAAAAAAGGGGGAGATATATGTATAAGGAGAGATATGTATATATGCATATACTATGGGAGAATACCAAATTTTGAAGAAAGTACCAAATTTTGAACCATTTTTTATTGCATTCTTTCATACATTTTGAAAATAGAGTGGAAAGTTTGTAAATAGCCAAAAAGGGGGACACTAGTAATAAAGGAGAAAGGGGGAGATTTAAAATTTTGAACTTCACACAAATCAGATACAGTACACAGGCTTAGAAATAGGACAAAGGACAAAGAGAATCAGGCACATTAGCATAGAATTTCAATCTCAAGAATGGATAAGGCATAATCAACTCAAGGGGAGTCATAAGGTATATTGTTACTCACAATATTTTTGAAATTTTTCATGAATTCCAAACAAATAAAGAATTTACTCAATAAGGTTAAGTTCATAAATGCTTAGTTAAGTGTTTTTGACACTCATGTCAAAGGGGGAGATTGTTGGTCAAAAGAATAGTCTTGACAATTGAGTGTCAACACACTTAACCATTTTCACTATATATGCCAAGTAAACAATGTATGCTGAGTGATCTAGAATTGTTTAGATGCCAAGTGATCCAAGAACATTCAGATGTTGAGCAAACTAGGATATAACAAGTGTTGAGCAAACCAGGATATAACAAGTGCCGAGCAAACTAGAAATGTAGTAGATGCCAAGCAATCCAAAAATAGTATGTGACAAGCATCAGGAATACAATATGTGCCAAGTAACTCAGGATCATCATAAGAGTTTGTGCCATCATAAACTAAGATGTAAAAAAAAAATTGCATGACACACAAAAGGATAAGAACATAAGATCGAATCCTTGCAATTACCTATGGAATCAACATGTAGCCAATCAGAAAAATGGAGAAGGCATACAACCAATGATAAAAATGCAAGGTATGAGTGGTAATTTGAGATTCAATGTGGATTGTAGAACCATACCTAACCCTAAGTCTTCGCATTCTTTATAAGGAAGATGAATGCACCATTGCATGTGGGAATGAGAATAGTGTATGGGGAGATTATAGCAAAATTTCAATGAGAAGAAGGAAAGACTTAGAGATATAGAGCAGCAATTTCATATCAAGTTGATCAAAATAGCACAAGGGACAAGGAACGCATACAGAGATCAGATCAAGCAAGGATCAGCAAAGGAAGAGCAGATCTAATACCTGAAACTAGCAATTTGAGATTGTATACAATCAGGTCAAATGTTCTAATACTTTCTCACCATTGTATTAGATGTTGAAATCCTATATTGATAGGTTAGCTTAATAGCTAAGTAGGAGAACCTTTGGAGAAGGTGATTGAAAATCTTGTGTATTGGGTGGGTTTAACAACCTACTATAAATCCTTTAACAAGGTGGCACTTCATGTAAGTGTTTGTAAATCTTCTAACTAGGTTACTATTGACACAGTATAAAGCCTTTAATAGGACAGACCATTAGAAGTGGTTGAACATTGATTGCTACAGTGATTTTTGTGGGTGTCCTCCCCACCCCAGTTTTACCTTCTTATTTGTAGAGGGTTTTTGAGTTATCAATTTTGATGTTATGTGCTGATGCATGCTTTCATTTCATGTTCGTTTATATGTTTACATGCATACAAATTATTTTTTTATTTATATGTTTAAAGGATTGAAAAAGGTTTAAAAGATGTGGTACTTCTAATTCAACCCGTGCCCCCCCCCCCCCCTCGGCCTCTCAGAAGTACTCTTCCCATTTTGAACATAGCGAAAAGGAAGAAATGAATAAAAAGTATAGTGAGTGGACAAATGGAGGATGAAGAATAATAAGCAAACAAAAAGAAGATATAGTATTCAGAACTAAATACAAGGATGAAGGAGGGATATTCCCGCCTTGCACTAAAAATGGAGACAAATTCCACATAGAGCAAGGGGTGAGTAAAGGAAAATCATCCAAACATGCTAGATCATTGGAACAAGGTAAGAAAAGGTAAGAATTATTTATTATATATGTACATTAAGTAGTAAAAAAATGTCAATCATATAGTGAGGAAATGAATTTTATTTAAGGTATTCGATTAATAAATTGGTAAACATGAAAATATTAAAACATTAGTAACATTAACAATATGAGGAAGATTGAATGAATATTATAAAAATAATAATTTGGAGAACACTTATGACTAAATTCTGAGACTAGTACATTTGAAGGAATAATTAAACTAAAATATGGAAGGGACATTAAAGAAGTAATTTAAAGAAAAATAATAATAAATATATTTTATGTTGTTAAATGAATGAATAGGTCTGAATATTAAAGAAGAAATTTAATAATCATGTGTAGTGTTAACTATATTATCAAAGGTGCACTTAATTATATCAAGAGATTAAAGTTATGAGATGAACATGTTCCTTGAAATTAAATAAACATCTAATCAATATAATTGATTAAGAAATAATAATTACTTGAAACAATCCCCAAAGTTGCATTCAGTAAGAGTATGTGGAGGGAGGGTAAGAGGATAGAGCTGAGTCCTAAGGCAAGAGGAGGGAAAAATGCCCTCTCTTGGGTTTAGGTTTATCAAACTATGAGAAAATGCCCTCTCCACAATGTTCGAGGAATGAGGTATGGTATAGCATCTAGGCATGGCGAGAGATGGGAGGCTCACATTTAAAAGGCGAGGGCCAGGGTCTTTTCAAGCCTTTAATGTGGTGTCCTTGTCTAGTCTCTAGATGACCTAGCCTATATGTACAATGTAATAGTCTAGGAAGGGAAAATATACACACATAATGAATCAAGCATGGTGAGAAATGGAAGGCTCACAATTGATTGGCGGAGACCAAGGTCTTGTCAAGCCTTTAATGTACTATCCTAAAGGCTCGCATTTGAAAGGTAGAGACCAAGGTCTTGTCAAGCCTTTAATGTGGTGTCCTAGTCCAATCTCTGGAAGACCTAGCCTATACACACATTATTATTGACAGGACATAAATATGGACATATATGAAGAATTATTTTGATTAAATAAATGCAATGATTGATTAGTAGCTTCTTTGAAAGTATACTTCTATGTACTAACTTGTATTCATTGATGCAGGTATATGAATGTGTATTAATGACTTCGTGGTTGCAGGTTCACAATTAAGGAAATGCATAACGTGTGTATTGTGTGTCTTCATCATGTATGCTCCATGTCTTCATGCATTAATGTGTTTTCTTCATGTCTACTTTGTGTCTGCAAGTACCCATATATTTACTTCATGCATTATGACATTAACTACATGCATACCTTATGTATTCCTTCATCCTAGTGTATAACTTGTACATTGACTTCAGAAGAAAGGTTTAGTGTAAACGTTCATTGCTTGAGGACAAGCAATTTGAGGAAGGGTGGACTGTCATATCCCCTATTTTTTCCAATAAATTCAATAATATAATGAGTCAAAGAAATAATAAATTTTATAATCTTAAAAGAGAACATGATATTATAATAATTATGTTGATAATAATATTATAATATTATAGTAGCCAAGAAGGAATAATTAACAAGAAAACATAATACAATAATAACATTATAATATTATTATAATATTATAATAATATTATTATTAAATATATTATAATAATATTATTATAATATTATAATAATATTATTATTAAATATATTATAATAATATTATTATTAAATATATTATAATAATATTATAATAATATTATTATTAAATATATTATAATAATATTATTATTAAATATATTATAATAATATTATTATTAAATATATTATAATAATATTATAATAATAACAAGGAATATAATATTAAAGATGATTATAATAAAATATAATACTATTAAAAAGGGTGATATAAGATAATGTTAAACAAACATAATACCTTATTAATCAAAAGTTAAATACAATGTAATCAAAATTATACATAAATTATAGTTGACCAATTATTAAACTAATATTAATAATTACTCCTGATCGGTCATGTCTTATGAGAATAATATGGACCGGGTATATAAGGGAGAATAAAGTTGAAAAGAAGGATCATCAGAAGATAGGAAAGGAAACATATGGAATCTCTGGAAAAATAATCAATATTATTAATGCTTTTAGAATAATGTCCCTATTATCTAATACAGGAGGAACTCGGGACTTTACAAGTACGTCAAATTTAGTTGCTTCCTTTGCCTCTTTATGCTAGATTTGAAGTTATAGTGTTATTGTACAGTGGTCTATCCATTATGTATCTATGTGCATAAAATGTGTCACACTTCTATAAACCATTATACTCAAAGATAACCATGAAATAGGGCATCTCAAGAGGCAGCTTATAGCACTCTATCTATGATGTGCAAAGGCTATGAGATGGTAGCTCTCAAATGAACCAAGATATGCAACCCTTGCAAGGTGCACCATAGAACAAGAGATTCAAAGAGTAGAGGCAATGAGTGCCAATATCCAAGAATCCTCAAATTGGTATGCAATACAAGAAGAAAGCTAAACTAAATGAGATGAGAGATGCAAGCTAAGCTAACAAGAAAGAGGATTACAAGTCTTTCTATTTGAACTGTGTGAGCTATTCTAAAGCATAAAAGAAAGCTAAACTATATGCAAATAAGATACAATGCAAGTGTGAGGATGCAAAATGCAAGAATGAGAATGCTCCAAGTCTTCAAAAGCTCCAAAGTCACCAAGAAAACCTACATCATAATATTATCATGAGAGTCTAAGATTGGAGAATGAGGAGAGAGTCATCTTTTTTAAAGAAAAATGGGCATTCAAGATTTAATGGAAAAAGAAGCATAATCAAGGGAGGAGAATGCATCTTGAGTGATCCATGTGCACAAGCATCTCCACCAATCACAATCAAAAGTTGACTTTTGAGAGGGAAATAAATGTGTTGAGGAGAATTAATAATATTTTCAAAATAGAAGATTCCTCTCACATAGAAAATTGTGCATTCATATGTAGACAAAAATGCCTTTAATTTTATTTTTAAATAGGAATAATGCTTTATGTGTGCACACTTAAGATAAATTGGAAGTGGGGATTTTTATTTAATTAAAAGGAAGCATATTCTTTTAATTAAATAAAAGACTTAGAATAAAGTGGTCAAACCATAGGTTATAATTGAATAAATGGGTTTTTGAAGATTTGATCAAAGATAACCAATGGATAAATTAAGGGAAGTTTCTAGAAATGGGGCTAATAGTCAAGATGACCATTATTTGGTGATTACATTTTCCCCTCTTCGAATAATGTGTGGTTGATTTGGGAACACATTACGTCAAATAATGAAGATGCCAAGCAAGTAGTAGAGAAATCTAACTCTAAAGAATGAAGTACAAAGAGAGATATAAAATCCTAAATGCACAACCTATTAGTGATAGTATTTAACATTAGGAAATAGATAAAAAATACCAATACCTAAGATGAGCACTGATATGTCAAAACAAGTAGGAAAATCAAGTAGATGAATAGATAACCATAGAAGAAAAATCAATTTTTAGCAATGATAGAATATTTTTGTCCCCTCAGGATTGAAATAAAAATGATATAGAGGAGATATAAAAATGATCTAGATATGATCAAATCAAGATGAAGCAAAGTCCATGATGATAGGTAAGTGATTAAAACCAAAGAATTACCACCAAGCAATGAAGAAATGCCCCAATTTGACTAAGGTTGACCAAGAAGAGATAAAACATCATAATAAGGTCAAAGCAAGAATAAAGGTGAAATGAAATGGAAAGAGTAGGAAGAGAGAAAGTGAGTTGAAATGATATAGAAATCAAGAAATGATGAATGCCCCAGTGAGGTTTGAAGATTAAGCCTTAAAATGTTAGCCAACTACATAGGAGGACGAAATCTCAAAATGCAATTTTAACCATCAAGATGAACCCATATTTTGATTTCAATCCCAAAAATGAATCCAAGACACCAAAATTAAGTAAGGTCAAAAAGAATAAATGAGAGATCTAAAAGGTTAGATATATGTGATGATAAGATTAACCCCTTGTGGTGATAAGATAGCAAAGAGATGAGAAAAATCCAAGAGAAGATGACAAGGTATGAATGAGAAGAAGTGAGAGAAGAATGTACACAATTATCTGACACATCCATAAAGATAAAGAAGAATCTCTCAACATTCAAGATGCAAAAGCCAAACTAGAATGAGCCCTAAAATGCAAACTAGTATGCCAAAGTGCAATTGCAAGGGTTATATAAGTAGGTCCTTGTTCTTATCATTGAGCCTTAGTAGGGACATCAAAAGATCATAAAATCATCACTAGTATAACTATGAAGATATGAATATGATCTATATCAGATAGGTATGTGGGAAACTAATATATGGATCATAGAAATAAAGGTCAAGATTACTAGTGTAGTTAGATCCCCTAAGTTTAATGTAGCAAGATTACACTTCTATCAAGTCATGAGCACCAAGATAACCCCCAAGTGTAGACTTGCAAAAACAAACAAGGATGATGCATTGTACATCCAAAATGTCAAGTAGGACAAGCATGAATGCTCATGACGCTTTAGATCAACAAAGTATACCCACAAGGAGAAAACAAGTAAAACATGCCCCATGCACCTAGTCTTCTAGTCCATGACATCCTCGTGAGACTATTAGGGAGGGAACACTCAGAAAAGAAAACCATCATAGACAACACACAAATAAAAATAAATTCAATCAAATCTCAGCAAGTTTAATGTTTAAGGGTGTGTGTGTAAGTCACATGACTATTTCTTTAGAACTCAAATATGCTACTGAGAAATATTGTGACATCCTAGACTCTAGCTATACTATCAAGAAAGTGTTGAGGAACAATCAATGTCAAGGGGAGTGTTGAGAAACACAATTGAGAAAGTTTCCAAAGGAACACCTATGCAATAAAGAGACCTTGATAAGCTAAGCAATTTGTGCCCCTAGACCTAGATGAGAGCCAGTTCTATTAGGATTTAACCATAGATAGAAATAACAATTACATGCAAATATAAAAAATATCAAAAAATAATAGATCACACAAAAAAGAATACAAGACACCAAGATTTAATGTGGTTCACCTGATCCCTAGGCTATGTCCACCAAACAGTAAGTCCAATATTATTACGATCCAATGATTACAACCTAATTACAATCTATAATCCCTTACAGCTCAATACCACCATAAGAATCAATTTTGCATCACAACAATAAAACAATCCCTAGCCCTAAGACCTTTTATACAAGCATTTTTATGCCACTTTAGGGTTCCAACATGTCGGCCATAGGCCAAAAAAATTTCAAAGAATTCATGAAGTATGTATAGTACTTCCTTGATCAATCACCACAAATTAACAATCTCCCACTCGGGGATTGATCAGACTCCACACTAGACAACAATCTCCCACTTGGAGACTAAAATTGTAGTAATACCACTACCACATGGGGCTCCCACTGGATCAAACCATCCTAGACTCTATTGTTATTTTATTCATGTTTAGTCGAAAAGACCAACTGAAGCTGAAGAGGAATTCAGCTTCTCCCTTGTCACTACCTTTGTAAACATATCTGTTGGATTGCCATCTATATGGAACTTATCTAGCTTTAATTGTCCATCATCCAAAACTGGCCGAATGAAATGGTACCACAACTATATGTGTTTGGTCTTTGAATGCAGAGCTAAATTCTTTACAAGATGAATGGCACTCTAACTATTTGTAAACAAATAATTATCCTTTTAAGGGTGTCCCAATTCCTTCAAGAAGAACTAAAGCCATATCATCTCCTTTGTTGCCTTTTTAGTAGCAACAAACTTTGCCTCTACAATGGATAAAGCATTAACCTTCTATAACCTAGAAACCTAGCTCACGGCTGCCCACCAACAGTAAAAACATAACCTATAGTACTCTACCTAGTATCAATATCCTTTGCCAAATCTGAGTCAACATAGCCCTACAAATCAGTAGTAGAGCCCCTAAAGTGTAATATTGGATGTTCCTCTGAAATATCTAAGAATCTATTTGACTACATTCTAATGCTCAATTCTTGGAAGACTTATATACTTGCTAATGACTCCCACTGCATGTGCAATATCTAGCCTTGTACATACCATAGCATACATCAAGCTTCCTATAGCTAAAGCATAGGGTACCTTAGACATCTTACCCTCCTCTTCTTATTTCTTGGGACACATCTCCTTAGTCAACTTCAAATGACTAGGTAAAGGTGTGCTGACAGCTTTAGCATTCTCCATAGAGAAATGTTTCAACACCTTCTCAACATAATCAGCCTAAGATAGCGTCAATTTCCTATTCTTTCTATCTCTACAAATCTTCATACCAAGGATTTGTTTTAGTACTCCCAAATCTTTCATAGCAAATGCATGTGCTAACTGACATTTTAGCCCCTTTAGTGTGATCCATGTTAGACCCAGCTACAAGCATATCATCAACATATAAACATAAAATAATGTAGTTGTCATCATCTAACCTCTTAAAATAAACACAATGATCTAAATGATACCTACTATATCCATGATTATGCATAAAACTATCAAATTTTAGATACCATTTCCGAGGTGCTTGCTTCAAGCCATATAAACTTTTCTTCAATATGCACACTAAGTTCTCCTTATCTTTAACCTCAAATCCCTATAGCTAAGCCATATATATTTCTTTATCCAAATCACCATGAAGGAATTTTATTTTAACGTTAAGTTGCTCTAAATAAAAATCTTCAGTAGCCATAATACTTAAAACAATATGGATAGAAGTCATTTTAACAACAGGAGATCTCATCAAAATCAATACCCTATTTCTGTGCAAATCCTTTTACAACTAACCTGGCTTTAAATCTTTTCTTACCTACATCCTCTTCTTTTAACCTATAAACCCATTTATTTTGTAAATCCCTTTTACCTGTAGGCAATTTGCATAAATCTAAAGTCTTATTTTTCTACAAAGAGTCCATTTCATCTTTCATGGTAGACTCCCACTAAATCTTAGTATCCACATGCACAGCTTCATCATAACATTCAGGTTCACCAGTATCTATTAGTAAAATAGAATGCAAAGAGGGTGAAAAACTTTCTAGAGGTCTAATTAGCCTTGTTAACCATCTAACATTCACTAGTGTGTGTGGTATTTGTTGTTGCAGTTGTTGCACATCATAAGAAATGGATGGAACAACATCTTTTGGAATATCATCCAGCACTACATAATCATCTTTTTTCTTCTCATGTTGTTGAAATAGATCTTTGTACAACACTTTCTCATTGAATATGACATCTTGGCTTCTTACAATTTTATGATTTTCAAAATCCCAAAGCCTATAACCAAATTAATTGATGCCATATCCAAAAAAAATTCATTTGTTTTTACTTAGCTTCTAGCTTGGTTCTATTTTTAGAATCTATGTGAGCAAATGTTTCACAACCGAAGGTTTTGAGAAAAGAATAACTCACCTTCTTACCAGGCCATGCTTCCTATGGAACACCACAACCCAATGGAGTAGAGGGACCTCTATTAATCAAATATACAATAGTATTGATAGCCTCCACCCACATGTGTAAGGGAAACACAACATGCAACCTCATGCTCCTTGCATGGTCCATTATAGTCTTGTTCATGCGTTCAACCACTCCATTTTCTTTTGGAGTCCTTGGAAAAATTTTCTAGTCTATCAATACCATTAATGGAGTAATAATCTTCAAATTCATGACTACAATACTCACCACTATTATCAAATCTGAGACATTTTAATTTCTTACCAGTCTCATTTTCAACCAAGCATTTTCATTTCTTAAAAGTTTGAAATACATCAAATTTATGTCTAAGGAAATAAACCCATACTTTTCTAGTTGCATCATCAATAGATGTAACATAATAATGAAAGCCACCAAGGGAAGATACCTAAGCCGATCCCCATACATCTGTATGCACAAGGTCTAATTTCTCTCTTTTATTTTCCTTCCAAGTCTTCACAAAACTCACTCTCTTTTATTTTCCATACACACAACTTTTACAAAAATTCATATTAACACATTTCAAACTTGGTAAAACTTTCTTTGAATGAAGTACTTTCATACTTTTCTCACACATGTGCCAAAGTCTATTGTGCCACAACACTGTATCATAATCTATAGCAGCTATTTATTCTCCCTACTCAACTATAGCAACTGTTCCTAAACATTCATTTTTCTCTAAAACAATTAAAGTAGAAGGAACAATATGACCTGTAACAAAGATATAAGGTGCCTAATTTCACACCTTTTGATACTACAAGGGAACCTTTTGAAACCTTCCAATTTTTATCATTAAAGGTAACTACACAACCCTCATCATTGAGTTGCCCTACTAAAATTAAATTCCTACTCAACCTTGGAACATGTCTTACCTCATGTAGTAGCCAATGATTCCCATTCTGTGACTTAATCTTAACTTTTTCCTTTCCAAAAATCTGACACGGTTCATTATCCCCCAAATAAACAAGCCCAAAATCCCCTTGGACATAATCAATGAAATAACCTCTATGAGGTGTAGCATGAAATGAAGCACCAGAATCTAAAACTCATGAATCATTAACACTTTCTAAAGATAGAAGCAAAGCATCCTCTTCAGATTTGTTACTTACCACATTTGTCTCCTTATCTCCATTTGGTTTATCTCTGATTTTTTTCAAGTCCAAAAATCTTTCTTTTTATGCCCTGGTTTCCCACAGTACCAGAATTCATTCGGTCTTCTCAATTGAGACCTCCTCCCCTTTGACTTTCCTCTTGATTTCCTATAGTTTTTGGAATTATTTCCTCTCTTAGTTGTTATGCCTCGACTTTGTGCACTCAAAGTACTTCCTAATGTAGATCCACCTGAGGTTTTCCTAGAAGTTTCCTCACTCAAAATGACACCAATCACATCATCATATTTTAGGGTATTAGATCTAGGAATAGAATTACTCACAATCATTACCAAGCCATTCTAGCTTTCAGGCAAATAACACAAAATCAAGAGAGCCCTAATTTCTTCATCAAAATTGATACCCACAGAAGATAACTAACTAGTAATAGAATTAAACTCATTTAAATGATCTGCAACATATCCACCTTTTGCTATTTTCTTATTAAATAAATGCTGCATGAGAAATACCTTGTTTGAAGCACAGGACTTTTCACACAATTTTGCTAGGGTTTGCATCAACTCTTCTGTCATCTTCACTTTTGTAATATTAAATGCCACTGATGGTGCCAGGCATAATCGAATGCTTCCACGTGTATATGCTACTTTAGTAAGGAAGAAACACTAATTTAATGAAAATGAAAGCATTAACATTAACTAAATTAACATAACATATTAGATAGACAAAAGAGGAACCCCTAATTAGGAATGTGAGCCAAATGAATGGACTCTCCCAATAGGAATTAGCTCTTTTCTTGGTAGATGAGTCTAAGTAAAGGATTGGTATGTATGCTCAAAGGACTTCAAGTTTTCTTCAATGGTGGGGATGGGTAATGGCAATTTGGTAGCTTTGTGAGCTCTCAATTTGGCATTATAAGGGTATGGTTAAGGGCTTTGTTTCTCAAACTAGCATTATAACTTTAGCTCAAAGATTGTGATGAAATGGCTTGGGAGGGGATCCAATTTATAGGCTAAGGGCTTGAGGGTTTGAGGGCTAAGATGCAAGGATGGGGAAAAGCTCATGGAGGGCTCAGATTGCATGAGAGGAGAGCACATGGATTGTGCTTTCTTACAACCAATCAGGGAGTGACACATGTCACAGGGTGAGAGGATGGAGAAAAGGGCAAGGATGAGACAACAAATGAGGCTCAAGGGATAATATCTTCATAATGGCTTGTAAGAGAAATGAATGGGTTTGTAAGAGTCTTTTATGACTTTGGAAGAGCATTTATGGCTTGGTGGTTGGGATATTTTGGAGATTATTGACTTTGCTTGGCTTAGGAAAGTCTCAAGCTTGCTTAGGGAATGTGACAAGGTTAGGAGGGGATTAGAGGTGATTTAGGATTAGATTAGGAATGTTAGAGATGGGCAAGTGGATGGCATTTAATGAGGGTGGGTGAGTTAGTAGCTAAGCTTGGTTAGTATGGGTGGATGGGGTGGATTAGGCTAAAATAGAGGTTTAGAGATAGGCTTAGGATAGGATGAAGACCTTCTAGAAGAGTCTAGAATTTCCTAAGATGAGGATAAAAGGTTTTTTAGGAAATAAATAAAATTTTATTTATTTCATGGGTTTGGGTTGAGGAGATATTCATTAAAACATTTTTAATAAATATGAGGATTAATATTTAATCTTAATTAAATATTTTGAGTTGGGATTAGGGTAAAGAAATGATGGGATTAGCCTTTAATCAAAATTAAAAAATGATTAGAAGATTTTGGAAGAGTTTAGTGGTCTTAAGGAAATTGGCCAAGTTTTGGGCAAAAAATAAATAAATTATTTATTTTGGGATTTTTGGTCAATTTATTAATTAAATAATTAATAAATAACAAAATAATGTTTAAATAAGATTTAAACATTTTTGGGAGGGATTCTTTAATTAAATATTTTTAATTAAGATAAAGGGATTTAATGAGATAAAAATAAATTAATTAATTAATTGATTAATGATGATGTCATCAGGGACTTTTCAGAAAATAAAAATACTTTATTTTCTAAGGGATTTTAGGTGTCTACATTTTGCCCCTCTTTGATGTGATCTCGTAAGTGGCATGGCATCAAAGATAAGAAAATAAGATGCCCAAGGCTAGAGTAGAAGAGGAGAGAATGGACTGCAAGATGCCCCCTCAAGAAGGCGACAGGAAGAGAAAGCGAGGCTCGACGACTTCCTAAAAAATACAAGAATCTGGGATAAGCAAGGAGACTCAGATTGGCAAAGAGAAGGGGTTGAATTAGCTCAAACTCTCACTACGGGAGAATGATAAAGGGAGAATCAAATGCACAAGAGGAAGCAGGCTTAAGACGTTAGAGAAGGTGGAGGATGAAGGAGCAGAGTGCTATAAAAAAGAATCCAGGATAGGGAGAAGGATGAGGGGATTATAAAGCTGATGCAACGGGATTTCAAAGAATCAAATTGGCGGAAGATGGGTTTCAGAGATCCCTAGGACTAGGATTGTGGATCTTCAAAGATGAGGCTTGGTGGATTAATTGGATTGGTGAATCATTAAGACTAGGATTGTGGATCCCTAAAGCTAAGAGTGATGATTGATTCAAAGAGATACTGATGCATAAGCTGAGGTAGGAGAGACAGATGCTAGATATGGATGGGGGATAATGGAGATGAAGGGAATCCATTGAAGCTTTTTGGGCAGGGGGATTCTTCAAAGAGAAGTACCACCATGTAGTTGAGCACTAGATTTGCTATAGGACTATTGGTTAATTGCCAAGGTTACCAAGAACATCAAAGCCTTTTCACCAACTATCCAAAGGAATGAAGGACTTGACTAAAAAAAAACATGCAAGGATTGCCCCAGCATCACACATGAATCTCGAAAGAATCAAAGTGGAACCGATACGGGGTAACCCACAAGCAGAAAAGAAAAACAAACAAAAGATCTTATCAAAACCTTATGCTCAGATTGCCCCATTCGCAGTATACCATGATATGAAAGATCGTGGCAACCTTAAGGAGGGAACAAAAGGATTTCTTGGAAAAGATACTTCAAGACCCAAAAGAGAAGATTCCAAATCAAAAGAAAGCAAAAATCCCAAAAGAGAATTGTTTGCCAATGAGATGGGTAGGATGAGGTACTAATAGACCAAGATCAGATGTGAGGAAAGCTATATCCTGCAAGGATCTATCAGAGAGCACCTAAGCTGGTAGATTTGGATGAGTGATGCATCTGTCAAGCTGAAATGAGAAGGAGAACACTTTGGTGATAGGAGATCTAGCTAAAGGATGCATTGGAATAGCTAACCAAGGGTTGTGCGATGTGTGCAAGATGTTGATCAAGGATGAACTAACATGAAATCTGGATAGATACAATGGTACTAAGCTAAAGAGGATGTACAAGCTGACAGACCCAGATATGTTACAAATGTACAAGGTTATTCATGTTTTGATTTTTGTGAGATGGAAATGTTCGTGAAGGGTGGGATGTATGTAATAGTTTATAGGCAGATAGGTAGATGGTTTGCGAAAAGCTTAAGTGAAAATGGGGTTCTTTGTGTGAATGTGATAGGATACAAACTAGGATACACGCTTTGGTATATAATACAAGCTAGAATATGGTACAAGATTTGGATATACAAGCTATGATACAAGGGATGATGCAAGATTTACAAGTTGCGGTACAAGATTTACAAGCTGAGGTACAAGATTTACAAGTTGTACAGGAGGTATTTATGAGCTTCATTAGATTTTGGATATTTGGTTGGAACACCAAGGGAACAAGCAAGTGTTTTATGGGATGGTGGGTGAATGGATGAGGGATAGGATAGTGATAGATAATGGATTAGTCTTAGTACACAAGGCACCTGAATTACCAGGTTTTCACCAAGGTACCTATCCATGGTGCTTGAATTGCCAAGTTTTCACCATTGCATGCTTATTTCTCTTTACTATTTTTTTGTATTTTTCAAAAGCTGGGTATACCAAGGATTTTCAAGCATAGAACTTCTTGAGATGAATGATTTTAGTAGGATCATTCAAGAGTTCTCCTTCCAGTGTAGGTAGCTGATAGGCTGTAGAGCCAAAGGAAGTAGTGACAACATAAGGACCAAGCTATGTAGGTTCAAACTTGCCTTTCTTTTCTTGATCAGTTTGGACTTTCATGTTTTCTTTAAGGACCATGTTGCCTAGCTGAAAGTATCATGGAAGCATCTTCTTATTGAAATTCCTTTTGAGATGAGTTTGATAGACTGTGAGATGATCATAAGCTTGTTGTTGCTTCTCGTCTAAGATATCCAGTTGGGTGAGCCAAGCTACTCTGTATTCTTTATCTGATATTTGCCCTTGCAAAGATATGCGCAAGGAGGGAAGTTCAACCTCTATAGGTAGTACCAATTTGGCACCATAAACTAGAGAGTATGGAGTTGTGCCTGTGGATGTATGGAAGGAGGTTCGATAGGCTCATAGGGCTGGATTTATTTGTAGGTGTCAATCACAGCCGGAATCATTGACAACTTTGTTTAGGATTTTGAGGGTTTTTTAGTTGCCTCTACCTGGCCATTACCTTGTGGGAAATATGGGCTAGAAAAGTAGTGATGGATGTGGAGGGAAGTGCATAGTTCTTCCATGTTGAGATTTTCAAAGTTACCTTCGTGGTCGGTAAAGATGGTGGATGGGATGCCGAAGCAGCAAACAATGTGGTATAAGATGAACTTGGAGACTTGAACTCCTGTAGCTGAGACTAGGGGGATTGCTTCCACCCATTTAGTGAAATAGTCTGTAGCTATTATTATCCATTTATGTCCATCAGATGAGAGAAGTGTGATAGTTCCAACTAGATCAAAGCCCCAACAAGCAAAAGGTCAAGATGGTGCAATAGGCTGTAGATCCTATGCTAGAGCATGCATGAGATTTGTGTGTTGCTGACATGGGAGACACTTTCTGACAAAGTCACAGGAGTCTTCTTCAATGGTAGGCCAATAGTAGCCTGCTCTAAGGATTTTTTGCACAAGGACAATACTACTCGTGTGGGCACCGCAAAGTCTGGAGTGTACTTCTTTTAATGCCATCGTGGCCTCATTTTCATCTAAACATAAAGAGAGAGTATCGTGATAACCCTGACGATATAGGATATTGGCTATGATAACATAGCGGGATGATTTTCGGATGAGGTTCTAGCGTTGGGTACATGTGAGATGAGGGGATATGATACCATCGTTAAGGTAAGCGTGAATCTCATGGTACCAAGGGGATTGGGGACCAACCAAGATACAAACACAGTTTGAATGATCATTCACATAGGTGGGTGTGAGGAGCTGCTCGACTAAAAACTCATACTATGTAGCTGCTTGGGGAATTTCCAAGAGCGAGCTGATAGTAACCATAGCGTCTACTGCTTTGTTCTGCATTCGAGGCACTTGTGTAAACTGAAGCTTTGTAAAATACTGGGTTAGCTGATCAACTAGCTCTTTGTAGGGTAATAGCTTTTCATCTTTGTTTGATATTCATTTAGGGCTTGCTTGATGATGAGCTGAGAATTGCCAAAGATTTGTAACTTAGTGATGTTCCATTTTGCAGCTATCTTTAATCCTGCTATGAGAGCCTCATATTCAGCTATATTGTTGGTGCTAGGGAATTGTAGCTTGAAGGCGTTTGGAATGTAATCTCCTTGAGGTGTGACCAACAATATTCTTGCTCCTGATCCATGAGATGTGTATGAGCCATCAAAATAAAGTTTCCATGGGGGTTGTTCTTCAATTAGACAGATATGCTCATCTGGAAATTCTGTGATCAAAGGATATGTATTTACTAGAGGTGCATTAGCTAGGTGATATGCTATAGCTTTCCCTTTGATTGCCTTTCTGTCCACATACTAGATATCAAATTCGCTAAGGAGCATAACCCATTTGGCCAAACGATCTGGAAGTGTTGTTGTGGAGAGCATATACTTGAGAGGGTCAATCTTGGAGACTAGTTGGATGGTATGACTTAGCATGTAGTGGTGAAGCTTTTGAGTTGAGAAAAAAATTGCCAAACAAGCTTTTTCCATAGGAGTATAATTGATTTCATAACCAACTAGGGTTCTACTGATGTAGTAGATGGCTCTTTCTCTACTGTAGTCATCGAGTTGTGCTAGAAGTGCCCCTAGATTAGTAGTCATTGCTAATATGTACAAGATCAAGGGACGACCAGGAACTGGTGGAACCAAGATAGGGGGATTGGTGAGATACTGCTTAAGATGATCGAATCTGCATTGACATAAAGGATCCCACTTGAAGTTTTCATCCTTCTTCAGTAAATGTGCAAATGGCGTACACTTATCTGCAAGCTGGGAGATGAAGCGTCAAATGGATTGAAGCTTTCCCTAAAGAGTGTGAAGCTGTCGCAGTGTCTGGGGAGGAGGCATGTCTAAGATAGCCTTGACCTTCTTGGGGTTGATCTCTATACCTCATTTAGAAACTATAAAGCCTAGAAGCTTGCCAGATGTGACCCTAAAGACACACTTCTTGGGATTCAGCATGAGATGATATTTGGCTAACCTATCAAAGACTTTCTCTAGGTCAGCAAGATGATCCATGAAAGTATGAGATTTGACCAAGATATCATCCACATAATCCTCCAAAATGCTATGAATGAGATCATGAAAAATGGTTTTCATAGCTCTTTGATAGGTAGCCCCAGCATTCCTTAGGCCAAAAAGCATCATGTTGTAACAAAAGGTTCCCCAAGGGGTAGTGAATGTTGTCTTATGTTGATCCTCTTCTACAATCTTGATTTGATTATACCCAAAAAATCCATCCATGAGGGACAAAATTTCATTTCCATCTATAAGGTCTACAATCATATCTATGTTGGGTAAGGGAAAATCATCTTTTGGACAAGCTTTGTTAACATCTCTAAAATCAGTGCAGATTCTGATGTCACCGGAAGGCTTAGTGACAGGGACCATGTTGGAGATCCACTCTGAGTAGTCGATAGGCCAGATAACCTTAGCAGCTAACATTCTTTTTAATTCAGCTTTGACCAGTAATACTACCTTGGGGTGCATTTTTCTAAGCTTTTGTCTGACGGGCTTGATCTTTGGACCGACTGCAAGATGATAAACTACAAGCTTTGGATCCAGCCCTGGCATGTCCTGATATGACCATGCAAATTAGCCAATGTTCTCTCATAAGACCTCAAAGAGGAGATCAACTTGGTCTTGCGATAGGGATGCAGCAATGTGAGCAAGTCTGGGGATCTCTGAAGAACCAATGTCAACTTCTCTAGTATCCTCAATTAGAATAGAAGACACCTCTGGTCAATTATCTTGAGGAGGCAATGCTAAGTCCTCATGTTCTGCTTGTGGCTTTGGATTTTCTTGCTAAGAGGTTCTCTTCACTTCCTTGGCTAGTCTCGAATTCACCTTAGTTCCAATTTTGGGTGTATCAGAACTAGGTTGGGGATTTTCTCCAAAATACCCCTTGGGATCTAGCTTATAGATATAGGCAGAATCTGGCTTTGTTTGCTTGTGAGGAGTTTCAGCTCCCATGAATCTCAGAAGCACTTCCTCTGATGTGAACTCGTCAATGTGTATGATGCTTGGTTGGTCCCAATCTATGAGTTGTGGATGGGCGAGTGGTAGGTCAATGAAATGGATGGATAGTTCTTGGAGAACAAAGTCTCCAAGGAAGATTTGGTTTGGGATATTATCATAGGCTCTCTTTTCAACTTCCTCAGGAATGTCTTTGATTTTGACAAGGTTGCAGTGAATGTTCGAAAAAGCGTGACCATTCTCATTGGTGCCCCCAGTTGTGGGTATGCCAAAACCAAGACCTGACTTCGATTCCCACTTGTGTGCATTAATGGGGCACTGCATGCCTCTTTCTTCTGGTCCTAGACCACTACCTTGATAGTTCCATTTTTTAGTGATGAGCTTATGTTCTTGGGGATACTTCTGGCTAAAGTGATCAAGGCATGCTTAATTTCTTGGAGGTGCATCCTTATGTAACCAATTGTTGATATCTGGAGTGAGCTCCTCATGAAGAGGGATTTTCGAGGATACAAAGGTTGTTGGGCCAAACTGTTTGTATCGAGCAGGTGGAATGTCCTTTGCTTTGTGATATGTCAGTCGTCCATGGGCGTGTGGATCAAGTGGGAGTGCCCAGACAGCAAATGCATCTGATAGACTATACTCTCCACAGCCTTTGTTATTGATCTTCATGGTAGATAGGGTGGAGGCGAGGATGGTTTCTAGGTCATTACAAGTGTGGGATGAGCTGGTGATGGCTGTGTCAATATCAATTCCAGGGCAATAGTTTGCATATGAAGCTTCAACCGCATTGTAGTAAGCAAAGGGTTTTGGATCGGCATGGATGGTTACCTCAGTGCCTTAATGCAAAAATTTGACACACTGATGGTAAGTGGATGGAATGGCTTTCATGGCATGAATCCATGGGTGACCAAGGAGGATGTTGAATGGTAGGTTTAGATCAATAACATGGCAGAGTGTTTCTTGGGTGACTGGCCCAACCTTGATTGGCAGCAAAATAGTTCCTTCTGTGGTTCTTTCCAAGTTGTCATAAGCTTTGATGGTGATAACCTCACTAATGATATCTGCCTCAGTATACCCAGCTTGTTTTATGAATTTTAGGGTGCAAATATTCAAGACTGATCCATTATCTATCATTACTCTTTTTACAGAAAAATTGGATACCATGATGGCTATGCAAAGTGGAAGGGTGTGATCTGGCTGGACCACGGGTATGTCAGTGGGTTTGAATGATAGGGCACATGAGGAGGATAGGTGTCCAACGAGATTACAAAAATTAGTAACATTGATATCTGAAGGGACACAAGATTCTATGAGAACACTGTTAAGGATGTTCTGATACACAGGACTAGTGTAGAGAAGATCTAAAATGGAGATTTGGGTTGGCATGTTCCCAAGGTGTTCCAAGATATTGTATTGGCTTTTGGACGGAGCTAATGATACTGCTGGGGTTGATAGTACTGATGGGACTGATGGGGCTGCAATGTTCAATCACGCTCTTTGAGTGGTGACTACACACTCATTGTTTGGGCCTTGGATATTGATAACATTGACAGAAGGCTCTTTTTTAGATATACAACTGATAAGGCTACCATAGTCTATGTAGGATGAAGTGTGGTCATTGTTCTTCCCATGCTGTTGGTTTGGCTGGCGGTTGTTGGTATTATTGTTGTTGGTTTGGATAAGTGCTTTTCCAAGATTTGTGTTGTTGTGAAGAGGAAAAGCATTTTGATAGATCTGTAAGCCTACATTGGGAGAGGTTTGTGCTCCAACTGTGATTTCTTTCTGATCAATGAGGTCCCACATAATCTTTCAATTTCATGCATCTGAGGGTGGTGTGACCTTTTACCCTATGAAATTTGTAGTACTCATTGTCTTTGTACCGTGCAGCTTTGGATTGGTCTGGGTCAACTTGCTGGGTAGGAGGAAATTTGATGAGGTTTTCCTTAGTCAATTTCTCAAAAATGACATCCAATGGCTCACCAAGGGGTGTATAGTTTCTAGGTGCAGGTTGGAACTTAGGCTTTGGTCCTGTAGTTACATTGATGGCATTAGCTTGATTGCTAGACCCTTGAAAGTTGGGTCTTGGATTGTGACTTTGATAGCTTTGATGATTCTGTTGTTGGTAGTTGATAGCTTGTTGATTGTTTGGTTGATACAGTGGGTTGGACTGATTTTGGGAAGGACCAACAATATTCACATGTCTCGTATCAGTAACCCCATCTATTGCAACATGCTTGTTTTTGTTCCAATACTTAGACTTGTTATTGGAATGTGTGATTTTGGTTGGCCTCCTTGTAAATCTTGACCACACCATCTTTAATGAGTCCTTGCTCAAGGATCATTCCTTTTTCTTTGATATCTTTGTAGGTCTACAAATAGTTCATGGTCATGTGGTGAGCCAAGCTGGGATGGGCATTATCAATAAACATTTTCACCAAATGGCATTATGGTAAGGTGCAAGATATGCAGGTGGTAAGGGTTTGCCATCTTTGTAGATATTCGGGAAGGCTTTCTCCACCTTTTTGCTTAGTGTGGACAAGATCAACTACTGATAGCTCTGTTTCAACAAGATGGGCATATTGGGCTACAAATGCCTCATACAATTCAGCAAAGTTTTTACTTGTGCCATATGGGATTCTATAGAACCATTCAAGAGCTGGTCCGGCCAAGCTTTTGGAAAAGAGATGCAAGAGGAAGATGTCACCGTATGCCACTTCTTAGCAGTGCATGTAAAATTCTTTGATATGTGTGACAGGGTCTCCTTTTCCTCTGAATTTGTGAAACTTGGGTATCTCAAAGTGTTTGGGAAATGGTGTCATGGTAATGGCTTTTTCAAATGGGTAACGACACACATTCTCAAACTTGAAGGTTTTTTGATCATTTCCCTCCTAGATGTTCTTCAAAGTTGTCTTCATGGCTTCCCATTCTGAATTAATGGGTGATGGCTGGGGTGCCCCCAATGTAGGAGTGCCTTGAGGTAGGTATGTGCTAGATGGGGCAATGGAATCTGGATGGCTTTGAGGTATGGGCTGGTAGGGATTGTACATGGCTTGGGCAACTCAATGGTGGATGATGGGTTGTTGAGGTGGAGGTGGCACATATTGATGCATGTGTTGTGAGGCTTGTTGTTGATATTGGATTTGAGGTTGGGATTGAGGAACATAAGCTGGTTGTAGGATAAATGGATTGCTTTGTGGATGTAAGGTATAAGATGGTTGTGAAGCTTGGGGAAAGGATCGGGGAGCTTGTGGAACTTGACTTTGGATTTGAGGAGTTTGACCAATATATGTGGGTTGTGCCCCCATTTGGGAAGGTATCTGCATGGCAAAAGAGGCCAAGTAATTGGTGGTTGGTGGTGGTGGATTTCCTCCTAGAAGTGGCATAGAAAAATAGTTAGTAATAGGAGGTAATGGATTAGTTGGTGGTGGAGGTGGTGGAAATTGAAAGCTTGGGAATGGAATTGATGGGGTTTGATAGCTTGGTGGCTGGATTTGAAAGCTTGGTAGAGTGGTGACAGGAGCTTGGGTCACTTGAGAGCTTGGCAAAACATTGGTAGTAGCTTGTGGGGTTTGATAGCTTTGTGGAGTGAGGGCAGTAGCTTGTGGATTTGTGGCTAATGGCACTGAGCTCCAAGGACCTAGTGGAAATGATAGAATTGTGCTATGAGCTGAGGTAAATAAGCTGGGGGTGATGAAAGGTTGATTACTTGACCCCATGGGTGGCATCCAAGTTGTATATTTCTGAGGTTGGCCAAAGATACTAGCACTAATTTGGGAGATGGGTGGATTTGGAAGGCTGGGTTGGAGAGCAGCAACAGCAATAGTGAAGGGAGTGAATGATGAGGTGTTTTGGGCGAAGGGGGTTTGGGATGGAGTGGTATGGACCAATGGTGGAGTGGTGGTGGCTAGATTGGTTTGCGAAAGGGAAATTTCAACTTGAGTGGAGGCTGGATTGTTTGGGTCTATTGGATCATATGGGGTGGGTTGAGGCTCTTCGTTTGGCACATATTGAGGATAATTTGAATCATAAGAGCCTATGGGTGGTGGGAGTTGTCCAAACAATGGGTGAGATGGATCTGATAAGGGAGGAGGTCTTCCAAAGTTGAAGGCTCCTATGTTATCCCTTCAAAAGTTAGCCATGATTGTTTCTTTGCTCTTGTCTATAATGGCGTTCACCAATACTGCATTTTCTAGTTGGTTCATGAAAGCTTCAATGTCAGTAGGTGATGGTATAGTGTTCTCTAGGCTGAAGGATGGTTGAGTGCTCAAGGGGAGCGATGTTGTTTGATCCAAATGATAGGGCTCCATTGTTTCCTTCGTCTTCTTGGCTAAGCGAGTGACGAGTGGCATGAAAATGTAGAATGTTCCTAGGGGTGAGATGCAACAATGCTGATGGATGCAAAGGGGGAAGGCTTTTCTATGCAAACAATTACCTAGGTTGAGGCAAAGCTATATGACAAACCTAAGGAGGATTGGGTTGGGGATTCTAACTTCAAAGATATGTTGCCAAAGGATGAAAGGTCTGCTTTCCTATGTGCAAGCTTGGTGTTGATTGTGTCAACTTAAGGATAGACTAATGATCCTTTAGGAAAAACATGAGATTGACCACTTATGGATCCCAACCTTTAGCTCAAGGTGATGAGGGATAATAAGTGACAAAGCTAGATTACCCTGGACAAAGCTCTATCAAAGGGATAACCTTGGTGAGATTGGTGGATTTGCAAGATGGTAGGAATGGCAAACTTTTGGCAAGGTGACAACAATTTTGAAGGCTTGGATGTGAAAAATTAGGCTTTTGGGATGCTAGCTAAGTTTGAGGGGATTGGTTTGGTTTTAAGGCAAAGATCTAAATGAGATGGATGAGCTAAAATGCTTAAAGGGATAACCTAGAATGGTTGGCTTTCCTACAAAGATGACTCTAAAGTGAAACTTATGCAAGAAGATGTGGAGAAACAAGGGGGTCTAATCATAAAAATCATGCCTAGTTGGTAAGGCATAAGCAGGGTTAACTCCTGGATGTTTGCTAAATCTGATAGTGCGATCAAACTAGGCCTCTTGAAGGGCTTCGTCGGCAGCTTTGTCTTCTACTTTGTGGAGTTTGGTAATTCGAGGGCTTGGTGTTACTTCCTTTCTCTTGGCTGAAATTTCTTGATATACTTGAGATGGCTTGAGTTTGGCTTTGTGAAACTTCTATTTGGATTTGGGTTGTTCTGACATAAATTCCTGAATCTGTTTGGCTTTGAGAGATCGTAGTTGTTTTGCTTCAACTTGTTCAACTTTTGAAATAGGCAGTGACTATGCTAAGTGTGCCCTAAGCTAGGATTGACCAAGTTTGGCAAATATTCATTCAACAAGTAAAAGATCAAGCAATAGATAGGAACAACCAAATAGAAGTTTTTGATTCTCAAAATGTGATACTTGCACCACGAAGTGTGTATGTTCTACAAATATTTCAATCAGTCACTTCAAACACATTAACATCCTAGATGGTTGTCTACAAGGCTGATAGTTGGTTTAGCTAGGAAGTCCTCGATATACCCAAGGTATGTGAGGCCCAAATCCGTAGATGAAACCAAAACAATGTCACACAGCCGAGAGGAGCGGTAACCCACTTCTCCTCTTTCACTTCTCAAGGGTATAAAGTTCATTGAGGCTTAGCCCGAGTGACAAAACCTTGATTCCAAGAGAGGTGTCTTTGGATTCACCTCCCAATCTTTATACTCTGCCAAAATTCTAGAGTTGAGGTCATCCCAAGGGGTGATGAAATCCCCAAGTAGGCCTCTTAAAACTTAAACAAGATTTTGGATCCTAATCTTATGCACCCAAGATGGCCTCCAAAGACGACAAGGGGAGAGAAGACTTGGATGATCTTGGGCTAAAAGACAGAATTCTTTTCCAACTGACATTTAAGTTTTCTAATCTAGACCTTGCAAACACACATGTTTAGGATGAAAATGTTCAATTCCAACTTGAAGCATTAACAAAAGTAAAATCAATCAAAGAATGAATACACAAAGAAGATTTAGGGTCAACAAAAGTAAATCCGCACACCCAGAGGCCCTCCACATCAAGTATCGATTGATTTTTTTTTAAGGCATTCAAGATTGAGTGTGAGTTTTTTTTAAGCCCAAAATAAAGATGTGTGAAATTCAATTTCAAGCGCGTGCCCGAAGGCCCTCCATGTCAAGATTTGTTCAATTTTTTTATGCTCAAATGAAGTGTTAGCGAGACTAATGTGCATTCAAGAAATTTTCTAACTTAGAAAAACCAATAAAAACACAAGTAAGTGGAGTTTGATTTTTGTGGAGCACTTAACACCCTCTTAGGTACACCCATCCCCATATATGGCGCTGAGATTGCAACCAATGGTTAGAATGATGGGTGATTAAAAGAGGTGAGTCCAACGACAAACTCACTCAAAGCGTCTTTATTTGGTTTTTATAACTTAGAAAGTTTCTAAAATGTGGATTCTTTTTATGTCCCAAAAGATGAAGTATGAGATATTGTAATGATTAATTGACCTTTTGCATTCAAAATTGTGTTTGTTGTTTTAAGCATGCATTCCAAGAAAAATTTGATTTTAATCCATAGCATTCAAGATTGATTTAAGCGACATACATTCAAAGACAATTGTTTAAACATTCAAGTTCATTTTAGCAACATGCATTCAAAGACAAGTGTTTAAACATTCAAGTTCATTTTTCAAGAGCATTAAACCATGTAAGGAGAACCTACAAGAAACATGATTAGTGGTTTCATAGATGCTCCAACCTGCAAAGCTACAAAAGCCAATTTGATTAGTCACCCAAAAATCTCAAAAATTAAAGCTTAACTATGGGAAAAATAAAATCAACTTTTTTTGTTCTTTTTCATAAGCCTAAAAATGTTTAGAAAAACCTCTACTCTATGGAACCACCAAAAGTTAAAATTTTATTTATAATCTTTTTTTTTTTTTTTTTAAAAAAGTGTAGGGATTAGTAAGCCACAGAGATATTAAAACAAAAAATAATAATAGGCGGAGACGACAGTACACCAGGCAGAGACACCAAACTACGGAGACGCTGAACTACGGAGATGTTAATCTGCGCAAACGACAGAAAATCAGGCGGAGATGACAATTAATCTAGCGGCGCAGAAAACATAAAACCAGGCGGAGACGCTGAACTGCGGAGATGACAGTTAACCAAAGGCAACGGCAGAGATGACAAACAACCAAAGGTGGTGGCAAAGATGACAGATTGTTAGGCAAAGACGACAGTTGATTTGGCGAAGATGTCAAACTGCGGAGACGACAGACTGTTAGGCAAAGATGACAGTTGATTTGGCAGAGATGACAATTCATCGGGTAGAGATGCCAAACTACGGAGACGACACTATGAAGATGACATTGCACGAACAGAACTAATGGGCGTGGGTTTTTTCAAAAAATTTATTATCTTTTTGATATTTTTTGAATTTTTGAGGATATATTTTCTTCCCAAATGCGTCCTTCAACCTGAAAAAACAAGAGAAACACCTTACAACCCACTCAAACAACAAAAAATGTTAGATTATTAGTTTACAATAACAAAACATGGATTGAATGACCTATAGCAGGGTCCCACCGGGTGTGCCAAAATGTATATGCTACTTTAGTATGCAAGAAACACTAATTTAATGAAAATTAAAGCATTAACATTAACTAAATTAACATAACATATTAGATAGACAAAAGAGGAACCCCTAATTAAGAATGTGAGCCAAATGAATGGACTCTCTCAATAGAAATTAGCTCTTTGCTTGGTAGATGAGTCTAAGTAAAGGATTGGTATGTATGCTCAAAGGGCTTCAAGTTTGCTTCAATGGTGGGGATGGGTAATGGCAATTTGGTAGCTTTGTGAGCTCTCACTTTGGCATTATAAGAGTATGGTTAAGGGCTTTGTTTCTCAAACTAGCATTATAACTTTAGCTCAAGGATTGTGTTGAAATGGCTTGGGAGGGGATCCAATTTATAGGCTAAGGGCTTGAGGGTTTGAGGGCTAAGATGCAAGGATGGGAAAAAACTCATGGAGGGCTCAGATTGCATGAGAAGAGAGCACATGGATTGTGCTTCTTTACAACCAATCAGGGAGTGACACATGTCACAGGGTGAGAGGATGGAGGAAAGGGCAAGGATGTGTCAACAAAGGAGGCTCAAGGGATAATATCTTCATGAAGACCCTTCATAATGGCTTGTAAGAGCAATGAATGGGTTTGTAAGAGTCTTTTATGGCTTTGTAAGAGCATTTATGACTTGGTGGTTGGGATATTTTAGAGATTGTTGACTTTGCTTGGCTTAGGAAAGTCTTAAGCTTGCTTAGGGAACGTGACAAGGTTGGGGGGGGATTAGAGGTGATTTAGCATTAGATTAGGGATGTTAGAGATGGGCAAGTGGATGGCATTTAATGAGGGTGGGTGAGTTAGTAGCTAAGCTTGGTTAGTATGGGTGGATGGGGTGGATTAGGCTAAAATAAAGGTTTAGAGATAGGCTTAGGATGAGGATGAAGACCTTCTAGAAGAGTCTAGAATTTTCTAAGATTAGGATAAAAGGTTTTTTAAGAAATAAATAAAGTTTGATTTATTTCATGAGTTTGGGTTGAGGAGATATTCATTAAAACATTTTTAATAAATATGAGAATTAATATTTAATCTTAATTAAATATTTTGAGTTGGGATTAGGGTAAGGAAATGATGGGATTAGCCTTTAATCAAAATTAAAGAAGGATTAGAAAATTTTGGAAGAGGTTAGTGGTCTTAAGGAAATTGGCCAAGTTTTGGGCAAAAAATAAATTAATTATTTATTTTAAAATTTTTGGTCAATTTATTAATTAAATAATTAATAAATAAGGAAATAATGTTTAAATAAGATTTAAACATTTTTGGGAGGGATTCCTTAATTAAATATTTTTAAGTAAGATAAAGGGATTTAATGACATAAAAATTAATTAATTAATTAATTAATGATGATGTCATTAGGGACTTTTCAGAAAATAAAAATACTTTATTTTCTAAGGGATTTTAGGTGTCTACACCAAGTGCCTTTGTGTCTAAAAGACCCCAGTCATCATTTAACATAGATCCCTGATTTTTGGTTTTGCCTTCCAATGGCTTCCATAAATCCTTCTGATAAAGATAGTCTTCCATTTGCATCTTCCATAACTGAAAGTTCTGCCCATTAAACCTATCAACCCTTAGCTTACCCTCATCTACCCTCATTAAACCTATAACCCTTAGCTCTGATACCACTTGTTAGGATTTAACCACAGACAAAAATAAGAATTACATGCAAATATAACCAATATCAAAAAATAATAGATCACACAGAAAAGAACACAAGACACCAAGATTTAACGTGATTCACTAATCCCTGGGCTACATCCATCAAATAGCAAGTCCAATATTATTATGATCCAATGATTACAACCTAATTACAATTTGTAATCTCTTATAGCTCAATACTATTGCAAGAACCGATTTCGCATTAGAACAATAAAATAATCCCTAACCCTAAGCCTTTTTATACAAGTATTTTTATGCCACTTTAGGGTTGCAACATGTTGGCCATATCTCAGCCATAGGCCCAAAAAAAAAATTTATGAAGTACGTACAGTACTTCCTTAATCAATCACCACAAAATAACAAGTTCTAAGCTAGGCAAGGAAAAGTGAAGCGAATGAGCACAATGCAAGATCGATAAACATAGGTACAAGGGTCTCAAGTAGTGATTGTTTCCAGGTTTTCACTACTTAGTCATTTTTTTTGGGATTTTTTAATAGAAAAGTGGAATATTTGAGATTTTTTATTGTTTTGGTGATACATGAAAGTGCCTATTACTAGGTTTTCACTAAGATGGTCATTGCTTCAAGACATTTTATATTTTTTAGGATTTTTTCAAAATCATATATGATTTTTTTGGATTTTTTAGAATGACTTAGAGATTACTAATTCTCAAGCAAGATCACATCATTTTGTTCCATTATCGAGCAACGTGTAGGACATAATGGACAAGCAAGTTGGTGGATAAGCATAGATGGATAGGCAAGGAATATGAAGCGAGTGAAAGTGATCCTCAAGGAATGACTCCTAAAGAGTACCCAAGATAGGGAAAGATAGACATATGAAGCATGTTCTGGATCAACAAAGGAAGCAATGAAAGGAGACAACACATAGGATAATTAGTTAAAGCTAATAAGAAAGATAACATATAGGATAAGCAGTGGAAGCCAATAAGAGAGATAGCGTGAAAGCGTATATCCCAAAAGAGTAGACATGGCAAGAGGTTTAAAAACTATGTTTTATTCTTTAATGTGATCAAGACAAAGAGGTTGAGTGGATATGATAGCAATAGGATATAGCAATATGAATGAAACTAGATATGAAGGCTATGAGTAAATGAGCAAGCACAATAGGGAAGCTAATGGGTAAGATAACCAATATTCAAGGATAGCTCAACATTGTCAAGATCAAAGAGAGAAGAGGGGATAGGTAGAAGATGAAACAAGTATGCATAATGTCTGTTTGCAAGGTTTTCATCATGGTACTTATCCAAGGTGCCACAAGAAGTGGCTTTCACCATAGGAAAATTTTATTTCTCTTTACATTTTCTACCAAGGCGCCTATTTACTAGGCTTTCACAAAGGCTTTTTTTTTTCTTTTCTTTTTTCAATTTTTTGGAAAAATTTTCAAGATTTTTCAATGTGAATAATGCTCCTATTGAAAGGATAAGTCATGATAGCCAAGACCACAAAAATTTATGCTCAAAGATGTCGATAGGGTGATGAAAGGGAGATGATAGAGAAAGTATATGGAGGATAAGAGTTCATGCTTTGGAAATCTAGGAGTATGGATAGTAGGTAAGTGTAGGCTTGAAAATATTGCATTAAGGTAGGGCAAGATCAACATTGACATGTACCTTGAAGGGTGATGGAAAGATGTAGGAATGATGGAGGAAATGGCTTGAGATTTTGATAAATGAGATGGTAGGAGTCTTTTAGAAGAAGGTGGATTTGAAGGATTTGGAAGCTTTTGAGGAAGATGTTTGGAAGAAGATGGAGTGGAAGCCTTTGGAAGCTTGAATATTATCAACTTTGATTTATTTTCAAGATTTGAGTCTTTAAAGAGAGACTTGGGAATCCATCTAGCTTTAGATATTTCTTTTCCTTTGGAATTTTTAGAGCATACTTCTTCAATAATGGATTTAGGAACCCATATTTTCTTTGATTTCACTTTTTGAATACTAACCTGTTGAAGTTAATGAAAGATCAACTTCACAACTCCCAAGAATCACCTACACGTAAACACCTATCATAGAAAGAGAGAAACAAAAGCTATGGAGGCTAGAATTCTCAGATCCATAGATGAGACATTCTTGATGAGAAAAAAAAATTGCTATTATCAAAAGTGAATGAATAAATTACAAAGAGATCAATCCTTATAAAAGGAGATCAAAACCCTAACAGGTAAAACCTAGGTTGCATGATAATAATTAATAAAAGAATTAATTATTATATCCCTAAATTTTAGCTTAAGTAAACTAGAGATAATAAGTGACTTATTAATTAAATCAATATGATTTAATTAATAAGAGAATACTTTATTACCCTAACACCCTGTTACAAGCTAGAGTTGTCATTGTACCAAAAGATTGACCTCTCAATACCAAATACAACCACTAGACTTATAGAACACGAGAGGTAGTTAAGTCATGTCACAAATCCTAAAGGAAAACATTGGCAATTAGTTCAACAATCCCCCACCCTCAGCGTGACCTAAGGAGATTCGAACCTATGACCAAGCTTTGATTCCACTTGTTACAAGCTAGAGTTGTTTTTGGACCAAAAGATCAACCTCTCAATGCCTAATACAACTACTAGACTTATAGAACACAGGAGGTGGTTAAGCCATGTTATGAATCCTAAAGGGGAACATTGGTGATTATTCCAATACACCCCCCCTTAAGATAAACTTAGGAAGTAACTAAAAACCAAGAAACTACTGTTGAAAGAAGAATTGGGTACTAGCAACAACGCCTAATGAGGTACCCAAGCACAACCAAATCTTTGAAAAGAGGAGAAATAGAGAAAATTTCATGGGAAAAACCCTACTCCAAAAAGAGATGGAAAGAATGTTCCCGAAGATAGGAACAAAATGATGATCATTAAGAACACCATTGAAGCATAAAGTTGTAAACACTACCAAATTGTTGATCTAAAGAACCCTCACTATATAAAACATGACCAAGTAGAGAAGATGGTGGAGGGGCTCCTTGAAAAATAGAGCCGTCACCATTTTCAATTTTTTTGTGATGTGCTCCAAGAGAGCTTTTGTAAGTAGAATAAAGGTCTGAGGATCTAGGTGTGTTTTGGCAACATTAACTAGGGGATAGGAAGTCATTAAATGTCCTTAGAATCAAGGCATTCTTTGTCATAAAGTAATAAGTGACCTAAGAATAGGCCTCTAGCCTAGAGAAGGGTCCCTGGCATGGAAAAGCTAAGGGATGGCCAAATTAGCAAGTAGGAGATGTTAAAAAATTGCAAACAAGGAAAATTGCAAAAGTTGCCATGCAAGAAAAGTTACAATTTTGCAAAAGTTGTTGATTGCCTTGCAAGAACCCTTCCAAACATGATGGAAGCTGATGGAATTCCTAAATTGGAAGGAGAAATACCTAAGGGGATATATATAAACTCCTAAAACCCTAAAGTTGCCAGTTGGTTGTGTCAATGTACGACTTGTATACTGGAATGTTGGTTTTTTACTGTAAGAAGGAAAATTTGAGGGTAATGAAATCTTTTGAGAGTTAGTTTTGCTGTTGTATCACTTTGGAATTTTAGATATACTTGTTTAGGACATTTTTGGTTCAGTTTAGTAGCTGTGTTTGTTTCATTTTTCATTGTTTGTAAATTCTTTTCTTTATTGCCAGTTTGTTATCTTAAATCAGGCAGTTGGCATTGGAAATGATGTAACTCACTATCTCACCATAGAAATAGTATGGCCTCTTGGGGATAGTGATTGTACTCTATGTACTTCCTCTTGGAAGAAGGAAGGGCCCTCAAAATCATGGGAAGCATTTTTGAGCTCTTGCCCTAGGCAAGCCAAAGCATACCCAGTTAGGAATATTAACATTGCAGAGCTCTAGGATAGCAAGGTTGTGGAGATTGCTATAATTGAACATAGAGGTTGAATGGGAGTAAGAGAAGGTCCTTTGGGTAGAAGGAAAAGGTGCTACCAATCCAATAAGGCACCTAGCAAACCCAAATAGTAGGTTGACCTTGAAAACCCTTAAAACCCTCAAATTCAGCAAAGGTATTGTACGACAATTCTAAAGTATAAAACCTTGATAATCTGAGAGTACTCATCATATGAATGGGGGTTAGTGAAGACAGTTTGGATTGCTTAGTGGAGAATATTTGAAAAAATCCCTAATTTATAGGAACAAGGGGGCTAATTGGGGCTCTTTCTTATAGCCCTATTTTGAAGGGAAAGTGTGAAATTAGTAAGAAGTATAACCATAAATAGTTACTTTGGGATATAATTGAAGTGTATTATAAGGTCTTGAATCTCCTCTATGACCCTGCAAGTTGAGTGTGAAGAATGATCAAAAATACCTAGCTTAGTTGGAAGACCTTGAGTACCCTCCATCTAGTATGTGAACCTAGTAGATGGCAAGAAGTGAAGATTGATCAAGATAGTGGACTGGGGTTAGGATTGGAGGATCTTTTCTTAATAGGGATCCTATAGGTCCACTTGGTGATCTAGTAAGACACCTTAGGTCTCAAAGGCAGACTGGAAGCATGAACCTATGATTGCTTCATCCCTACTCTCCCTATCAAGTGGTATCAGAGCCTCATCAAAGGTGTGGGAAAAGCAAGTGCAAAGCAAGGTGAATATTGTCACCTATTGAAACCAGTGGTTCAAGCAAGATGGTGACCAATGCTGAATTGCCCAAGAAGGTAGAAGAACAAGAGAAGAAGGTAGAAGAGCAAGAGGAATATAGTAGGTCTTTGAGAAAGATTGGCACAACTTGAACAATTGTTAAGTGAAGTCCAAGACACAAAAAATAAAGTCAAGGACAACATGGAGCAGAAAGAAGAGTAGGAAACCAAAGAGAAAGAGATTCAGTTGGAGGAAGAAGCCCCAACACTAGACCCTGTTATACTAGAGGAGCCTTTCTTGAAGGTGTACACTAGAAATGTGTCCCACTCTAGATCATTCTATCCAAGGGATTCCATGATTTTGGAATACTTGGATGCTAGCTTAAAGCTCCCTATCCATGGAGTACAAGAGAGTATTATTCAAATGTGAGGGCTCTCAACTTAGCCTTAGGAATGCTCTTCTTGCTAGTAAACCGTGCAATGGGAGGTTTTCTTAGAGACGAGATTCAAGAGTACAAATTTCTACCAAGGATGCCTCAAAGATGTAATAAAAATAGAGACTAAGCTAGAATGAGAATACAAAATGCAATTATGATAATTCTACACCCTTAATATTATTGTATATAGGGTTATGAATAGTCAACTTGTGGCTATCTTAATCCTTAATTAAGTCATGTTATCATTATTATATTATAAATTAGGTAGGTAGTTTGGCCTAGGTGTTATTAAGGGTTGTGTCTATTCAACCTAAGCATAATTAGGTATATATAGGAGGTTGTGAGTCTTATTTCATCGTGATATGGTGAAGTGTGTTCTCATTGGAGATATTTGGAGGTTGCCTCCTTGAAGTGTCCTATTACTCTCAGATATTATTAAGTATTTATATGATATTTCATATTATTTCTTCTATTTTTCAAGTTATTTCATTACAAGTGGTATCAGAGCATGATCTTGGCACCATAGAGGCAAGACTTTTTCTCAATAATGGGGCAATTTTGGAAAGAGCATAACTTTCATATTTTAGCAAAATTTTCAAGTATTTTTAAAGGATTTTTGAAGAACATATTAAAGAAGAAATAGTCCAAAATTTAGAGAAATTGGATCAAATTTGAGGAAATTATTGCAAAATTATTATTTCTACACAATTTTTTGAGATCTTCATATTTCTCACATCCTGCCGAATTGGAGTATAACTTGTATTGGGTTTTTCAATACATGGTAGAGGAGCCTAAATTAAAAGCTTGGGGAAATTGAAAAAAAAAGCAAGATATTGTAAAATTAGGAAAATTCTCTCTCAAGGCAGCAAATTTCCTAATTTTTTTGGCAGAATTTTTTCGAGTAAGGATTTCTTGGCCCAAGTAAGTTACAATAAAAAATAAATAAATTAGATAATTTACATTTCATTTATGTGATTTATTTCAAAAACATTGGTTTTCATCATGACGGGGCCTCCAACAAGAGGCAAAAAGAGTTCTACCACACTAGGGAAATCCTCTGATCAAGATTGGGAAGCAACAGAGGATAGTAAGCCCAATGAGGAACTTAGTAAGTTCAAGGAAGAGGTTAAGAAGGATATGTGTGACCTATGAGGAGATATATTAGATATACGAAGCATTTTAAGCACCTATATTAATGAAACAAGGAAGGAGCTCTCAAGAAATCAAGGTGAAACCTTCAAGTCGACTAATAATGATACAAATTTTATTAATCCTACGGGATCTAGGAATTTTTTTCCAAAGGTGGATATGTGCAAATTTGATGGCAAGGATCCTCTAACATGGATAGATCAAATGGAGAATTTTTTTGAAATACATCAAATCCCATATGGACAAAAGGTTACGATGGCTTCCTTATATCTAGAACTAGATCAATTCACTTGGTATCATTGGCTTTGTACTCATAGGAGGAAAAAGGGTCTCACTGTATCATGGCCAATTTTTATAGAAGAAATCCAAGCACAATATAGCAATAGTGTGATAGAAAACTTCTTTAGCCAACTTACTAAGCTTCAACAAATAGGATTAGTTAAGGATTATATTCAACAATTCCAAAATCTATCCTTAAGAGTGGATACATGATTTATTCTTGGCTGGTCTCAAGGATCACATTAAACATGAGGTATGTATGTTTTGTCCCGGTTTAGTAAATGAGCCTTTTATATTGGCACGCAGGGTAGAGGAGAAGTTCTTGATTTCTAGAAAGCAGGGGGCTAATGTGACAAGAGACAAAGGATATTCAACACCTTATCTTCCTCAACCTACTAGGTTGACTCCACAACAAATTGAGGGGAAAAAAGCAAAAGGGTTGTGTTTCAATTGTGATAGCAAATATAGTCGAGGACATAAATGTAGTGAAAATAAATTGTTCTATATTGAAGATCCAAGTAAGGAAGAAGAGGATGAGCCCATATCAGAGGAGGATAGGGAGTCAAGTGAGGAATCACATGATTCTCAACCAATCATTTCATGTCATGCAGTTTTAGGTTTTAGTGCACCACAAACTCTCAAGGTAGTGGGTTTCTTAAAGAAGCAAAAAATAATAGTGTTGATCTACTCAGATAGTACACATAATTTCATCAACAAAAAGTTGGCAACTCTTCTAAATTGTTTTATATATTTAGCCCTAGATTTTTAGGTTTTTATTGCAAATGGGGGCACAGTTAGTTGTTCAGGGAAGTGTCATAGCATCAAATTATCCATGGGAGAATATCAACTTGATACCCCAATGTATGTGATATCCATGGGTGCAACAAATATTGTTTTGGGAGTACAATGGCTTACTACATTGGGAACAATTGAAATGAACTTCCAAGAACTATTCATGTGATTTCAATCACAAGGAAAGGTAGTGGAACTAAGGGGATTGAAGGAAAATTCCCACAGATGGTAAGCTCTTGTCAAATGCAAAAACTTCTTAAGAAAGGTGTGGATGGATTTGTGGCCCAACTATGTTCATTAGAAGTCTCTCAATCTAATGCTCTTACTTATCCAAATTTACAAGCAATAATTGATCACCGCTCAGTGATTCTTGGAGATATGCCTAAAGGACTTCCTCCTAAGAGGAATCATGACCATGCCATACAACTAGTTCTAGGGAGTCAGCCACCAAACATTAGGCCTTATAGGTACCCACACATACAAAAAATTGATATAAAAAAGATTGTTGAGAAAATGCTAGAGGCAGGAATTATCAGGCATAGCCAAAGTGTGTACTCCTCATCTATTGTGCTAGTGTGTAAGAACGATGAAACTTGGTGCATGTGTCTAGATTATAGAGTGCTCAACAAGTACATAATTAAAGATAAGTTTCTTATTCTAATCATTGATGATCTTCTAGATGAATTAAATGGAGTTATGTATTTTACCAAGTTAGATCTTAGATTGGGTTATCACCAAATTCAGATTAAGGAGGAAGATATTTGTAAGATAGCATTTCAAACTCATGAAGGTCATTATGAATTTTTGGTGATGTCATTTGGTCTTACCAATGCACCATCTACATTCCAAATTTTGATGAATTCCATTTTTAAGAAGTTCTTGAGAAAGTTTGTGTTCGTGTTTTTTGATGATATATTAATTTATAGCAAGACTTGGGAAGAACACTTGCAGCATGTAGATCAAGTATTACAATTACTTGAAGATCATCAACTCTATGCTAAGCCATCTAGGTGTGCTTTTGGTCTTAAGGAGGTGGAGTATTTGGGACACATAGTGATCAGGTTGGCAGTAGAAAAATACAAAAATAATAAAATTCTTCGGTATTTTTCTATGTCTCAGTAAATTGCATTTTTGAAGGCCTTCGGAGCATTTCTGGGACAATCTTCCTCGGGGACATCCAATCTTGATTTGATTTGATGTCCCAATTTTGGTTCTAGAGTTTTTGACCAGCTTTCCAACGAAGTAAGCGATTTACAAATCGGAGCTAGGACTAGAAAGTTATGCATTATCCAAGTAGACCTAAATTTTTATATAGTTTTTTGATAATTTTGATTGTTTGAATAAGTTTAATTGTATTAAACATTTAATGACTCTTCATTTTCGTTTTCTAAGGGGATTTTAGTGACCCTTGAGATCCTCCATCTTTGTATAAACTCATATTTCGAACAGAATGGAGTTCAGTTTTTGGTTGGCAATCTTGTTGTTTATTATTATTATTTCAATACCGCAGGTTTCACACCAGGTATTATAATCTGAAGATTTAATTCAGATCAGTGGTATCAGAGAGGGAACGCTCCTTTTATGCCAATTAACACAAGGACATCCTACCAAAGATTAGGATTGCAGACACAGGATTTGTCAATATATCCACCTTTGAGACGTACACGATTGAAGATGTCAGACGATACAATGAAGCTATTGGAAGAGGCTTTGAATAAGCAACGAGAGGAGATGATGAGTCAATTCACACTCATGCTCCACAACCAACAATCCTCTGGATCAGAAACACCATTTCATGGAACTACTCCTTTCAAAGTACAGGTAAATTTTGACATCCCAAATTTTGAAGGAAAAATTGATGCTGAAGCTGTTGACAATTAGTTATCGAAATTAGAAAGGTATTTTTATATAAACAACTTCTCAGATACAGAAAAAATTACATTTTCTCTCTTGAAAGCTGAAACCCATGTGAAATTGGCCTGGGAAACTAAATTAGCAAATAAACAACGGGAATTTTCTGATGAAATATATGTTGACAAGAAACCCACATGGGGAGAATTCATAGAATACATAAAAGAAGCATATCTTCCCGAGGATGAGTATGAACAGAAATACATAGAATGGCAATTACTTCGATAGAAGAGGGACCAATCTGTACAAGACTACACCAATACATTTCATGCACTTTCAGCAAGGCTTGGTATTAAGGATTCAGAGAAGCATCGAATTCTGAAATATCGTAGTGGACTTCACAGGTATATTCAAACAGAGATGCAATTTTTGAATATTGAAACATTGGCAACTGCTTATAAATATGCTACAAAAATTGAGGAGAAATTGAAGAATAAAGGAAAGAAGGATTACTTTGCAAATAATAAGCCAAAGATTGAAGGTGACAATAAATCTGGGGGAAAATATGTGACTAAGGAACCTCACTCAAACTCTTCTAAGAACACATGGTGGGCTGCAAAAAAGACACAGAATAATGCAGGCATGTGGTGTGAGATGCATAAATCTCCAACCCATAATACAAAGGATTGTCGAAATATTAAAAATCTTATTACAGAAATAAGAAGAGAGCAAGCTGAACCTGAAGCTGAAGCATCACCAACAGATAATTCTGAACAAAAGAATAATGACTCCATCTTAGAAGCAGACCCATATGCCATAGTTGGAACTGCTAAAGTAATGCATCGTGAAGATGAAGAGAGACTTTTTCATTCACAGATGTGGGTTGATGGAAAACCTCTGCATTTTATTGTTGATAGTGGGAGCCAAAAGAATTTGATATCCAGGGAGACAGTCAAACGAATGAATTTGAAAGTGACCAGACACCCACAACCATACTCTATGGGGTGGGTAAATGAAGGACAAGATATTCAAATAACTCAACAATGTCATCTGTCATATTCAATCAAGCCTTTCAAGGATGAAGTGATATGTGATGTAGCACCACTGGATGTATGTGACATATTATTGGGGCAGCCTTACATGTATCAAAGGCATGGAATATATGAATCTAGGCCACGAAGTGTTACAATCAAGCTTGGCGAGAAGAGGTATCGAATACCAGAGGTATGTCCAAAACAAACTGCTTCTTTAGTTAGTGCTAAACAATGCAAACATTTGATTGCTCAAACTGGGGCTTTTGTTCTTCTCATGGTTCGTTCTGAACAAACAAAGTCAGTGGTCCTTAATACACATGCTAAGGTAACCATAACAGAAAACCAAAAGAATCAGATGGATAAGATGTTGAAAGAATATCATAGTGTATTTAAATCACCAGTGGGAGTCCCAACACACTGTCAAGTCAAGCACTCTATTGATTTAATCCCAGGCACACCACTACCACATGAGCCAATATATAGGAGATCAGTTCTAGAAAATGATGAGATCAAGAGACAGATTCAAGAGTTAATTCAAAAAGGACACATTCGTCCAAGTGCTTCACCTTGTGGTAGTCCAATTGTCCTTGCTAGAAAGAAAGATGGAACTTGGAGACTTTGTATTGATTATAGGGCATTGAATAAAATCACTGTGAAAAATAGATATCCAATCCCTCGAATTGATGATCTATTGGACCAACTTAGGGGGGCTAAATTTTTTACAAAAATTGATTTGAAATCTGGATATCACCAAGTCCCAATTGATCCAACAGATATATGGAAGACTGCATTCAAATCTAAGGAAGGTTTGTTCGAATGGTTGGTTATGCCTTTTGGTCTAACAAATGCCCCAGCCACATTTATGAGGTTGATGAATGATGTGCTTAGACCATTTATTGATTCCTTTGTAGTAGTTTATTTGGATGACATACTTATTTTCAGCAAGACTTGGTCTGAGCATCTGCAGCATGTTGAACAAGTCCTTTCAACTCTGCAACAACAAAAACTTTATGCCAACATGGAGAAGTGCTCTTTTGGTGTACAGAGTATTCAATACTTAGGATATATAATTGATACTAAGGGTGTTCATGTGGACCCAATGAAAATTCAGATAATCCGAGATTGGCCATCTCCTAAAAATTTAACAGAACTTCGCAGCTTCTTGGGCTTAGCAAACTTCTATCGCAGATTTTTGTTTAATTTCTCACATATATCATGGTCTCTCAATCAATCATTAAGGGGTGGAGTATAAGCAAAATTTCAGTGGACAGAGGAAAAACAACAAGCATTTGAGGAGTTAAAGAAAAGATTATGTTCAGCACCAGTATTGGCCCTTCCAGATCTACAACAATCATTTGAGATAGAAACTGATGCGTCTGATTATGCTCTCGGTGCAGTGCTCATGCAACATGGGCATCCTATTGCCTATCACAGTGAAACTTTTTCTGATACAATACATAGGTACCCCACTTATGACAAGGAGTTGTATGCTGTTGTTCAGGCTTGCAAACAATGGAAACACTACATACTAGGAAAGGAGACAATTATACATACAGACCATAAACCTCTTCAATTCTTGCAGACACAAGGGAAGTTGCAGAATGACAGGCATCAAAGATGGTCAGCTTATCTACAACAATTTCACCTCAACATCCGTCATAAAAAAGGAAGCAGTAACAAAGTGGCAGATTGCTTGAGTAGGCCTCCAATTGCAGGTTTGACAATGGTGTTGGATTTGTGTGGTCATCAATCATCCACATGGGAACAACTCTATGGTGTTGACCCTGATTTTTCTAATACTTATAATATTTTGGTCGAAGGAAAGCATATCCATGATTTTTACTTGCAGGATGGGTTGCTTTTCCATGTTGGTCATATATGTGTACCCACTGAGGAACGAAAGAAAATGATCTGGGAAGCCCACTATAGTCGTGTTGTAGGACATTTTGGCATTAGTAAGACTACTTCTATCCTTCAGAAACATTTCTATTGGCCAAAAATGAAGCAGGACATCATTTCATATATACAAGCTTGTGTAGCCTGTGCAATTGCAAAGCCAACAAACCGTAAGTTGGGTCTATACTTACCATTACCTATCCCCGATAAACCATGGCAATCTGTTTCAATGGATTTTATGTCAGGGCTTCCAACCACCAGGCAGGGACATGATTGTGTATATGTTGTGGTAGACAGGTTTTCTAAAATGGCTATTATGGTGGCATGTAGAAAGATGATTACTGCAGAAGAGACTGCAAAGTTATTTTTTGAACATGTTTGGGTTCATTTTGGGCTACCCAAAAGCATTATTTCTGATAGGGATAGCAAATTCATCAGCAAATTTTGGTCCACACTATGGGATAAAATGGACACAAAGTTGACAAAGTCTACAGCATTCCACCCCCAAACAGATGGGCAGATAGAAGTAGTGAATCGAATGATCATTCATATCTTACGGATGTATCATTCAAAACATCCTCGCACATGGGATGAAAGCTTACCCTACGTGCAACACAGCTACAACCGTGCACTACATAGTACTACAGGGCATAGTCCATTTGAGGTTTGTCTTGGATATCAGCCATTGGCACCAATGGATGTTGCACTACCAGTTCTACAGTCTGATAGCCTACTGAATAGTGAAAAGGAGGTAGATAGAGTAGAAAAATTCATTAACAGCATTAGGCACCTACAGCAACAAGTTTATGAGATATTGGAGTAGAGTAATCATAAGTATAAAGAGAGGCACGATAAACATCGCACTCCTCATCAGTTTCAGATTGGTGACAAGGTATGGTTACATCTTCAGAAAGAGTGCCTTCATGGACCAAACAAGAAACTTCGTCCTCTTCGTTATGGCCCATATACTATTATCAAGCAAGTTGGTGAGAATGCTTTTGAACTTAATTTACCATCATTTTTGGGACTGCACCCAGTTTTCAATGTGGAATTGTTGAGACCCTATTTTGCTCCTTTTTTGGACATTTCCCAAGCTACTGAACATATTCAAGTCACAGACTTATCTGCTACTGTTCCAGCCCAGTGTGACCATATTACTGAAGTCATTTTAAAGACTCTGCGAAATCAAGATATTCCTCTATATCGGGTGGTTCGAGCTGGTCAGCATCCTCATCAAGGCAAGTGGTTGACGAAGGAGCAAATTGAAGCACAATTTCCTCACTTGTTGTAGAAGATTAATGCAATGGGGCCCATTGCCTCTCAAGGGGGGAGGAATGATCAGGTTGGCAGTAGAAAAATACAAAAATAATAAAATTCTTTGGTATTTTTCTATGTCTCAGTAAATTGCATTTTTGAAGGCCTTCGGAGCATTTCTGGGACAATCTTCCTCGAGGACATCCAATCTTGATTTGATTTGATGTCCCAATTTTGGTTCTAGAGTTTTTGACCAGCTTTCCAACGAAGTAAGCGGTTTACAAATCGGAGCTAGGACTAGAAAGTTATGCATTATCCAAGTAGACCTAAATTTTTATATAGTTTTTTGATAATTTTGATTGTTTGAATAAGTTTAATTGTATTAAACATTTAATGACTCTTCATTTTCGTTTTCTAAGGGGATTTTAGTGACCCTTGAGATCCTCCATCTTTGTATAAACTCATATTTCGAACAGAATGGAGTTCAGTTTTTGGTTGGCAATCTTGTTGTTTATTATTATTATTTCAATACCGCAGGTTTCACACCAGGTATTATAATCTGAAGATTTAATTCAGATCACATAGTTTCAAATGAAGGAGTAAAGGTGGACCCTAACAAAATTAAGGCTATCATGGAATGGCCTATTCCAAAAACTGTTAAGAAGTTGAGGGGTTTCTTGGGATTAATAGGATACTATAAAATATTTGTGAAGAATTATGGTCTATAGCAACACCCCTTACAACTCTATTGAAGAAGGATTCTTTTCATTGGAATGAATCTACTAATGTATCATTTGAGCAATTGAAGAAGGATATGTGTACAATTCTATTACTTGCCACTCCAAACTTCACCAAGGAATTTATTATGGAATGTGATGCTTCTAGAAATGGGATAGGAGCAATTCTCATGCAAGAAGGTCAACTAATTGCTTTTGAGAGTCATCAATTAAAAGGTAAAAATCAACTCAAACCTATTTACGAGAAGGAAATGTTAGCAATCCTTCATGCAGTTAAAAAATGGAGGCCTTATTTAATGGATCGACACTTCAAGGTTAAGACAAATCATGATAGCCTAAAAATTTTTTTGGAACAAAGACTATCACCAGAAGAGCAACAAAAATGGGTCACTAAAATGTTGGGATATGACTTTGAAATTGTGTACAAGAAAGGGAAGGAAAATATTATGGTCGATGCAATTTTCTAGAAGGATGAAAAAGATGAAGCCTTGTTGTGTGCCCTTTCAATATTACAAGAAAATTGGGTGGTAGAAGCCAAAGAAGAGTGGAAAAATGATGTTGCAACAAGTAATCTCATCCAGCAAATAAAAAGTAACCATAGTAGTTCAGATAAGTTTTTTTTAAAGGGGGGTGTTCTTTGGTATAAAGAGCACTTGTATCTCTACAAGAATTCCACTCTTAAACACAAGATTATCAAAGAACTATATGAGTCCTCAATTGGTGGTCATTCAGGATTTTTGAAGACATATCATAGGATGAAGCAAGATTTTTTTTGGGAAGGGCTAAAAGGTGATGCTCAAAAGTTTGTGGCTGAATGTTTGGTTTGTCAAATAAATAAGGGGGAAACAATTAAGACACTAGGTCTCTTGTAGCCTTTATCTATTCCTAGCCAATGTTGGGAAGAGGTATCCATGAACTTCATCACATGGCTCCCCAAATCTAAAGGTCATAATATCATAATGGTAGTAGTTGATCACCTCACTAAATATGCACATTTTATTGCATTGTCACATCCTTTTATAGCAAGTATAGTGGAAAAAGTTCTCTTGGAGAATATCCAAAAGCTACATGGTACACCTAAGGTTATTGTTAGTGATCATGATCCTATCTTTACTAGTCACTTTTGGAAAGATTTATTCTCATGTTTGGGTACTCAATTGGCTCATAGTTCTTCATACCATTCGCAATTAGATGGGAAAACTGAGGTGGTTAATAAATGTTTGGAAGGATATCTAGTTGTTTCACTTTAGAAAAACAATCTCAATGGGTAGATTGGCTACCTCTTACAGAATGGTGGTTCAATACTTCTTTTCATAGCTCATAAAAAATGTCTCCATTTTTTACACTTTATGGATGTCATCCTTCTTCCATCACATCATCATTAAAGGTGTCATCAAGAGTTCAAGAAGTAGAGGATCACTTGCTTCATCAACAGCAAGTGCTTTTAGGACTCAAGGAGAATTTAGCTATGACACAAAATCAAATGAAACAACAAGCGGACCAACATCGTAGTGAAAGAAATTTTGAAGTTGGGGACCAGGTCTTCTTGAGATTGTAGCCTTATAAACAAATCTCAATGAAGCAACAAAAAAAGAATAATAAGTTGTCTCCAAGATATTATGGACCATACCAAATCATGTAAAAGATTGGTAGTGTTGCCTACAAGGTTGAGTTGCCACCAACAACAAAGATAAATCAATTTTTTCATGTTTCTTGTTTGAAGAAGGTAATTGGGTAGAATATTCCTACTCAAATAGTACTACTAGACCTTGATGAAGAAGGAATAATAATTTTGGAACCAGAGTGCATTCTTTAAACATGCACGAAGAAGCTGAGGAACAAAACTCTAACTCAGTATCTCATCCAATGGAAGAATTTACTAGTTGAAGAGACCACATTGAAGGATGAGGAGTTCATTCAAACTAAACCACACTTGGTTAGCATTGAGGATAATGCTTATTTCAAGAAAGGGGGCATGATATGCCCTTAATATTATTGTATATAGGGTTATGAATAGTCAACTTGTGGCTATCTTAATCCTTAATTAAGTCATGTTATCATTATTATATTATAATTTAGGTAGGTAGGTCAGCCTAGGTGTTATGAAGGGTTGTGTCTATTCAACCTAAGCATTATTAGTTATATATAGGAGGTTGTGAGTCTTATTTCATCATGATATGGTGAAGTGTGTTCTCATTGGAGATATTTGGAGGTTGCCCCCTCGAAGTGGCCTATTACTCTCAGCTATTATCAAGTATTTATATAATATTTCATATTATTTCTTCTATTGTGCAAGTTATTTTATTACAGATAAGCAAGATGAAAGTGTTACAAAATCCAAGCTAATTACTAAGTGATTAAGCTATTGCAAAGAAACTACATTAACATGCAACTATGCTTAAAATGCAATATGATCTTATGCTAGTATGTGGTGGAATGAGAAAATGAAGACAAGAAATGGAAGTTCTCCTCAAAGCTCCAAAGAAACTTGTAGCATAACAATATTCAAAAGGTGGATGGATCCTTTGACAAGGGGAGAGCTCTCTCTTTTAAAGTCACACGGATGGTAAAGATCAAGGTCAAGATGATGGATGATCAATGGTCAAGTTCGAAAAGAGGAGTGATCCATGTGCACACACAAGTCAACCAATAGAATATAAGTTGACTTCCCATATAAGACAAAAGTCACAAACCCTTTTCTTTTAATTTTAAAATAGAAAAAGGATTCCATGTGTGCACTTTAAGTGGGTTAGAAGAATGGGGGCTTTTATTTAATTAAAAGGGGACATGTTCTTTTAATCAAATAATGAACTTAGGATAGCATAGTCAAACTATAGGTTATAATCAAATTAATTGATTATTGATTATTAGCAATTTGGTCTATGTAAATGATTAATTAAATTAGCCAAAATGCTAAGAAGGGGACTAATAGTCTAGATGATCATTTTTAGGTGATTACATTTTCTCCTCTTTGACTAATGTGTGATCAATCTGGGAACACATTACATCAAAGAAAATAGAAACCAAGTAGGCAACAATAGATATAGATATCTGATTCTAAAGAATGAAATGCAAAAAGAGATAGAAAATCATGAATGTAACACCTAATAGTGGTAGTACTAAAAACTAGGAAAAAGATGATGTTAGAATTCAAGAAGAATGCTAACACCTAGTAAGGCAAATAGATCAAGAGCAAATGAAAAAATCAATCATGTGCTCCTAAGAAATAGATAGGTGTAGCAAGTGATGATAGAGTATTTTTGCCCCCTCGGGATTGAAATCAAAATGAGGTAAGGGGATGCAAGAATGAGCTAGTTATGATTGAATCAAGATATAGAAATGTCCAAGGTGACAAATAGATGATAAGAACCAAATAGTGACCATAAAATAGTGATAGAAAGCCCCAATTTGACCAAAGTTGACCATGAAGGAAAAAACATGAAAGTTAGGTCAAATTGAGTAGAAAGATGATTTTAGACATGAAAATAAGAATTAAAGAATATATGAAGTGTAGAAGTGATGAAGACATGAAGAAATGAAGATGCCCCAGTGAAGATTCAAAGATTAGACCTGAAAAGGTCAGCTAACTGCTCAGATGAAAGTAGAATTTTAAAAGGTGATTTTGACCATCAAGATGAACTCAGATTTCAATTTCGATCCCAAAAATGGATCTAGGACATCGAAATTAGCTGGGGGTGCAATTTTCAAAAAATTCTAAGGAGTTTGAAAATTAGGTCAAAATAAGGTTGGAGGCTATAAAAGGGGTCCAAGTGTCATTTTCAAATTCATTTTGTCTTTTGTGAATTTGGAGAGCTTTGAGTTCTTTAGAGAGAGAAAATTGCATTAGTAGGCATTTTGACTGATTGACACCATCGAGCGCTATTGGTTGCACAACTGGCTAGATCGCTAGGGGGCAGTAGTAAGTTTGTACTTTTTTCCTACATTTTTGACCTTTTTTGCATGTTTTAGAGGTAAAAGATGGAATATCGTGCAATATTTTAAAAATTATCACACGAGTACTTTAGAAAATATCACACGATACTTCACATGAAAAAATGTATTGCATGGGTTGTAACATACCATTTCCCTTGTGGTTCATCATCCTCAATGAACTTGAAATTGCAACGAACATTATAAAGGAGTATTTTAAAATTGGAATGTAATGTACCATTCCCCTTGTGTTTCATCATCCTCGATGACCTCTACAATTTAAACACTAAAAGAATATTCCAAATACAATAAATATATATATATATATATATATAACATTGTGATTTCTTTTCTCAATTGGGTCAGAATGAAAATCATAATCAAAACTCCAGATCCATTTTTACTTTTAAGTTTCCAAAAAGATACTTGCATGGTAACATAAATTTAAGAACATGCTCACCTAAGTTCTTCTTACCATTTTTTTTCGTGATCATCTTGGCATCAATTGAGTTGATTCTATTTCGTATTCCTGTCATAATCATGTAGACACTCACCATATTATTAGTTTGATTCCATATTAATATGTTCATTTAAGAGAATTTTCAAGGTTAAAGGGTTGAAAGTAAGATAAGTATTTAAAATTTGAAATTCTTCAACCGGCAAGTTCCTAAATCACTTATACATACCATTTGGCATAAGGCACTTACTGATGGGTAGGTCGTCCTTGCAAATTTACAGATTACCTGTAATAGGTTAGTGAATCCATGTTTTTCCATTTATGTAACCTCAGCTTCTTTGCCCATCTTATAACATTAACATTTCATTATAATATAATCATATCATGATAGGATATACATTTTATCTTCAAAACAATATACAACGGCTCAACATGTAAAGTCAACATTGCATGTATAGCAGTGTGTCAAAGAGTAAAAACATGATATACTATGCAAGATCATCAAATCAAGATCATAATCATCTGAAACAATTCATAAGATTCTCATCATTCATTTGTAAATACTTGGAAATTCATCTTTCCCATTTCTGTGATTCAAGCTTCCAAGCCCATCTCATCAAAAGTTTACATCTGTAAACAAATATTGATAGTTCTAACTCCTTACTGGAGCACATAATATTTTTGTCATTTAACCAACATTAGAAAGGATCATGGTTCATAGTTTTGCTTTCCTTCAGTTCAAGTTCAATTAGGTAACAATTTATTTCTATCATTATTTTGGGGTTGACAAACTCGCTCATGATGGATTTAGATAACATTTTATCAAGATTATAAACTATGTTTGGATTGCGCAAGTCTCAGCATCTGGACCCTTTTTAATCTTCTCATTCTTGAAAAATAATGGCCCTCACTCTAGGGATAAGGCATATTTATCATTTTGGTCCTGCCATCTGAGTATTCAGGTGGGTTGAAGTCCCAACAGTTATTCGAAAAAATAACTAAAGCGTCTAGACAATCAACATAGATCACTTGTTCTAGCAATTCAGCCTGATTGAGGTCCCAATAGTTATTCAACAAAATAACTGAAGCATTTGGACAATCCACCCTGGCCAAGGATTTCAAAAATTTGGGTCATCAAACCCGATCTCCACCACTCAACTTGCCAATCCTTTTTATCTTTTTAATTAGATTTCACATTTATGATGTCATAGTTTATACTTTTGTCCTTTTAATATCATTCTAGCCTTCCTAGCTATTCTAAATGATTTCCTAGTGTGATTTTCCAATTTTGATTGAAATATCTGGATGTGCAAAAAAAAAATCTTTTTCAACATTTTCATTTTTAGTTTCTTACAAACAGTATTGGACCCAAGGTTTTAGGGAGGGTCTTTCTCATTAGAGATCGTGTGGGGATATTTTGTGATCTGAGGTTTGGTGGTTAAGCCCCTAACAATGTTTCACCTCTCTCAAGATATCAAACATGTGTCAAATAGAGATAAGCTATGCATTCATTTGTTTATTGAAAATAGGTAATATCACTTTTATTTATCAGGTAAGATTAAATCGAGTTATTTCATTGTTACCATCATTTTACTTTTATTTATATGAATATCAAATATAAGTATATTTCTAATCTTGAGTTTTTGTCATAGAAAAGTAATCGGAAGGAAAATAAATTTGAAGCCCTAATTAATAGAGAAATGACTGAAACCCTAAATGATACATTGGTATCGGAAGCTCTAATTTAATCTGTGTTATTGAAAGCCCTATTTGAATCCATGGTATTGGAAGCCCTATTTTGAATCAGTGGTATTGAAAGCCCTAGATGAATCTGTGGTAGCAGAAGTATCCCTAGTTTGATTTCAATCTTAGTTTTTTGAGGTATGTGGTTATCAGTTTTCGTAATAATTTCATTTGATGGTATTTCAAGTTTTTAAGTTAAGAAATTTTGTCTAACTGATTTTTAATGATAAATCTTATTCACATGAACATGAATGATATAATTGTCTTCTTATGAAACAAAGTAATAACTATATTCTTTGAGTATGTTAGATGTTAATTTAGACCAAAGAAAATAGGATGTTACATGGGTAGTCAAAGTTATGCCGTATGGGACATACCCATTTGTTGCCCGGACCAGTGTGAAATGTTGCATAACAAAAAAGTATCGCACTAGTATATTAAAAACTATCACATGATATTTAATCAACGTGTTGTATCACCTACATATAGAAGAAAATGTTGCACAAATTGTTTTGAAGCATTTTTCATTGAATTTTGTGTGTTGATCATGTTTTTGATGTGTTACAAATGTGTGCATTCCTTGTTTTGCAGGAAGTGTTTCCTACGCTTCTCATCAGAGCCCCCAAAGTGGTGGGGTCGCGAATTGTACAACATCTAATAGATGATGAGATTACTGCTATATCTAGTATGGGATTGAGATGGGTTATGTAGATGCCCCATATATAGGTGAACCATGGGTTGCTAACTCCACTTGCTAATCAGTGGCATAGTGAGCATAGCACATTTCATCTACCAACCAGAGAGGCTTCAATCACTTTAGAGGATGTATATCAGATCCTTCGAGTACCTTGCTATGTTGATCCAATGAGTTGTATGTTTGATTGCTTTGTCATGTTTTGCAAGTTTTGATATTGATGTGAGGTATATTGATGCCAGGTTTGGTTATATGTCACAAGTGTACTATGATCAGACCTCGACAAAGGGGTGAACAGTGATGAAACAAATGTTCCAGGATGTTACCATCCTAGACCGCCATCTAAGTTGGGAGTGACTCATTGATGAGTATGGTGCTAATTATCCCCTATCGAGCTTGTTATATTCATTAGTTGTATAGGCCTTGGTGACTGATAGGAGCTAGAAGGGCTTCCCATTAGGATGGGGTAGACTGGTGGCAGACTTGATTGCACGACCTCGTAGGTTAGCATGGGAGGTAGCTATTCTAGAAAATATGTATCATAAGTTACATGAAGTTGTGTACCATGAGGATCATTCCTAAGCATGTGGAGCAGTACTAACACAGATCTAGGTGTGGGAGTACATTGTTGTGATTCAACCATGGGTGCAACCATGAGAGCAAAACTAGCCTTACTTTATGGATACATAGGATCTTTCCCACAGACTCATAGTGGGGATGTCACCTATTACCAATAGATATTTGATGAGCTAATAGCTTTTACATGGTGGGCCTATCGAGAGTACCATAGATGGTCGAATGCCTGGGAGCTGGAGAATATGTGCTATAGTAGACCATTGGTGGGCAGGCACTTGAAGATCATGGAGAAATTTGTGATCAGCCAAGTATGGCATCACTTTGCAGAGCACCAGGTGGTCTCAATAGAGACTACTACCTATGCTCATTTCCACTCAGATGAGGCACAGGGATGGCTACCTATGCTAGATTATCAAATAGCCATCTTAGAGACAAGAACCTTAGTGTGGACTCCCTGGGATTATTGCTTAGATGTAGCTAATGTAGGGATAGATCTAGTCTATTTATATGAGATGCAGATACATCCTTTTCCTTGTTTTATAGAGCCAGATGTGCTACCTATAGCAAGGGGACATAGAGGAGGCAGAGGCAAAGGTGGAGGTGGAGGAGGGAGACAAGTGGAGGTCAAGAAGGGTTCTTTATCTAGGGAGGAGGAAAATGTGGGCACATGTTGCTAGGGAGGAGGAGGAGGAGGAGGAGGTGCCACTGAGGTAGTGGTGAGCATTGTGGATGCAGGTGTAGGTAGAGCAGCTAGCTAGGGTGAGTGTAGAGGTGGAGCTACAGGTAGCGTGAGTGACCATTGCTATGTGAGATCAATAGCTAGTGGATGCACAAGAAGAGGTAGATAGGTGAGAGAAAGCCTTGAGGGATGATTTAGTAGAGGCTCGATGAGAGATGAAGTGGTAGATGGCTAGAGCAACATAATATCATGGGGTTTATGTTATTGTAGTCCCTATGGACCGATGGGCGCCTATGTACTCAAAGAGAGTAGGTAGATTAGAGGGTGTGGTAGAGGAACTAGACAAGAGACAAGTTGCACCACCAAGGTCACCACCAGCTGTAGAGGGTGCTAGTCAGTCATAGGTCAATTTTGACAGTTTTGATTGTACTCCATATAGTTTTTAGATAGATATCCAAATTTTGGATCTCACATTTGTATATGTACTATAACACATTGAAATATATATATATATATATATATATATATATATATATTAATTTATTAATTTATTTATTTATTTATTTATTTATTTATTTATTTATTTATTTATTTATTTATATGAATGAGATACTAGATTTGATCGACAAATTTGTGTACTTGTCTCATTTTGATGGATGTTTCAGCATTTTAAGTTTTCATGTGATGTTTTTGTTTTTGCTCATGTATGCATTGCTTTGATGGTTATGTGAATATGCTCATGTATCTCTCTTGCATGTATGATGTTTTAGCTCTCATGTGTATGATATAGACTTATATTTTTTAAACATGTGACACTTGGATAGATCGAATGTTATTTTTTTAGATTAACCCCTTGTGATGACAGGGTAGCAAATAAAGATGAAGCAGAAGATGAAGAAGGTGAAAAGACATGATAAAGAAGAAATCAAAGAAAATATATGAAAGCAGTTAGCTAACATGTCAGAAAAAGATGAAGAGAGAACTCCCCCCATATGCAAGAATGCAAGACTATGCTAGAGAATGAAGCTATAATGCAAGCTAAAATGAAAAAGAGGTTTACCAGCAAGAAGAACATAACATTTAGATTCTTAGTTCATCATGAGATCATATAGAAGAAAATGTTGCACAAATTGTTTTGAAGCATTTTTTCATTGAATTTTGTGTGTTGATGTTTTTGATGTGTTACAAATGTGTGCATTCCATGTTTTGCAGGAAGTGTTTCCTACGCTTCTCATCAGAGCCCCCAAAGTGGTGGGGTTGCGGATTATACAACATCTAACACATGATGAAATTCTCGCTATATCTAGTATGGGCTTGAGATGGGTTATGTAGAAGCCCCATATATAGGTGAACCATGGGTTGCTAACTCCACTTGCTAATCAGTGGCATAGTGAGCATAGCACATTTAAGTCAAATAGGTATGTGGAAATCCAATCTAAGAATCAAAGACATGTAAGTCAAGATGACTACACAATTAGATTCCCTAAGTTTAGTATAGCAAGATTACACCTGTATCAAGGCATAAGTGCCAGGATAATCCCTGAGTGCAGTCTTGTGAAAATAGTCAAGGATGATATGGTTGTAAGTCTAAGTGTCAAATAGGAGAAGCCTGAATGCTCGAAAACACCTTTAGACAAACAAAGTATACCCACAAGTAGAAATCAATAAAACATGTCCCATTCCCCCAATCTTCTAGTCAATGACATCCTCAAAAGACTCTTAGGGAGGGAACATAGAGCAAAGAAATCATCATAGATAGCAAACAAACAAAATAAAGATTAGCATAGCTCATTCATTTAAATGTTTAGGTGTGTGTGTGTGTGTGTGTAAGTCACTTGGCCATTTCTTCAAGACTTGAATCTAATAGTGAGAAATATTGTGACATCGAAGACTATAGTTAAACTATCTGAGAAGTGTGGAAAAGTACTTGATGTCAATTTGGGGATAGTGTTGAGAAATATTATTTTTTGAGCTGCCAAAGAAACCCTAATGCACAAGGAAACCTCAAGCAGGCTAAGTAGTTGTGCCCCCAAGACAAGGACAAGAAACAATCCCATACTAGGAAATGTGTAGTGAAATGGGTGATTGAGACTGATAGACATAGGTGCAAGGGGCTCAAGTAGCACCTATTTCCAAGTTTTCACCACTTGGCAGATTTTTTTAGGACTTTTTTTAATTTTTTTGCATTTTTTATTTTTTTGATTTTTTTGGTGATACATCAAAGTGCCTATTGCTAGGTTTTCACTAGGATGCTCATGTTTTCAGGATATTTTCTAAATTTTAGGACTTTTTAGGATCGTAAATATGCACAAGATAATGGAGTAGTGAGCCTCTAAGCATAGAACTTCTTCAAATGTAGGACATTGATAAGCTTTACAAGTTCTTTGCCTTCAGGAGTAGATAGTTGATAAGCACCAGACCCAAATACTATTGTAATAATGTATGGGCCTAACCAGTTAGGTTCAAACTTTCCCTTCTGCTCTTTATGCTGTTGATTTTTTGGATTCTCTCTAAGCACAAGCTCACCTACTTGAAACTCACGAGGATGAACTTTCTTGTTATACTAAGTAGACATGTGCTTCTGACAAGCCCTCATGTGATCAAAAGCAACCTTATGGTGTTCATCAAGAGTCTTTAATTCTTGACTCACATAGCTCTATGGTCTTTAGTAGTTATCAACCCATGTAAGGAGACTCACAAGGATAGTATCTCAACTTCTAATGGGAGAATAGCCTCAGAGCCATAGACTAAAGAAAAGGGTGTGGCCCTTGTAGGAGTATGATTGGTAGTTCTATAGGCCCAAAGTGTTAGGTTTATCTGTAAATGCCAATCTTTCCTAGACTTGTGAACCGTGCAGTGTAATATTTTCAACAATGTTTTATTGGAGGCCTCAGCTTGGTCATTCCCTTGAGGGTAGTAGTTAGAGGACCAATGTTGTTTAATGTGAAATTTATTGCATACTTTATTGAGGTCCTTGTTCTTGAATTACCCTCCATTATCAGTAACAGTGGAGGAAGGAATACCATAAAAACAAATGATGTGATTTAGTATAAACAAAGCAACATGTCTGCCTGTAGCAGTAGATAGTAGCATAGCCTCAACCCATTTGGTAAAATACTCAGTTGTTAAAATGATGAACTTCTCTCCACTAGATGAACTTGGATGAAGTTTGCCTACCAAGTAAAAGGCTCTTTGTTGAAATGGCCAATATGCCACAAAGGGAATCAACTCATGTTAAGGAGCATGAATTAAATTTCCATGAAGTTGACATTTCTTACAAGACTTGGCATAATAAACAACATCAGCTTGCATGGTTGGCTAGTAATAACCCACCCTAAGCAGTTTCTGAGCAAGTGCAAGGACATTAGAATGTGCCCCACAAATACCATTGTGGACTTCAGCAAGTGCCTTTTCAAACTCTTCTAGCTCTAAAGATCTAAGCATCGTTCCATCTAGACTCTTCCTATACAAGTTAGCAGAGACCAAAGTGTAATGTGAAGCATTGCAAAGGAATTGGCATTTTTGGTTGCGCATGAGGGTTTCAGGAATAACCTGGTCACGTAGGTAAGAGAAGATAGCTACATAGCAGGAGGAATTATGACCTACAACAGTGTAGATCACCTGGTTATCAAAGGATTCATAGACAGAATGATGTAGTTCACCCACTAGGAACTCAAATCATGATTCATGTTCTTGTAGTTGGAGGATAGATGCTAGAGTGGCCATAGCATTGATAGCCTTGTTTTCTACTCTAGGAATTTGCTAGAATGTCACAAAAGTGAAATAGTTCCTTATAGCATTTATCAACTTCTTGTAAGGGATCAACTTGTCATCTTTTGTTTGATATTCATTATTCACTTGGTTTATAACAAGTTGAGAATCTCCATAGATGTGCAATTCAGTTGTTTTCCTTTCAAGAGCCATTTTGATCCCATTTGTTAGTACCTCATATTCTACAATGTTGTTTCTACAATGGAATAAGAGTTTGTAGGATTTTGGGATCATTTATCCATGAGGGGAAATGAAAAAACACCTGCTCCAACCCCATTCTATGTATGAGAACCATCAAATAACATTTTCCAAGTTCTCTTAGTGATGTACATAATTGAGGCATCTGGAAACTCAATTTTCATGGGTGTTGTATCCTCTAGTGGAAAATTAGCCAATTGGTCAGCTATAGCATGTCCTTTGATGGCTTTACGTTTGAGATACTGAATGTCAAATTCTGAAAGAATCATCATCCATTTAGCTAGACAACCAGTAAGCACAGCTTTGTTTAACAAGTATTTCAGAGGATCAATTTTGGCAATTAGGTGAACTGTATGTGCCAACATGTAATGTCAAAGCTTATGAGAAGCAAAGACCACTACAAGATAGGCTTTCTTAATAATGGTGTAGTTCATTTCATAAGCTACCAAAGTTTTACTAATGTAATATATAGCTCGTTCTTTACTCGTCTCATCACTTTGGGCTAATAGTGCTCCTAGAGAAGAAGTTGTAGCTGAGATATACAAGATCAAAGGTTTGCCCAAGATGGGTGGCATCAAAACTGGAGGTTTAGCAAAGTACCCTTTGATTTGGTCTAGATATTATTGACAATCTTTGTTCTAGATATGAGTAGAGCCTTTATGCAAATTCTTGTTAAAAGATTGAGCTTTATCAACCAACTGGGAAATGAATCTTCTTATGGATCGCAGACATCCTTGCAGACTTCTAAGTTGACTGATATTTCTTGGAGGATGCATTTACATGATAGCTTGGACCTTTTCAATGTCAACCTCAATGCCTTTTGCTGAGATAATGTAGCTTGATAACTTTCCAAATGTGATACCAAAGGCACACTTTTTTGAGTTTCACCTAAGTTGAAATTGTTCCATACGGTCCAATATCAAACTAAGGTCTTCAAGATGTGTCTCATTTTCTAGATTTTGCCAATGTGTCATCAACATAGTCTTCCATAATTTTATGCATCATATTATGGAAGATGGTTGTTTATGACTCAAGTTTTTAGGATGTTTTGTTTATGATTTTTGAAGTACAGACTTGAATATCTTATAGTTTCTCATAAGCATGATATAGACTTTTATGTTTCTAAGTGTTAACTATATGTATATTTGATGCTTATGGAACATAAAGACAATACTGAACATATATATATATAAATGAATGTCATGATAAATCTAGTATATTTCTTCTCTAGCTTTAATAGGTAGACCTCCTATAGTTGTGTGACAAGACTACATTAAAATAGGAAAAACTTATTATGATCTATGTCTTGGCTTCGTGTTTGGATTATGTTGTGTTAACCTTTATTAGGAAGAATAAGTCAAGCAAGGAGCATGGACTAAAGGATGAGTGGGTCTTTCAAGGTGGGTGACTATTTCAAAGTTCATTTATAGCTCCACTCCTTCCATCACTTTGCGGTTGCTGATTTAGTTTAAGACAATTTAGTTATCCAGCGTTCCTATATTTTTGAAACATTGAATGTGGCTTATCTTCTTGCATAAATGATGTTGTCATTCCTAAAACTAAAATTTGTTATGCTATGTAATGGAAGACCTAGTTTTTAGGTGTTTTGATTTTCCTAGTTTCCTTTAAATAAGCTAGGACTTATGTTTCCAGAGAGTTAGATGTTTTGAGAAGTTCATGTTGCAATCAAGTAGTAGAGTAAAGCATCTTGATATTATATATTGTATCCATGTTTTATTGAATGAATACATGATAGTTTTTCACTTCAATCTTTGAGTTATAATTCATTCACACTTCTGTGGGGGCCCATGCAAAAGGTGAATTCTTAGTTCATGCTTAAGTAGAATCCAATTAAGTTTCCATTAAGTTGTTAAGTACTGTTGTTCCTGTAGTCACTAGTAGCAAAACCATTGACTGTATCCTACAACATGGGTTTATTTCCAAAGCATTATTTGTTTATTGTTATGTTTTCCTTAGATGAGAATTAGTCTATAAGTTCAGTTTCTAGTATAAGTTTCCTGTAGCAACTGCTTTTACCTTAGTAGTGATGACTATTGAGAAGAACTAAAGCATAAACTTTGCAGTCACTATCTCAAGTTCACATTCTTGGATTGATACATTAAATGAGTTTAGCATGATGTTCTAAGTAGAAACATGATGAATTTTAGGAATGAATCATTGTTTAAGGATGCCCAATCCTTGTGTTACAAGGATATTGTTCTAACTTGTCATTTTTGGCATCATTGTTGGGGGTGGTATCAATTTAGTTTGACCTAGAAGTCATTAAGTTAGTTTGCATTTTGCTTAAATTTTGCATGCATAGGCATAGGGACCAACTTGGGTGATTCCTACCTAATCTTAATCAAGAAGAACCATTTAAGGTTCTCAAATCCAGCACTTGAAGAAACCTAATTAGAAATTCCACAAGCAGAAGAACCATTTGAGAACGTGTTTGTTGATCTCGATGACCAATTGCCTTCACCACCATCATCTAAAGAATATGTGTCTTAATTATTCTAGAACTACTATCAAGAAAGGAAGAGGCTTGAGAGTCCTGCCTCATAAGTCTAATGGCAGAGGTGTGTCCAAAATGGAGTTATCCAATATGTTGTCAGACTTCAAGCAAGACATCATTAATGAAGTTGCTACTTAGTTGGATACAACGCAAGCAAGGAAAAAGAAAGATGAATCTGATGCAATGTTGATAGAATATTGTCCACATTGTAGGGAGAAGAAAAATAATTACCGGTGAAAGTCTGTTGCAAACCTATAATCTCAACTTATTCCTATTGAGTTCAAAGCCATTGATGAGAATGGAGAGGTCCTCTACATTGCCCAGTGAAGGTCATGGGCTCTGAGACTAGGTAATCCCCAAGATCCTCTTCAAAATTTTAAAAGTAATAATGCATGGAAAAACCAATATCATGGTGGATCTAGTGGATATAATAGTTGGCAATAGCCCCAATAGTGGTGGCAACAACCACATAATTGGTTTAACCAATCAAGCCAACAAGCTTTGATGTCACCACCTCAGTAGCAAGCTTTGATGCCTCCTCCTACAACCAATATTACTTTTCCTAAAAAGACTCATTAATTTCCTACTCAAACTACTCCTAATCCCAACGATGCTAAGCCAATAATGCAACAATAGAGCTATGAAATTTCCTTGAATAACATCCATTTAAGATCTAAAATAGCTCTTCCTCCTCCATAGTAGCCTATTATTACTGAAGTTGAGGATACTTCAATAGAGCCAACTTAGATACCAATCCAATCTATTACTCTTGTAGTACAAGAAGCTCCATTTCCCCTTAGGTTGGAGGAGCACATTAATCCAATGAAAAATCTAGCAGTATTGGATTTTTTGCCTCATGAAATGGAGTCTTTCCCAATTGCTTAGTTGACCATGGCAGAAAAGGTTACCAAGATAGAAGCTAGCTTAGGAAAGGAATTAAATATAGGTAGTGCTTTGACCTTCTCTTAGTGGTCAGAAGTCTTGTAGCTTCTTTAAAAACATCAATTAGCCTTTGCTTGGGATTATACTGACATAAAAGGCCTAGACCCTAAGCTCTGCACTCAGAAAATTTATATCAGCTCTGAATTTAGAGCTGTTTACCAACCTCAACACTAGGTCAATCTAGCTCTTAGGGATAGAGTCAAGAATGAGTTGCAGAAGATGTTAAATGTTGGCTTCATCTCTCTAATTCTAGATAGTTTGTGGGTCTCCCTTCTTGTTTTAGTGCCTAAGAAAGGAGGGAAGTGGAGAGTTTGTGTCAACTATAAGAAGCTTAACATAGAATTGATACAAAGTCAGCACAAGCAATGGCATGAAAATTGATACAAAGTTAGCACAAGCAATGACATGACAAGTATATTCAGGACAAAGTTTTTTCTATTAGTGACTGGGCACTCCTTTATGACTCTAGGTATTAGCATAATCCTAGCAAATCCCAAACTAGCTGGTTAGGGTTGTATGAAATTATTGTAGTCTTTACAAATGGAGTGGTCTAGCTCTCCACTATGGATCAGGTTCATTCAATTTTTTGGTCAATGGTCAAAGGTTAAAATTATATCACAAACCAAAGAGTAAGGAGGAGTTCCTACAACAATTCTCTTATGCTACTAGTGTTGTAGTTCCTACAGCATCTCCTAATGAGTTTTTTGCTCATTTGCCTTCCTCACTCTAGTTGTTCTTGTAACTATCATAATAAATACTTTCATTGCAAAATTTGAATCTCCATAATAAATTTCCACTTCATTTCTAGTCTAGCACCCAACCATCTCATCATTTCTTTCATTTGTGGATAGCAATCGGCACCTCACCAACACTTTTGGTTAGCACACATTCCAAGGTATGCGATATTAATTTGTTTTTTTGTATGCCACTTGTATGATTTTAGCTGGGGGGGAAGTTATATTAGTTTTGTCATAATGTTTATGCAATCTTTTTATTTATTCTTTTCCCTTATTGTACTTGCATTTTCTGTTGGAATGATTTGACTTTTTTACAAATCCTTTTGTTACATGTTATTTTTCACGTGTATAAAACTAAGGTGGAAAGAAATGTTGCATACGAGTTCTGAGGGACATATTTATGAGTAATTATGAAATGATAACATGGAGATTTACATGCATTTTACTCATAAGTTATTATTTCTTGAGCTTCATTACTCTAGAAATTTCATCCTGTAACCTATTATTTCAAGTTTTCTTATCCAGATTTGTGGTTGTCTATTATTCTCTTCTACAACTTTGTTTTGGGTACCCTGGAAATTAGATGATGGGAGGAGACTTGATTTGAAGAGAGCCTACTGTGCATAATATGTTGCTCGAAGACCAAAATTATAGGTTGTATTTTCAAGTGAGGGGATGAAAAGATTACATTCAAAAGCTAACTAGCTGAGATGATGAGGTTGCGTTTCAATTTCTTAACTCCTTAAAGAATGAAGTGGAAACAGTTAAAGGATTGAAGGTGTCATTTTCTTATATAGTTTTGGCAGAAGTTATGGGACTACTATTGGAAGGTAAGGAATTTATAGAATATTTTGACCCAACTTCTGCCAAAGCTTAGTTCACTCTCCATGGAGACCCAAAGCGTGATATTAATAAGAAACAAGGTACTGTTAGACTATCTCTTCCTGAGCCATTCCCACAATGTGTAGTTTTTATCATTAATTATTTCACCTATGAAGGGTGATACTCATTTCTACATGTTGTTCATTTCAAATTCTTGAGTTGTTTAAGGCATGATATTAGATCTATCAATGTCCCTAGTTTTGTATTTGGTATTTTGTCAAAATAAGCCATACTAGTACAAGAGGGTAGACATAACTTTATCTCTCACCATTGCTTAATTAAGTTGATAGTGGAAAAAGCTTTAAAGGAGCAATCAGATATTTCCTCGAAGGAATTTTTGTTGCAAGGCTTTAAGGAGCCTATCCCAAAACCATTTGGGTGTAGAGTAGGTTAGAGGGTTAAAACTGCTAAAGGAATTTTAAAAACTTTGTCGAAATTGGACAATGTTCTTCATCCAAAAAGAAAAAGGAAGCTAAGGTTAGAAGCCCTAATTTCTCTGACTTCCCTAATTCTACTAATTCCTCTACTTTAAGAAAAATTCATGAGGAGGAATTGGAAACTCCTATAAAGAAGGTTGAAGTTGCCCCTACAGTAGAAATAGTTTCCCCAAAGTGTAAGAAGTGAAAAATCAACCCTAGTACTAGCCAACAGGCTAAGGCATCTCCTACAGCCAAGAGCACTTCCAAAAAAAGGAAAGCCCCAGAAAAGGAAGAAACTCAATTAAAGAGAAGTGTTAGATGAAGAACAAAACCAATTGAGGAGATTCTAGATAACCCAAGATTCTGAGCCAAATGAAGAAGAAAATGAAAATATTTAGCAAGAGGCTTATTTACGGCCTAAAATTTCTTAGCAAGATGAGCAATGGACTAAAGTTATGGAACAAGGCACATTTGAGGAATTCCATGATGAAAAAAAGAAGAAGGTTCCTAATAGGCCCGAGAATGCTAAAGGCATTACAATTGGAGATGACTCCAACTCGAAGGAGCATGCTTATGTATTTCAAGGACTAGCCTTTGGAAATTTTCAGGGAGATGATTCAGGAAGTGATGATTCTGATATATCAAGGAAAAAGATGAACCAACATTTTCTCCTACAGCAAAATCTCCTATGGCAGAGAATGATCCCTATGAAGAAAATCTAGCTGTTGATATGAACCTTATTAAAAAGGTGGTTGAGTAAATTGCAAATGATGGATGAGAAACATTAGCTTCATCGGCTCAATAATGCTCTAATCCTGAGAAATCTATGATTATTTGGATAGATCCTTTAAAAAGGACAAGTGCTAACAAGAGTAAGTCATATGTTCCTCAAGCAGTAGATAATTCTCACCATAGTTCAATATTAGCTCAATCTAGTCCAACATCTTTGTTAGATGTTATTTTCTTGTTGACCAAGTAATTAGATTCTGAGAGGGAAAAGTGGAAATAGCAAAGGAAAGAACTAAATAAAATTATAGACAGTCATTATCAGGAAACACTTGTTCAGGAGGGAAAGGTAGAGCAGTTAAGTGTAAAGCTTGACAAAATTACATCCTTGACTTAATGGGTTGTAGATCCCCGTCACCTATCTATGCTCTATTTCTTAAAGAAATTTTGTTGAACTATCAAATGACCTGCATTATGCAAGATAGGATTCCCTCATTACAAGTTCCTACCCATTTTTTCCAAGCTTTCCATAACTCTCCTACAGTCATCAAAAAATAATTATGTGAACTTTATCTTCACAATCTTGTAGTTCCAGATGACCAAGTATGGAATCCCTTACTTTATGTTGGGGATATTCAACTTAGACCCTTCATGTCTTGGATATAGAATGAAATTAGTTAGAACACTCAAGTTGAAGTATATAGAAATTTTGAGTCAGACATTCCCTATTTCTAAGGCCTGAAGCCAAGGATTCTCGAACTCTCTATTATAATTGGTAAAAAATAGCCCCCTTTTAATCAGGTAGTGAGATCATCTATCCAATGAGGAAGGAAGAATTTAATGCATATGAATAGATGGTGAATACTGAACTAACTGAGGCTAGAAATGTCATACATTGGCGCTAGAACACTTTATCTAAGGAAATGAGAAAGAGAGAACCACATTCACCTCTCAATTTTGCTATGGCAACCCAACGTGCTCCTTGGTACATTTCTTTGGGAAGAGAGAGAGAGAGAGAGAGAGAGAGAGAGAGAGAGAGAGAGAAGAGAGAGAGAGAGAGAGAGAGAGAGAGAGAGAGAGAGAGAGAGAGAGAGAGAGAGAGAGAGAGAGAGAGAGAGAGAGAGAGAGAGAGAGAGAGAGAGAGAGAGCAAGAGTTTGGATTCCATTGACCTTTTAGCCTCCATTGTTACTATCTCCATTACTTGAAAATTCAGAAAGATTGGATGGTTTTACCATGTAGGAGGAAGAGGATAGGTGGAAGAAACACAAGAAAACAAAAGGGTTCTACTGGAGTTTTGCATAGGGAGGATCTGGGCAGAGCATAGTTGTTGACTATAGGATGACAACTAGGTTAAAGAATTTATTTGCTTTGGGACCAGCAAATGGCTAGGCTAGGAGGAATGATGAGTCAAGTTTTTGGGATGTTTTATTTATGATTTTCAAAGTACAGACTTGAATATCTTATAGTTTTTCATAAGCATGATATAGACATTTATGTTTATAAGTGTTAATTATATGTTTGTTTGATGCCTATGGAACTTAAAGACATTATTGTATATATATATATATATATATATATATATATATATATATATATATATATATGTATATATATATATATATATGTATATATATATATATGTATATATATATATATACATATATATATATATGTATATATATATATATACATATATATATATATGTATATATATATATATACATATATATATATATATATACATATATATATATATACATATATATATATATATATATACATATATATCTATATATGTATATGTATATGCATATATATCTATATATCTATATGTATATACATATATATCTATATATCTATATGTATATACATATATATCTATATATCTATATGTATATACATATATATATATGTATATACATATACATATCTATGTTTGATAGCAAAAATTCATCCTTGGGGCATTCTTTGTTAAGGTCTCTAAAATCAGTACAAACTCAGATAGATTTATCATGTTTAGACACAAGTACGATGTTGGAAATCCATTTTGCATAGTCAATAGCTCTGATAAAGTTTGCACTCAAAAGCTTTTCTAACTCCGCTTTGACCAATAAGACTACATGTGGATGCATCTTTCTCAGTTTTTGTTTAACAGGTTTTATAGTAGGAGAGATAGATAAGTGATGCATGTTAAGATCTGTATCAAGCCCTAGCATATCTGAGTACATCCATGTGAAATTGATCTTCTTGTCTTGAAAGAATTTGGCAAAATGCTCCTTTTCATTAGTTGACAATGATTGAGCCACATGGATAATTTTAGGAGATTCCTCTATCCCCAAATTGATAGGTTGTGTTGGTTCAATGAGAACTGAAGATCTTCTCTGAAAATAACTTGGCAGACTACCAAGTACCTCATCCGCAAGTGCCTCAGGGAGGTTTTCACCATTAGATATGTCTTTGGTTTTACTATTTTTAGATTCAAATACCGCCACAATGTGGTTTTCACCATCTAACCATTTTTTTTTCTTTTAATTTTATGACTAAGGTACTTGATATCTGGTTCTGTCATGTTAACTGCAAGTTCACTGGTGGAAGAATAGATGGGTTCAATGACATTTAGGTAACAAGCGATCTCATAGTCATTTTTAAAAGATTATATTTCAAGTCTATGATTTTGAATTGGCCAATCTATGAGATCAGGGTGAATCAATGAGAGTGAGGTGGAAGCTTCAAGGTTATTAATACAAAAAGAGTCATCTCTAGTGACATGCGAAGTTGAGCCTACAATGAATGTTGCAAAGGAGTCTAGATCAAGAATAGACCTAGAGGGACCAACATGATCCACTATATCATGTTGTGAGCCAAACTCATCTAACCCTATACTAGACTCCTCAACTACATTTAGTTGGGTTTCATAGGCATGAATAACATCCATTCCTAGCTCACAAGATGCATCTAACAGGTTTTCCCATTCATACTTGTGAGATTTTGTACTTTGATCTCTAGCAATTAGACAAGCAATATTTTGTCTAATTCGTCCTCTATTCATGTCTACATGGGCGGATTCTTCTTGTTCCGGCTCTTGAGAAGTGGAAGCTTCAGCATCATTATTGGTAATTAGTGTTTATTCTCCCCAAAGGAGAGAAGTTATAGGCGTAAAGTCCTCATCTTGTGAAGTGGTAGCAACAAAGGGAGGATCATCATCCTCTGATTCACTAGACATGGGTGCACTTTGATCAAATTTTGGTATGTCATCTTCTAACCCAAAACCTATGCCAACAATATCTTGAGTATCACGAGCTTGAGTGTGACTTAAAGGTTCAACTAGAGCTATTTTATTGCCAATTAAGGACCCGTGGCCATGATAGCCCATGTTTGCAAGCATTTTATATCCTTTTCCATAACATTTAGGAGAAATGGGAGTAATGACTGTGACTTCCTCTTTATCTTCCACTTCCCTATAGATCTAATCTTTAATTGCTCATTCTTCTTTCTCTACTTCTAGGGGAATTAAGGACTGTACAAAGGTGCCAAAAAGAGTCACTGTGGAAGCAGAAGGCATCTTTTTGGTAGAAGGTTTCCCATAAGACCGAGGGGAAATAGGTAAAGTAGCAATGGATTCTAGAGTGTATTTTCCCATGTTGAGTCTCATCATTTTCAATTTCTATTCACACTCTGTAAAGGACTTTGTCAGCTCATGAGAAGAGAAATTATCTGGAAGTAATTTTTTGGCAATAGATAATATATTGATAGACATGGAGTTGTCACCGGAGACAATTATCTCAAAACCATTAAAAGGGAACTTGATGCACTGATGGTACGTATAAGGTATTGCTTGCGTATCATGAATCCATGGGCATCCCAATAACAAATTGTATGCAAGTGGTAAGTCTAGGACTTGGAAAATGACATCCTTCACAACTAGACCAACTCTGATTGGAAGCACAATTAGACCTTTGGAAGGTCTTTCAACTTAATCATAAGCTTTTATAGTGATCTTGCACCTAGGGTCGATGGGAAATTCAAACATGCCCAACTATTGTATCACATTGAATGAAATGATGTTTAACCCTACACCATTGTCTATCAAGATTTGGTGAACATGAGTACAAAAGATTTGGACTTCGACATGAAGAGCAAGATTATGGGGATGGCTGAGAGCTTGGTCATCTTCTTTAGAAAAGGTGAGGTAGTGAGGTGAAGAGATATGGTTCACCATAGCTTGGAATCATTATGCATCAATATCTATGGGAACGTTGGCAAAATGTAAAGCTTTTTTAAAGATATCCTTATGCAAAGGAGACAATTCTAACAACTCAAAAATAGAAATTTGAGCCAGGGTACACTGCAGTTGGCTAACAAGGTCATAGTTGGAGATCTTGGAAGTAGTTGATTGTTTAGAAGATGAAGCATTCTTAGGATCATGAGTAACTTTTAGGACAACCTTAGATTTCCCCCTAGTGACAACATTAAGCAATTCAGTCTATGAAGAGGAAGATTTGACCATTTGGAGTACCACCTTAGGTCTGGTATCATTATGGTGGTGAGGAGCATTTTGTGTGTAGACGCTTAAAATCATCCCAAAACACTATATTAATTTATTTAATATTTATCTTGACATTATAATTAATTATATATTAATTAATTATATTTTCATATTCTTCTACTTATTTAATTAAATTTATTTAATTAAATAGATTCACTTGCCTAATGTATTTAAATTTAAATACTTCCATCCCTAATGTGTTAAATTTATTTAATGCATGATTCTCCATAAATCCCCTTTTTAAATAAATCTTATTTATTTAATTCCCTCCATTCCTTTAAATTCTCTAAACCTATGATTAAATTAAATCCTATTTAATTTAATCTTAAACCTAGCCTAAAACCTAATCTACAACCATCACTTTCATCCTTCTAAGCCTACCCACTTCTTAATCCCACTTATTTATCCTAAACACCCTGCTAAACCTCTTTTATTCTTAAGTGTGTGCTCACACATGTGTGAGGAACCCTCACACTTCTCACACCCCTCATGCCTTCCACACCTCTTACACCTTTGTCCCCCACTCCTTCCTTCAAGTTTGCTCACACATGTGTGAGAAAACTTTGAATGTTGACCATTTCCATGACTTGTCTACATGTCTCCCTTGTGGCACCTATGTGGATGCCACATAGATGATGTTAGAATTCTTTAGAATAACTAAGAGGGGCGGGGGGGGTGAATCAGTTATCCAAGGTCCAAATGCCCTAATAATACTTTTTCACAAATTATAGTGAATCCATAAAATTTTCATCAATCATCCTAGCAAATTACAGTAAATCAATATGCAAAGATAAAACATGCAAGATCAACACATGACACAATGATTTACGTGGAAACCCAATTTGGGAAAAACCACCAGTAACATGCTACTTGATTTTCACTCTTCTAAAGTGATGCCCTATTAAAGGCTTACAACACACTGTTAAATGTGACCTTGTTAGAGGATTTCACCATACTGTTAGGAATGGGTCTGATCAAATGACTTTAGAACATTCACTTGGAATGTCACCTTGTTAAAGGATTTACAACATGGCTATTAAACCAACCTAAGTCCATAGGATTTAAACTAACTGTTGCAATTGCTAGAAAGTAACAATAATGGCTTTTTGATCTGATACAACTTGCAACATATCTTGCAGATTTCATATCACACTTCAGCTTAATCCTTTGCTTGGCTTTAATCACTTCAACTTTGACAGTTTTTCATCTCAAGCTTCATCTCCATGAGTCTTCTTACTCATCATACCAATGCAATCATATCCGTGGTCATCTGTTGAAGCAGAGTAACTGTGCTTTCTTACTCCTAAGAACCTCCTTCAGCACTTTATGCTTTCATGCTTGACCTCCTCTCTCTTTGCTTCGTGACCTTGTTATTCCTTAAATAGAAATCTGGATTGCCTTTGCCGCTCAATTCTCCCTCTCCAACTTTAGGGTTTCAAATGGATTAGGTAGGATACAATGTATCTACCCCATATCTTGTTCTTATCTAAAAACTTCATCTAGAGTCCAGTTGTATTCTGCAAAAATGTTCTATATGGTGTTCTGTGTCACCAGCTCATCACTCTTATCTTCTATTTAATTCACAAAATTCAAGATAACAACCTTGTCGCCTCAGATCTGACGAATCTTCGATCTATGAAATAATGCAGCCACTTGGCACTATTGGTTTACTGATGCTTGGCATCTCTGTATTACTCAGCACTTGTATTTTCTCGGCACTTATTTCTGCTCGGCACTTGTTTTTGCTCGGCACTTGTTTCTACTCAACACTTGTTTCTGCTTGGCACTTGTATTTGTTTGGCACTTGTATTTGCTCGACACTTGTTTCTGCTCGACACTTGTTTTTGCTCGGCACTTGTTTCTCTAATGAACTGAGTTAGGCTTTACCAATGACTTAGCTAAAACCTTGCATCTTTGATATGTTTCAGTGTGCCCATTTTCTGTGTCTTAGAGTATGTCATCAATACATTTTTTCATCAATGGTTTAGCTAATCCTTGTACTTCATTACAACATCATAACTTCAACCTTTCTCTAGGTGTTTTGGTTACATCTTATTGATTTCCTCCTCCTTGTCAATCAACCATTTGATAGTGTTTGGATCACAAAAGCAATTGTCATTCTTGCAAGTAGCAAGTTTGACATCAATGACAAAACAATGATTGAGAACATTCTTTACCAGTTCCATTACTTCCATTACTTTTTATATATGATCATTTCCAACAATCTCCCTCATGATTTTTTCAATCATTTCCAACAGATGCCACCTCACCAAGGTCTCTCTCAAGCCTATAAATAAAGCCCTTCTCTCAAGTATTTGACATCTCCCTCATTTTGCATTGTTATCATGTTAGTATGATTCTAGGGCTTTTTAGAGATTTTATGCTTAGAACTAACCCTTGGTAGTTGTTTGCATTAATTAGATTTCTAGTTTGCATTAGCTTTCAATGTAGTATGATGTTCTAGGTTTCTTTCTTGCATTGCATCTCCATCTCATCCCTAGAATCCTTTGAGGATTGGCTCACTCATAACCATTTCTTAAAGGTTTCTCCACTCATTTAGTCTTAGATTTATTCATTTCATATTGCATTTTTTATCAAGGGATTCAATAGTTGTGTTTTGGGAGAGCACACCCACATCCCTCCAATCTAAAACACACCAACTGGGCCTCTCATGGGTGCCTTTTTTGAGCTTCTTTGAGGTTGCATGGGGATGTTTCTTTTCGGTTGCATTGAGTTGCAAAACTCAAGCATAGTGTTAGTTGTATTTGGTTTTGTTTTGAATATTTGATATATGTGTGCAACTAACATTTGTAACTAACATTTCCTTAGCATCATAATTGGGTTACTTTTCATCATTAGGGCTAGCCATGCAAAGATACTCAATGGGCTCAAGCATGCCTATAAGGTTGTTTGTGTCATCATAGACATAGTTGATCTTGGCATCATGATTCTTTTTAGCAGCTTTGGAGCTCTCACCTTTCTCATATTCTGGCAAGGGTTGTTTAAAAGCTCTATGGTTATGATTTTTGACGAGGCCATCTGTGAAAACTTTACCAACCTCAATGAGATCTTGAATTATGTCTTTGAGCTTGAAACAATTTTCAATGTTGTGACCCTTGCTTCAGTGATAACTACAAATGTGATCCTCACTCCACCAAGGAGGTCTAACAGGTGGATCATAGGGACATGAATTATCTGGTAAAGTAACCAGCTTGTTTGCAATTAAGGTTTTTAAGACCACTTCATAAGGCTCAACCATTGGTGTGTAAACACGTCATTCTTTGGTAAACTTAGAGCTCTTGTCAGATGTTTGTGGTTTCAAACCTTCTTATTGTTTTGTAGCATAGATAGCATTAGAAAGGTTAAGTGTAGGTTCCTTGGTCTTGGGAGTGTCCACTACTCCGTCATAGACAACATATATGTTTTTATTCCAAGGTTTGCCTTTGTCTTTACCATTTCCATTGTTATTTTTGTCTTTGTTTATAACAATATCACCCTTTTTGATAGCAACATCTTCAATGTGATATTCACTCTCAACCATGGTGTTCAAGGATATGAATAACTATTTTCTTCAGCCAAAGTATATTCAGGTACAAGCATGTTGACAAAAATGTCAATTTTTCAGCCTCAGGAACTTGTTGAGGGTACCGAGAGTATAAGGATCTTCATCATTGAAGGTATGTTTCAAAAAGTTCTCTTAGTTTTTGTTTGATATTGCATAAGTCCAGCATAGTTATGGGATGTTGAATATTGTAGGAGTATTGTTGGATAAAGTGTTGCGCAAGCTCGTCAAATGTTTTAAGAGGGGGACTCAATTTTGTGAACCATTCCATGGCTTGCCCCTTAAACTCCTAGGAAATAGACACACAAGAAAGGTGTCTTCATGCATAAAATCCACGCTAATAGCATAAAAATGCCTCACATGATCATGAGGGTCTCCAATTTCATTGTATTTGTCATACTTAGGAACCTCTATATCCTTAGAAAATGGTAGCATGTATAAATTCCTATCAAACAAAAGAGTGCATATTGATTCAACAAATGAAGTTTTAGGTGGCTCTTTTAAAGTTTGCAATTGTGCAAATTGTTTCCTCAATCCTTATATTTCTTCCCTTAGGATTTTAGCTTTAATGGGCTCTCAGTTTTGGATTATGCATTCAACATCAAAACCTTGAGGGATTTTTCATCCCCTTGCTACCATGTATCGGAAGTATTGGTCTTTGTTTTCCTCTAAAGCTCTAAGCATTAATTTTTGAGCAAAACCATCTTGTTGGAATTTTACAACATCTTCATTAGTTACTTCTTCATCACTTTCATGGTGTGATTGTCTAGGTGGTAAAGGGCATGCACCCACAATGACTCTAGGAGTTGTTGGCATCATTGCCATCAAAAGGATTTCAAGAATAGGTTCCTCTGTTCCCTTCATGGTGCACATGATTGTCAGTTCTAGCTTGTTGATGTTATTTTTCCATAGCGTATATTGCTTCCAGGGTCTTTTGATTTTCACATACTTGTTCTTCTAAGTGATGTTGGACTTCATCGAGGTGCACCATAGTAATCAAACTATTTTCACCCTTAGGTGTCTGAAAGCATATACCAAATGGATTTTCAAAGCTGTAAAGTGGATTATGCTAAATGTTGGTTGTTTGTATTTGAGTAGATTTGAGATCTTCCACACAAGGTTGTCCGCGAGGGTGCTTAGGTGGTGTCTCCAATTGCTTGAAAATAAAAGGGGTATGACTACTGTTACCAACTTGAAATCTAGTTGTAATTGGCATGTAAGGATTCATCTTTGTTTAATAGGACAAGAAAATTTTGTTTGATTTAAAGCTTTTACAATCAAGATTAGTCACTTGTCAAAGTATAATAGATGCCTTGTCAAATAGTAAAGAACTTACAACATTGGTGACTCAAGCGGAGCGAGCAAGCAAGAAACTCAATAGTGTAAAGAATGGTAACCAGATTTTGACAAGTGATTCATCAATGAAGTTTTGAGACTTACATCTGAAGGACTAAACTCATCTTTTCAACATAGGACAACTCTTAATATATGAATGTGCAACTAGAACCAGGAAGGACTAAAGTGACAAGACCCTAGATTAGATAAAGGGGAACACAAACTTAGTTTTGACAGCAAAAAAGCTTGGGTAGTATTCTTTCAAAATACAGACAATAGTAGGATAGCATAATATGTCATGTGACACAGTTTACAATACTTGGGCAACACTTTTCTTCTGGGTGACAATTCACACAAAGTGAGATGAATGATTTCAATATAGTAGGGTGATAGACTTTAAAGTAGTACGGCAACACAATTTTTGAAAAATACTGTCGCGCAATATTTCTCTAGAGTATGGGTGATAGAGTGCCAGTTTTGTGTGAAAAAAGGACAAGTTTTGACTCCAAAAGTTTATGTTTCAGTTCAAAAATCAAGTAATTTTTAGATTAGGTAGTGTGAGATTTTAGTTTCTGTTGATTAACAACAAGGTTTGCAAATAGTAGAGGTCTTTAACATGTCTCAAACAATTGAGCAAGGCTAAAAACAACCTTGCCAACATGCATTTGTGATATTAGAACAACTTCCTACCAATTTCACCGAGATGTTTGATTTGTAAGAATGTTAACACTGGTCAACATATTCGAAAACAATATTCAATCAATCTACCTTAGAGTCATGATTCATACAACTTGGCCCACGCTTGATGCTCCTTCACCTCACACCAAGTGGTTGCCCACAAGCTATATTGGCTTTGTCATGGAAGTTCCATAAGCACAACCAAGGGAACACATATGGTGAGTGTAAAATCTTGGGGTGATCTAGGTAGTCCACCAAGATCGATCCTTACACCAAGAAGTTGAGTGGCAAAATAGGGTAGCTACTAACTTGAAGTGTTTAGAAAGGACCTACATTCATAATGTTCCTCTTGAACCTAATTAAGGGACACCTCACCTTACAGTGGGTAACAAACCTTGCAACCACAAGATTACCTTAAGCATTCTTGCCTAGTGATCTCCTTATGGTCAAAATCCCATAAGCGATCATACTAAGCAAAGACAAACAATATGTCGACCAAGGTTTTGTGTCCTTGATAGCCTTGAGTTTATAGTGGGATGAAAGAGTTGAGTTATTAGCTTGTCCCCACTTGGGTTGTTCCTCTTAGGTTGTCCAAGAGCAGGCCCTTTAAAGGATTCTAACTACCATAGATTGAATCCACTATCAAGGGTCAAGATTTCTTATTCACCACTGTAATACCCCAAAATTGGCTCATTGCCATTATACCAATTCAAGTCTATTCTGACCAATCCTAAGACCTATTTAAATAGGCAATTCTTATTCTACTATTTGCCACTTGGCTTAGTTGTCAAATGCAGAAAACCCTAAATTTGCACTCATCATGCTCTTTATTTAATTCCCAAAGTATGGACTTGTATTAGTCACATTAAACCTACTGATTAATATTTAATTTAATTTAAAGTACTTACACTTTAATTAAATTAAATTATATCCTGAGACTAATGTACTAAGGAATTAAATTTATTTAATTTAATAAATATGCCTATTCTAATTAATTGAATGAAATTATTTAATTAAATAGAAAATGTATTTATGAGGTCATATCTCATTTTATTAAATTAAATATCTTTCTTAATTCTACTCTTCAGTTCTAAATGGAAACTCTAAGTGAACTATCTCTCGAATTGGAATCAAACTAGTTAACTTGATCTCACACACATGGCAAGTTCAGTTAACTGCTCATCACACTAAGATTAGAAACAATTCACTTCACCTACACAAGGAAGTTTCCATTTTAATTGAATCTTTCTGTCAATCCTAACCGTTGATCCGAGTTGATCTCACCTATTGATAGATTCCAGGAATTCTATTTAAGGGACTCATAATTCCTTATTACAGAGGTTGAATTGAATCACTATCGAATTGCTGCTACATTTTGCACTCACATAGCTCATTGCCATCTTTCATATATTTCTTAGCTTAATTTCATATAGTTTTAGAAATGCATACATTTAGCGTAAATTTCTTTACATGTTCTTAGATTAAAATGCATATCTCATTCTAGAATACTTTGCACATTCATTTAGATTAATTGCATTTCTTTAAATCCTTCATTCTTAGAGGGTCTGGTTGCTTACACCTCGAATCTGAGGATATCTAATAAGCAAAATCCCTTTAGATAGAAGGAAACAGATCACCTTGTCAGAATATTCTTGGGTGAACAATCTCATGTTCATTCCAGGATGAATCTGCAAATAAGGATCGTGTTGAAGTGTGTGTGTTAACAGAGGCCCACATTTTCACACATACAACCACAAGGGTGAAGAGCATACTCTCCTACCTTAATTACTTCCCCCAAACATGCCAAGAAGTTTCAATTAATCCCTTTGTTCTCAAAATCCAAAGGTGAGTCAAGATTTATGATTCACCGCAAGGGTGAAGAGCATACTTTCCTATCACCCAAGGATCTCAATTACAAGTTTTACGTGCCTAGAAAATGGAACAACTAGTAAGATGTCCCACGTAAATGAAAGAAATACAAGCAAGTGTTTGATTTTTTATGCATTGGGTAGCCCTATGAATAATCGTTAGTAGCCCTTGTGCATTTGAAGCTTTGACATGCATTCTTTTTTATAAGGCGATTAGGCAAACGTTTCAAGATAACACCCTACAATCACAACTATTAGCCCCACAAGTTAGCTTCAAAATAATATGTAATATGTAAATAAACCTCTGTAAAATAGCTACAAACCTGTAAAAACCAATAAGCAGCAAGCAACAACTGAAAAACTAACAAAATCATCTAAACAGCAAACAAATTCAAGTCAAGCGACAATTTTTGCTGGAAGTTTGTCATGCGATACTTCTTAGTATATTTGTGCAACAAAATATTCCTATGTAATATTTCTACCTAAGTCGACTGACAAAACTTACTATACCGAGGTGATAGAGTTCAATACTAGCGTGCAACACTATTTTCAAAAAAAGGTATTGCCCTACAATTATAAGAATTGTCATACGAAACTAGAAAAATGTCGCATGAATGTTGCGGCTATAAAAAAAGAAAATCTACATACATTGACTGAAAAAGGAAACAAAAACAACAAAATAGAGGACAAAACCAAGCGTTCTACCCCACGGTGGGTGCCAAAAATGTAAACTAGAAATGTATCCCACTCTAAACCATTCTATCCAAGGGATTTCATGAATTTGGAATACTTGGATGCTAGCTTAGAGCTCCCTATCCAAGGAGTGCAAGAGAGTATTATTCAAATATGAGGGCTCTCAATTAAGCCTTAGGAATGCTCTTCTTGCTAGTAAACCATACAATGGGAGGTTTTCTTAGAGATGAGATGCAAGAGTGCAAATGTCTACCAAGGATGCCTCAAAGATGCAATGCAAATGGAGACTAAGCTAGAATGAGAATGCAAAATGCACCTATGATGAGCAAGATGAAAGTGTTACAAATTCCAAGCTAATTACTAAGTGATTTAAGCTATTGCAAAGAAACTACATTAACACGCAACTATGCTAAAAATGCCATATGATCTTATGCTAGTATGTGGGGGAATGAGAGAATGAAGACAAGAAATGGAAGTTCTCCTCAAAGCTCCAAAGAAACCTATTAGAAAACCTGCAACATAACAATATTCAAAAGGTGGATGGATCCTTTGACAAGGGGAGAGCTCTCTCTTTTAAAGTCGTACAGATGGTAAAGATCAAGGTCAAGATGATGGATGATCAACGATGGAGTTAGAAAAGATGAGTGATCCAATTGCATACACAAGTCAACCAATATAATATAAGTTGACTTCCCATATAAGACAAAAGTCACAAACCCTTTTCTTTTAATTTGAAAATAGAAAAAGGATTTTATGTGTGCACTTTAAGTGGGTTAGAAGAATGGGGGCTCTTTTTTTAAAAAAGGGGACATGTTCTTTTAATCAAATAATGAACTTAGGATAGAATATTCAAACTATAGATTATTGTTAGGAATAAACCATTACCAAGCCATTACAGCTTTCAAACAAAGAACACAAAATTAAGAAAGCCCTAATTTCTTCATCAAAATTGATACCCACAGAAGATAACTAACTAGCAATAGTATTAAACTCATTTAAATGATTTGCAGTAGATCCACCTTCTGCCATTTTCATATTAAATAAATGCTTCATGAGAAATACCTTGTTTGAAGCAGAGGGCTTTTTATACAATATCACTAGGGTTTTCATCAACTCTTCTATTGTCTTTGCTTTTGTAATATTAAATGCCACCGATTGTGCCAGGCATAATCAAATGCTTCCAAGTGCCTTTCTGTCCAAAAGATCCTATTTGTCATTTGACATAGATCCCAGATTCTTTCTTTTGCCTTCCAACGACTTCCATAAATCTTTTTGATAAAGATAGTCTTCCATTTGCATCATCCATAACTAGAAGTTTTTCCCATTAAACCTATCAAAATTTAGCTTACCCTCATCTACTATCGTTCCCACTCAACCATGAGACTCTCACTCAATCATGAGACTTTCCTACAGAGGATAACTGCAAAACAACTTGGCTCTAATACCACTTGTTAGGAATAAACCATAGATAGAAATAACAATTACATGCAAATACAAACAATATCAAAAAATAATAGATCATACAAAAAAGAACACAAGACATCGAGATTTAATGTGGTTCACCCAATCCCTAGGCTACATCCACCAAATAGCAAGTTCGATATTATTATGATCCAGTGATTACAACCTGATTACAATCTATAATCCCTTACAGCTCAACACCACTGCAAGAACCAATTTCGCATCACCACTATGAAACAATCCCTAACCCTAAGCTCTTTTTATGCAAGTATTTTGACCACTTTAGGGTTATAATTAATAATTACATGTTGGCCCAAAATCTTGATAAAGTAGGGCCCAAAATTTGTTTTGGGGGTGATGCCCCAAGCCCTAAAGAATTTATGAAGTATGTACAGTACTTTCCTTATCAGTCACCACAAACTAACAATTATAATCAAATTAATTGATTAAAAGAAATTTGGTCTAGGTAAATGATTGATTAAATTAGCCAAAATGCTGAGAAGGGGGCTAATAGTCTAGATGACCATTTTTAGGTGATTATAGAAGGCACTAAAAGCAATGAATGGAAAAGCCTTGGAAGGCATGCATTTATTCAGTGGAAAGATGGATCTAAACCTCATCATGGAATGGATTGAAGGAATGGAGAACCATTTTGAATGTGATGGCATCTATGATGCTCAAAAAGTTAAGGTGAAAAAGTCAAGGCTAAGAGGTACTGCTCTAACCTAGTGGAAGTTTGTTCAAATAGAGAGGGAAAAAGAAGGGAAAAGCCCCATTGTCACTTGGAAATGAATGATGGCTAAAATTAGGAAAGCCTACATTCCTGAAGATTATGAAATATAGTTGTATAAGAAAAGACAAAATCTTAGGCAAAAAGATATGGATGTGCAGTCTTACACTGAATATTTCCAAAAATTATGCTTAAGATCCAAGGTGGTAGAAGATGAAAGCATCAGATTGGAAAGATATTTGAATGGACTCAAGTGATCCATCCAAGAAGTCATGAGTCTTTTCACTCCTAAAATAGTCCATCAGTGCTACCAAATGGCTCTAAAGGTGGAAAAGACAGGAAAAAGGAAGCAAGACAATACTTCAAAGAATAGAGGAAGAGGTAAAGATGGCAGAGGACATAGGGGAAGCTATGGAGGTAGAAGTAGAGATAGTAGGTCCCAAGGTGAGTCCAAGCTGACTGAACAAAGTGGAGAAACTAGTCAAAGAGGTGGTTCAAGCAGAGGTAAAGGCAGAGGTAGATCACTAGGAGGAAGGGGACCATCCTACTTTGCTACAATAAAATGTTACCACTGTTAGCAACTAGGGCAACCTACCTATAGGTGTCCTGAAAAGGAATTAGAGTCACAAGGAGAAAAGAAGATAGCATACATCCATGAAGATGGTTCAAGTGTGAAGTCACCAAATATCCAGTTGGATTCAGAAAGCAGTGAGAATTTAATGATAAAGAGGATCCTAATTAAAGAACCAGTCAAAGGAGAGCCCAAGCAAAGAAGATCACTCTTTAGGGTGAGATGTAAGATTATGGGGAACATTTGCAAAGTTATCATAGACTCAGGGTCTATTGATAACATAATTTTAGAGAAGGCCATATCTAAACTCAAGATTCCTAAAATACCTCATAGCACTCCCTACAAGGTGGCTAAATAGGGAGCAACATGTTTTGGTGAATGAGCAATCATGGATTGAGTTCACCATAGGAGAATATAAAGACAAGATTCTATGTGATGTTTTACCCATGGATGCATGTCACCTATTCTTAGGTAGGCAATGGTAGTTTGATAGAAAATCCATACACAATGGTGAGCTCAACTCAAACACCTTTAAGAAGGATGGGGCGAGTTATAAAATGTAGTCCTTACTTGAATTAGATAACCAAGGGAGTGGACTTAATGTGTTGGTTTTGAAGGGGAAAGAGTTTATGAAAACCCTTGACAAAGAAGAAGGAGTGGGTTATGCTATTGTGGTGAAACTCAAGGAGGAAAGAAAGACTAAGAAGGAGGACATACCTCATGAGGTGCAATAGATCTTGGATGAATTCAAGAGCATTATATTAGATGGAACACCTACAGTCCTACCACCTCAAAGAGCAATCAGCCATCAAATAGACTTGGTTCTAGGGGCATCTCTTCCAAACAAAGCACCTTACAAGCTAACTCCTAAATAGAATAGGGAAGTTACAAAGCAAGTACAAGAGTTGATGGATTAAGGGTTGATAAGGAAGAGCATCATCCCATGTGTTGTGCCTACTATTTTGGCACCTAAAAAAGGAGGAACGTGGAGGTTATGCACAGACTCTAGAGCCATAAACAAGATCACAATCCGGTATAGGTTTTCCATACCAAGGATTGAGGACTTAATGGATTGCCTAGGACCTTAAAAGTGGCTATCATCAAATAAGAATAAAAGAGGGAGATGAATGGAAAACAACTTTTAAAACCACTAAAGGACTCTATGAATGGATAGTCATGCCATTTGGCCTCTCTAATGCTCCAAGTACATTCATGAGGCTCATGAATGAAGTGTTGAAAGACTTCACAAGTAAGATTGTGGTAGTCTACTTAGATGGTATATTAATTTTCAGCATGAGTAAAGAGGAACACATTATATTATAATTGTATTGTCTAAGTTGAAAGAACGCCTAATCATCAATCTAAACAAGTGTGATTTCATGAAGCAAGAACTAGTCTATTTAGGCTTTGTTCTATCTCAAGGAGATCTTAAAATGGATAAAGAAAAAGTTGCAGCAATATTGAGTTGGACAACCCCTGAAATGCCAGTGAAGTGAGGAGTTTCCATGGCCTAGCTCAATACTATAGAAAGTTCATTAGGAACTTCAGTGGGATATGTGCTCCCATGATGGATACTATCAAGGGTGGAATAAAAACCAAGTTTATGTGGACACTAGCAACAAACAAGGGATTTGAGACCTTGAAGAAAGAGGTAGCTACTAAGCCTATCTTAAGGTTACCTACTTTCAATGAACCTTTTGTTGTAGAATGTAATGCTAGCAATATAGCAGTGGGAGGAGTCTTAAGTCAAAGCAATAGACCAATGGCTTTCTTTAGTGAAAAGATAAATGCAGCAAAACAAAAGTACTCTTCCTATGATTTGGAACTTTACGCACTTACTCAATCCCTTAGAAAATGGAGGCATTATCATTTTCCTAAGGAGTTTGTAGTGTTCACTAATAATCAAGCTTTGAGTTTCCTCAACTCCCAAGACAAACTAAGCCATAGACATATCAAGTGGATGGAGTATTAATAGTATTATTCCTTCACCATAAAGCACAAGAAGGGGCAACTTAATAAGGTAGCTGATGCTTTGAGTAGAAGGATGTTTATTGTCCAAGAAATCTAAGTAAGGAGCATAGGGTTGGAAAACTTCAAAGAAATCTACCAAATTGATGGAGATTTTGTAGCAATATACAAGGTGTGTCAAGAGCACCTAAATCATTTTCATGGTGAGTTTGCAAACTATACCTTGCAAAATGGGCTACTCTTCAAAGGAGGGAAGTTATTTGTACCAAAAGGATCCATGAGGGAGAACCTCATTCAAGAAAAAAATAATGGGAGCTTGAGTGGCCATTTTGGCTTGAATAAGACCTTGGAATTGGTTCAAAGGTACTACTATTGGCCTAAAATGCAAAGAGATTTCAGAGCTTATGTTGAGCAATGCATCATATGTCAAAGAGAAAAGGGGACTTCTATAAATGTGGGACTTTATCAACCTCTCCCAATACCAAGCAGACCATGGGAATGTGTAAGTATGGATTTTGTGGTTGGTTTACCTAGAACAAAGAGTGGTTTTGATAGCATATATGTATTAGTGGACAGATTTAGGAAAATGAGTCATTTTATTCCATGCAAGGTCACCCATGATGCAAGTCATATTGCTTACTCGTTTTTCAAAGAAGTTGTAAGGATTCATAGTTTGCCAAATAGAATTGTATATGATAGGGATAGAAAATTTATGGGACATTTTTGGAGGTCCTTATGGAAACGACTAGGTACCAATCTATCATCTAGTTCAGCCTACCATCCTCGAACTGATGGTTAGACTAAAGTGGTCAACAGGACACTTGGAAACTTGTTAAGATGCTTAACCAAAGAGTATGGTTTGACATTGGATCTAGTCCTTCACCAAGAAGAGTTTGCTTATAATGACAACATTAATAGAACTATGGACAAGGGTCCCTTTGAAATTATATACGAGATATATCCTAGGAGTGTATGTGAATTGAGAAACCTAGATTATCAAGTGCCCAATAGTGGTTATGCTAAAGATTTTAGTCAATCCATGAAGGAAGTCAATGATCAACTAAAATAATCCCTCATTGACAACACCGAGAAGATCAAGGACAAAGCTGGTCTCAAGAAGAGAGAAGTATAGTTTGGTGTAGGGGACTAGGTCATGGTTCACCTAAATAAAGCAAGAATGGAAAAGGGAAACTCAACAAAGTTGCAGATGAGAAGACTTGGACCATGTCCTATACTGGCCAAGTATGGGCAGGATGCTTACAAGGTTGGGCTGCTAGATGATCTAGCCATTTCCCCCATCTTCAATGTAGCAAACTTAGTCAGATATAAAGGACCTCTTACTGAGCTGGATCAACATGTAGAGGAATCTTAGAAGGATGCTCAAACAATAGCTTTACCCTCTAAGCCCAAGCTCCAAGTAGAGAGGATATCGAATTCTCGGGTGCATACCAAGACCAGACATGGCACATACAAGGAACACCTTGTCAAGTGGCAAGGTAAACTAGACTCAAAGGCTACATGGATCCCTGAGAATCAATTTAAGCTTCAAGGTATAGATCTCCACCTTTTGTCTCCAGAGGGGACTTAGCTTCTTTGGTGGGGAGTATGGTGCAGGGCACCTTGAAACATAGGGCCCTCACCATTTTCAATTTTCTTGTGATGTGCTCCAAGAGAGCTTTTGTAAGTAGAATAAAGGTCCGAGGACCTAGGTGTGTTTTGGCAACATTAACTAGGGGATGTGAAGTCATTAAATATCCTTAGAATCAAGGCATTCCTTACCATAAAGTAATAAGTGACCTAGAGAATAGGCCTCTAGCCTAGGGAAGGTTCCCTAGCATGGAAAAGCTAAGGGATGGCCAAATTAGAAGGTAGGAGATGTTAAAAAATTACAAACAAGGAAAATTGGAAAAGTTGCCATGCAAGAAAAGTTGCAATTTTGCAAAAGTTGTTGATCACCTTGAAAGAACCCTTTCAAACATGATGGAAGATGACGGAAGCCCTAAATGGGAAGGAGAAAGACCTAAGGGGACATATTTAAACTCCTAAAATCCTAAAGTTTCCAGTTGGTTGTGTTAGTGTACGAACTGTATACTGGAATGTTGGTTTTTTACTCTAAGAAGGAAAATTTGAGGGTAATGAAAGCTTTTGAGAGTTAATTTTTTTTGTTGTATCACTTTGGAATTGTATATATACTTGTTTAGGATATTTTTGGTTCAATAGAGTAGGTGTGTTTGTTTCATTTTTCATTGTTTGCAAATTCTTTTCTTTATGGTTAGTTTGTTGTCTTGGGGATAGTGAGTGTACTCTATGTACTTACTCTTGGTAGAAGGAAGGGCCCTCAAAATCATGGGAAGATATTTTGAGCTCTCGCCCTAGGCAAGCCAAAGCATGCTTGGCTAGAGAATATTAACATTGTAGAGCTCCAAGACAACATGGTTGTGGAGATTGCTAGAAGAGTGAACATGAAGGTTAAAGGGGAGTAAGAGAAGGTCCTTTGGGTAGAAGGAAAAGGTGCTACCAATCTAGAAAGGCACCTAGCAAACCCAAATAGCAGGTTGACCTTAAAAACCCTTAAAACCCTCAAATTTAGCAAAGATGTTGTATGACAATTTTTTGAGGTATAAAACCTTGAAAATATGAGAGTACTCATCATATGAATGGGGGTTAGTGAAGACAATTTGGATTTCTTAGTGGAGAAATTTTAATAAATCCCTAATTACTAGGACCAAGAGGGCTGATTGGGGCTCTTTCTTGTAGCCCTATTTTGAAGGGAAAGTGTGAAATCTGTAAGAAGTACGACCATAGAGATTTACTTTAGAATACAAAAGAAGCGTATTGTAAGGTCTTACATCTCCTCTATGACCCTAAAAATTAAGTGTCAAGAATGGTTAAAAAAAGACCTAGCTCAATTGGAAGACCTTGGGTACCCTCCATCTAGTGTGGGAATCTAGCAGATGGAAAGAAGTGAAGATTGATCAAGATAGTGGAGTGGGGTTAGGATTGGGGGATCTTTGCTTAATAGGTATCCTATAGGTCCATTTGGTGATCTAGTAAGACACCTTAGGTCTCAAAAGTAGACTGGAAGCATGAGCTTATGATTGGTTCATCCCTACTCTCCCTATCAAAAGACTAACCCTGAAGAGTTGATCAATCGAACATGGAAGGTATCTTCATGGCCTCCAAAAATAGGAATAAAAGAATGTCTATATGGTAAATGGTCCATCTCACTGAAATGCATAGGTATCTAGCCACTACAATCACCTAGTACATAGGATCAAGTGTTGAATACATAGCTCACTCCATTAAACCAAGAAAGCAATAGAATCAACATAACCCCCTATAATGCTGAGAGGTAAGACATGAACATTGAAACTGAATGCAATATCTCCTGCAGAAAGAAAAACTAAGAACATCGAGAGTACAAAAGAAGTACAAACACCTATAATGGCACATGTCATCGACACATCATGAGGCTAATGTCATGGAAAGAACACACACTTAAAAAAGGAAGATGGAGAATATGGCCAACATGAAACCCCCTAGGGCACTTTATAGTGTAGTGCAAGTACAATAAAATACAGAGATGTCCAAGATCCTAAAATGCAATAGAGTGGCACTTTATCTTAGTGTGTTTGCAAAAATACTACAAAAGGATGTCAAAAAGATCAAAAGAGACACAATGCTAGTACAAGAGATAATACAACCCATGAAAATCATCTGAAGAAACATAATCGATCCCCAGAACTAAAACAACCAAGATATCCACCATAATGCAAAAAAGAAAAAAACTGAATGGGATATGCTTGGAGCAAAATTTGGAAAAATAGAATGTCTCAAAATATGTCTCCTGGAGTGCAAAATAGAACCTCTAACATTGAATGCATAAATTGGAAACCAAATAACATCAAAAGTCCAAATAAACTACACCGTCACGATAGGCTCAGAACCAACTTTTTGACAATATTTTGTTTGCAAAAAATAAAGTCCAGATGAGCAAGATATAGCCAAAAAAACACGTGTAGGTCAAAAAGTGTTGGAAGGGAAAATTATTTTTACCTCGGGATCCATGCCAAAATGCCTCAAAAAGTGTGCCCACTACCACCAAAAATTACCTTAGAAAGTGTGTTAGTTTCATAATGATCTCAATTTTTGTGTACACAAATATCAATTTTCATGCCAAAAAATCTCAAATTTTGAGCCAAAAATTTTGATTTTTGAAAAAAATCTTGATTTTCGTACCAAAAATCTTGATTTTCGTACCAAAAATCACAAAATCACCACCTTAGGAAATGTGCCCAATCTGGGAGTAATAATTTTTTTGCCTCAAATTTCAACTGTGTCCAAATTAGAAATTTTTTAAATGAAATTGGGGTTTTTGGGTGCTCCGAGCTCAACAGTGAGGTTTGTTTGGGCTTAAAGTACACTGAAACTGGTGACCCCCCAAATTCAATACAAAAAAACTCTGAAAAATGGGTCCTCCCCAAATCCAATACAAAATCCTCTGAAAGCTTAGATTTGAAAACTTATGTTAAATCTCTCACAAATAGAACAGAGGCATGAAGATCTGAAGCTTTGGTACCATGTTGAAGTATGAAAGATCAACCCTACAGACCTTGAGAATCACCTGTATGCAAACACCTGTCAGAAAAAGAGAGAAGCAAAAGCTATGGAGGCTAGAATTCCTAGATCCATAGATGAGACATTCTTGATGAGCAAAAAAAGAATTTGCTATTATCAAAAGTGAATGAATAAATTACAAAGAGATCAATCCTTATAAAAGGAGATCAAAACCCTAATAGGTAAAACCTAGGTTGCATGATAATAATTAATTTTAGCTTAACTAAACTAGAAATAATAAGTGACTTAATAATTAAATCAATATGATTTAATTAATAAGAAAATACTTTATTACTCTAATAGAACCTTTGTGGTCTCTTCAATATTTTTTCTTTCTATCCATTTATGTATCAACTAGATGAGACATATTGATCTTTATTTGTAAATGGAGTCTTGTTTTAATACTTAAGTTTATCATCCAAATTGATTTCAAAAGACTTGGGACTTATGGATGAATAAGGCCGATATGACTGGTTTAGATGAAAAGGTGAATATGAAGGGTTCAAGGGTGAATATCTTTCTTGATATTGAGGTATAATAGGAGAGCTAGGTGATAAGCTAGGAGTGGAAGTAGGAGATGGAGGGTCATAAGGTCTCAATATAGAAGGAAGGTTTGAAGGCTTTAGCTTAGATGGATAAGGACCAAGAATAGACTTAGGAGATGCATATGGATAGTGGATAGGGATATCAACATTTTTAGAGTGAGAAACATGGAAAAGAACATCAATAGATTCATAAGTAGCTTTGATAGGAGCAACACATTTGATAGGAGCATTTGGATCTTAAGTATAGTTTTGAAGTGTATATGGAGAAGTAGAACAAGAGGGGATACTTTGATCTTGTCAAGTAGCTTTGGATAGCATAGGCGTAGTGATTTTCTCACAATTTTCAATAAGCTCAATGGAGCTAGTTGAAGATAAGCTCAATGGAGATAGTTGAAGTGGTATCTTCATCATACTTAGGAGGTAAGTAAGATATAGGATATGGAAGAGTGACATCTTAAGGAGATGAAAGGGTTCTTGATATTGATCTTTCTTGGCATTTATAGCTTTAGATTTTTTAGAGTCCTCTTGACATGGAGCCATTTATAAGGAAAAAGGGTCATTAAGAGGGAATGGAGGATTTCTTAGAGTAGGAATAGTTGGCATAGCATCATAAGATGACATAGTAGGCATAGCATCGCATGAAGGTTGAGAATCTTTAGTCTTAGTAGCATTGAAAAGGTATGCAACCAAGTGATGATTAGCTTGATATTCTTTTAGAGGTAGCCCTTGAGGTTATTTGATGGAGGCATGCTAGAAAGATTTGAAGTTTAAATAGGTTCATGAGTGTTGGAAGAAGTAGGGGTGTCAAGGAGACCATCACTAGACATAGGTTAATCAACATGGTCTTTCTCAAGAGAAGTATCCTCATCACATGAGTCATTAGACATATCAATAATCCCATCATCAATAAGATCTTGGTCTTTATGTTTTAGCTCAATGCAATCTAAAGTACTATACTCATTATGTTGATGATAAGCATAATAGATATCCAAGAATGGGTTTCCCTATGAGCTAGACTTAGGAAATGTGATGAGCTTAGTGCCAAGAAGTGTTTGTAAAATGTCATCATAATAATCTTCAATGGGAGTATAATTTCTCTCAAAAGTATGTATGGGATCTTCTTGTTGTTCATCAAGTACATAGGATGCATCAATATCTTCATCAAAGGTAGGTTTATCATGAAAGTTGGGCATAGGCTCAAAGGAGGTATCACTTGCTTTCTCTTAGAGTAGATCTTTAGATCCAATAAATGAAGTCAATTGATATCTTGGAGAAATAGAGTGTGTAGACTTAGTAGAAGAGGAAGAATATGATCTTGAAGAAGATGACTTGTGTGCATATTGAGAGCTTAAGGGAAGCTCATGCAATGATTCATTTATTTCTGTAACCTTTTTCTCAATTTTAGACTTCATTTCTATCACACGCCTAGTGAGATGAAGATAAGAAAGACTGTTTATTTCTTCTATTTCTTTATATCAAGCGTATAATCTTGAAACTCTTTAGTAGCATAGAAGAACTCATGATCATCTAGAATTGATTGAGGTTTGGTAGTAGAAGGTTTGAATACCATAGTGGTAGATATAAAGCTAAGCATGAAGGAGACTAGATGAAGCTAATAAGGTGACACAAGATAACTCGATGTCCAAACTAGAGAGTTAGAGTGTTCACTTATGAAAGAGAGGTAGCAATGAATGAGTGACTTGTCAAGAAAAGTGTCCAAGTAGCTTACAAAACTACTAAGTCAAGTCAAGAGCTGGGAAAGAAGCCAAATAACCAAGTAGATAAAGCAAGAGAGATGACAACTGAACAACTTTCCCAATCAAAGAGTATAGTAAAGAGATCAAGGTAACCATTCGGCAAAAAGAAGGTTCTGGTATGCTATCATAAAGCATGAAGATGGAGAAGACCAAGTGTGTTAAGACCAAGATCCATTTTAAGAAAGTTTAAACACTAGAGACATAGCAAGCAAAGTCAAATGATGGAACTCCTAATAAGCAACACAAGCAGAATGTTTAGACTTGGTTGACAAAGTTTGACAATAGTTGATAGCATAGAAAGTTTGATGTTAAAAAGAAAGTTTTTCAAGAAAGATAGTGACACATGGAGTAGTCTTCAAACAATCAAGCAATAGAAAAAGAAACCTTTCATGATACAAGCATAAGTGAGGTCTCAAAAGTAAATCCCTATAACTACTGTATGTGTATGTTCAAATGATTTCCAAAGGTCTAGCACAAACAAAGACACATCAAGCACATTCTACCTAAAGGACACAACTCATTACTCAATACCTTGGCCCACAACTTGATGTTCCCTTTCCTCACACAAAGTGTTTGCCCACAATAGATAATGGCTTTGTTGTAGATGGGTTACCTACATTTAAAGGAACACATATGGTGAGTCAAATCTTGGGGTGATATGGGTAGTCCACTAGGATCGATCCTTGCACCAAGATATTGAGTAGAAAAATAGGGTTGCCTCTAATCCTAAGGTGTCTAGTAAGGATTTCGTTTGCAACACCCCCTTTCTCTTGATATGGGACACCTTATCATATGATAAGTAACATACCTCATGACCACAAGAGTACCTCAAACATTCTCACCTAGTAATTTTTTCATGGTCATAATCCCACAAGTACTTGAACACTAGATGAAGAAAAGTGTTACGCCCCCCAACACTTTGGCATTTGTCAAGGGTTTTGTGATTATAGTGGTTCAGAGTGGCTGATTTTTGCTTGTTCCCACTTTGGGTCATTCCTATTGGTACCTTTCCACCAATAGCAGGCCCTTTAAAGGAAAAATCTCAGTAATGAGATTGACAAAATGGATCCACACCAAAGAGGTCAACATTTATGATTCACCTTACAAGGTGAAGAAAATACTCTCATATTCCTTGTTGATTCCCCCAAACATGCCAAGAATATTAATTAAACCACTAAAAAGTGGAGTATCCCACTCACTTTCGAGATCAAATGAAGGGACAAGATTTTTGATCACCTATGAGGTAAAGAGCATACTCTCCTACCAACAATGAACCCTACTCGCAAGTTTTATGTTACTATGAAATGAAATGAATAATCTAATGTCACACTTGAAAATAAAATTAAATACAAGAAATACTTGGTTTGTTTATTTTCTTTGGGCAACCTTGCAAACATGTTAATAGCCCTTTTGTCTTTGACAAATGTTCTTTTGTTTTGTTTTGGAAAGCAAGTGTGCATCCCCTCAAAAAAAATAAGGTTGGGACATCAAAACTAAGTAATACCTAAAATAGAAAAGTGGTTAGTTTCCTCAAAAATCCAAGGTGCCTTCCAATCAAGCATATGGAAAAAAAAAAGTGCAAACTAATCACAAATGCTTTCTTTTTTACTTTATGCTTTTGACCTAGTGAACAAGATCTGATTTGTTTGTTATTATTTCAGCTCCAAAAGCATAAATGTAATGAAGAGACCCTTGCTAAAAACTAGTGATATTTCCAGAAATGAAATAAAGTTAGCAATATCTCTTAATTTGTGCCATAGGGACCCATTTTGTCAAAATAGACCATTTTTTTTTCAAATGATGTTACTGAGCCCTAGTATGACTTCCAAATTCAAAACATAAAGAATCAACCCCCTATAGAATTGAAAGACCTATCTGAAAATGTAAAATTTTCCTAAAAAATTACTAATTTGTGACCAATAACATTTTTTTATGGAAAAAAAAGAAAGAAATCATAACTAATGCACATCAACTCAAAACAATCTAAAAATTAAACTGAAACATCTCGGATGCATCCCCAACCTATAAAAAATAATTTAGATTGGAACTCAAAGTGGTTGGAAATATATGAACAAATCTTTCAAAAACTAGGGTTTTAGCCTTCAAACAAATTTGCACAAGGGTTGGCCTTAAAACCAAAGTGAAAACCTTGCAAAACCACTTGATTAGATTCAATAAGCTGCTGTGAAAAACTAGAAATAAGAATGCAACTAAAATTCAAGAAAGAAAATGGAGCTAGAGACTTGGTTCTAGCCCCACGATGGGCACCAAAAATGTGTGCATAAAATGTTTCACACTTCTATAAACCATTATAATCAAGAATACCCATGAAAGAGTACATCTCAAGAGGTGACTTATAGCTCTATATCTATGGCATGCAAAGGATGTGAGATAATGGCTCTCAAATGAACCAAGCTATGCACCCCTTGCAAGATACACCATAGAATGAGAGATTCAAGGAGTAGAGGCAATGAGTGCCAATATCCAAGAATCCTCAAATGGATATGCAATGCAAGATGAAAACTAAACTAAATGAGATGCAAGATGCAAGCTAAGATAACAAGAATGAGGATTACAAGTCTTCCTATTTAAACTATGTGAGCTATTCTAAAGCATAAAAGAAAGCTAAACTATATGCAAATAAGTTATGATGCAAGTGTGAGGATGCAAAATACAAGAATGAGAATGCTCCAAGTCTTTGAAAGATCCAAACACATGAAGAAAACCTACAACATAACGTTAGCATGAGAGTCTAAGATTGGTGAATGAGGAGAGAGCTATCCTTTTTAAAGAAAAATGGACAATTGAGATTAAAAGGAAAAAGAGCCATAATCAAGGGAGGAGAATGCATCTTAAGTGATCCATGTGCACAAGCATCTCCACCAATCACAAATCAAAAGTTGACTTTTGAGAGGGAAAGAAATATGTCATGGAGAATTAAAGTTATTTTAAAAATAGGAATAATGCTTTATGTGTGCACACTTAAGATAAATGGGAAGTGGGGTTTTTTATTTAATTAAAAGGGAGCATGTTCTTTTAATTAAATAATAGGTTTAGAATAAAGTGGTCAAACCATAGGTTATAATCAGATAAATAGATTTTTGAAGATTTGATCAAAGATAACCAATGGATAAATTAAGCGAAATTGCTAGAAAGGGGCCTAATAGTCTAGATGACCATTATTTGGTGATTAGTATCAAGGAGTGTGAACATAATTTTCTGATTTAGGATATTGTGTTTCCAAAAATGGTCGAGTATGCTTCCTGCATATGTTATAGGTTTATTAGAAATGAGTGAAAGGTTGTGTTGTTTCATAAATTGAAGTAGCATTATTATTTTTATTGTTGATTTTAGCACATCAATGTTGAAGTTCCCTGCAACAATTAATTTTGAATTTGATGATAACAAGCTAGAGATATTTTATATCATATTGAATATGTCATAGATCAGTGCATTTGACTTTAGATATAGATTTATGACTTGAAGAGAAGTTTGCAAGTGCAAGATATCAACTCTCATTGATTCTAGAAGTTTTGTAGAAAAAAGCATCTATTTTTTGTATTGTGTTGTTTTTTGTGTAGCATGTGAGAAGCTTGTGGATGGAGAATGATAAATAGAAGTTGAATTTTTTATTCACTAAGGGAACATGTTCAATTTTTGTGGCTCTTATTTCTTGAAGATAAAGTACGGTTATTGTAGATAATTCATGATCATAAGCTATTTCCTTTTCACGGAGAAGAAAGCTATGTGTATGCAAAGAACATATAATTGCAGTGTTTGATGATATGGAAGCAAGGTTGTAATGCAATATCCATTAGGCTGATGTTTATAGGTGTTGCATCTTAGTTTTCACTTTTTTTGGATATTTTGAAATCCTTGTGCTACAATTTATTTATTAAGTACAATAATTGAATCTCTCTTATGCATGACAAAGTAGTGTAGACAAGGCCATGTTTGTAGAATTTGTATGAGTCAAAGGAAACTATGTCCATGGTAAGACCCTATGCTCTTTGGATAGTTCTTGTACATGAAAGTTGGAAAGGGAATTATGATTGTTTGATTACTCTAGTTAGTATTTTTACTTTTTTGGTGATTCTCATTATTGATGTCCAAGTAGGTGAAATAGAACATGTCTATAAAATTTGCATTCATTATCGGTGTGACTTTTCTAACTTCAAGTTCATTGAATTCTATCCAAACAACGTCTTGGTGATATGCTATGTGCAACAAGAAAATATCATCAACACCATTCACTAGACCATCTTGTGTGTCAAGATTTCCTGTTATGAGCTCAACTAAGATTATTGGTTTGACTAAGACGATGCTATGCAATGATGTTTTCTCTAATTGGTAATGTATGTCATTAATTATTATGTATTTTTGGTCCATGACCTGTAGTACATAGAGTCTAGTGGGAAAGTAGTCCAACATTTTCTTGTTGTGTTTGTTGACAACAATATATGTCTTTTGAACAAATATGGAAATCTTGGATCATTAAATGTTGGCTTGTAGAATATAATATTCATGTACTAGATATCTTCATCTATTTGTTGACAAATTCTAGCTCAATAATTATAATGAAATGTGCATTTGTCTATTTGACAACAATGTGTAATTCAAAGTATTTAACCATATCATTCCAAAATGTGTATGGGATATTTTTGTTGTTTATTGTTAGTTCTACACATATCCAACTATCACGCATAGGTTGTGCTTGATAGAGTTCACCACATAATATGATGTATGTATTTCCAAATGGATTTGTTGGTATGTGCTTGATTTCACACAAGCTTCTGTCTATGTTGTTTAACATTGTAAAGCCAATTAGTGATGTTTTATAAATTAGTGAAATTCGTAGTTGGTCAAGTTATTTTGCTCAAGCTATCTAGCGTCTCTCAATCCAAAGGCAACATTTTGGAAGAGTTACATGGTAGATGAAATATGGAATGAGTAGTGAGGCCATTGACATTAAATACATTTTTTCTTGATTGATGCAATGATGATACCTTTGGGCTTGAGTATGTCATTGTCTATTTTTTTGTCGTATAGTCAAATTAAAGCCTCAAAGAGCACTTTCGTTGCATACATTTTTCTAGTTCTTGCATTTCTTGTGAAGAGAATGTACAATGACTTTTGTGGAGTGACTCTCTTTGTCATTAACACATCCTTGATTATTATTTATTTGTTCTTTATTTAACCATTTTTGCAAATTGAAGTATGCATGGCTATTGAGCAAAAATGGGTGTGCAGTCTCTAAAAATAGAGAGTTTTTGACACCATGCATTGGTTATATGTTCTTTGTATGCATTAGGTCTTTTATAATGTCGTATTCCTCTAGCATGGATGTCTTTTTTTTTTGTCTTATGGTCAAATATAATTTCTAGATATTTATCAATGTCAAGTTGCATTGCAACTTTTTCGATGTTTCCCTGTTTGCGATCAATTTGTGCATTGAACATTTTTCTACTGTTTGTTATTTGTGTCTTTTTTGGCATTGAATGCTTTTCTCCATGTGTTTTGGTTACCCAACAATGTTTTGTCACTAACTCTAAAGAGTACATAGAGCATGAGCTTCTTCCTATAGTAATTCTCAAAGTCAACATGGAGATTAAATTTTACAAAGCATATTATATGCGATATTCATCTCTTTTATATGTTTGCTATATTGTTGTAATAAAATGTAGTATACTCAGTGAGTGAAATCTTGTCAAAAGCATTTGGTCATTTTATGAATTTTTCAATTCTATATGCATGCATTATGTTTTATGAGTTATCAACTTCTTTTGCCAAAAACTTAGGGATTTTAAGCATGAATACTCTACTCTTAGTTGGTGCTGCATTGATCAAAACTATTTTCCTTGAATGTTTACATAATGGCAGTGAGAGCACAATATGAACAAACAAAAGATTGGACATTTTTTTATAGTTTAGCAATGCATTTTCTAATTTACATATGAATATGCATGAGCATATTGTTTTTAGAATTCGCAAAATGCTACTGAAGTTTTTGTATCTTTGTTTGTCATGTATGGGTAGCAATAGAATGTAATAGGATATGTGTCTAGTATGAATTATTTATATGTATTTGCATACATAAATATGGGACTTTCCTTGCAAATGCATTTGTCTAAATGTCACTTGGATGTGATTTGAGCAATAATAATCTTCTTGTCAATATCATTTGTAATAGTGTAATGTATTAAAAGACATTGATATTGAATTCATAGGAAGTTGTCAATGTAAAGTCATTATTGTATTGTTTATGTTGTAGTTATTTAAAAAGATCCCTTTCTTTGTCTTTAATTGTAATGTCAGTTGTTATGTTGGCTCTAGAACCTGTGTTCTCCTCATTAGAGGTAAAGGGAAGCTAAATAGGTAGCTTGATATTCTGTACTTTTTGCAAGTTCTTGTATGATAATGTATTTGCATTTTCACAAGGTTTGTGTCAAGTAGTGTAAAATCAGTTGAAATATATTCATCTACAAAATTTTCTATCTCATCATTCTTGCATTTTCTATATATCAATGCATCTTATATCCACAACATAAAGTGTACATACTCATTTCCCTAGTTTTGAAATTTTATAACAAAAAAATAGTCTAACACTTTACCAAATAGCTATATGTTTTCATCAGCATTTTGCAAAATGCATTTAGTCTATGGTTGAAATAACATATGCAAAGAACTAGATTCTGTCTAATTTTGAAGTCAAAATTTCTATTTTGTTTAGTTTCATTTGGCTTTGGCTCTTTCTTGGCAGACATGTGGTCTACGATTTTTGACAATGGGTCTCAAAAGTGTTCAACACTTGTCAATTATACAAAAAAAGTTAGTGGCCTTAATTTTCTTATCATTGCAAATATGTTTTTCCTTGTATTTTCTAAGAAGTTTAGAGATGGTTGAACACTTTTAAATGGTATGAACCCTAATAAATATTATGTATTCTTTCAAGGTTCATAGGACTGTACATCTTTTACTACATGATATTTACCTTTTAGTTTGGATTTTCTTATGTAAATCCATGCCAATGATGACATTTGTAGCATAATTATCTTAATGGATTTAAAGAAAATGTATGTTAAATGTGTTGCAAAGTCACTATCTTTATGCATTAGCTCTCATCTTACAACTGTTTGGAAGGAAAAGTTGTTTGTGATATCACTCATATGTGGGAATCCATACACTAGAGTTGGAAAGATATTTTCCTTTGAGTAGGCATCTTAGAAAATGCCTAAAGGCTTAATTCCTTTTGAAAGTGCAATTTCTATTATAGTTATGTTGAGGTCTTTAATTGAATGCGTGTCATTAAACCAATGGATGAGTGGTTCAGATATTAGCTAATCTTCAACCTCAAACATGTAATCATTGTT
>CM053792.1:539459551-539687051 GCA_028749045.1 Cupressus sempervirens | reverse complement strand
TTCTTTTGCTCATGGAGATTTGATGCTTTTATTATGAATTATCTTTCGATATTTTCCAGTCACTTGTATAGGACTGTGGTGATTTTGTGATTTATGATTCCATGAACTTAGGGTAGGTTATCTACCTGTAGTGTCAGGAAGTGGCTTGCAATGGGGGTCGGGGCCCTAAGAGGCTACCAGGGTAACTCATTGTAAGTTGTCTTAATAAGTGAAAACATTCACACCTAATATTGACTTAAATGAACCTAATAAGATAATTGTTTTGTTCTTGCCCATGCCTCCGGTGCTAGTACAGACTAAGATGGGAGTAGAGAGAATGCTTGGTTGCGACCTTGCGTTCTGTAGTATGCCTCATCTATATGAGAGGATACTAGTGGCCGCATAGGGATCACTAGGGGGCCAGGGTCTATTGGGAGACTACCAAGGTAACTCTAGCGTGATTCGTGTGATAACACTTTGCTGCCTGCATAGTAGGTTTCCTACATGTCTTTGTGTGCCTCTAGGATTAGATGTCGTTTTGTGATTAGAACCTTTGAGTTAGTATACTTTTAGGATACCTGGACTTAAAGAGTACTTGTGTTATGTGATTTGATAACCTGTTTGGGACTTGAGATTATCTCTTCAGTGCGGTGGGAGTGGACCATTTAGGTACCACGTGGTCGGGTGGTAGTGCTTTTCCACTCTTATCATTTGAGATTTGTTTGAGACACTGTGGCCGATGCATTCCTTGTTGGCATCTATCTTCATTCTATTCATGGATTATGATGGTGGACACGTATCCTTATATTGATGATTTGCATATGTTAGATGACGTTATCTTATACATTATCTGGCATGTTAGATTTCTTTTTTGCATATGATGTAGTATGATTTAGGAGTGACATTCCTACTATGTCAATACCAATGATCTCTTCGGTGATTTGGGATGTTATGCATGGAGGGATGGCTAGGGCCCACGATGGTCTAATAATGCTATTTACGGTTGGGAGGAACCATGCACTTAGTTAGCTATGTTTGTGGTTTATGGTTCTCTATTACGATGGATGTATATATCTTTTATGATGATGTATCATGTATATTCTTTTAAGCCTTTCATACCCTGTGGCATGTACAGTGGATGATTGACCAATTGAAAATATAATTTAAGAACGTTGGACTTTTCATTATTATTTCATATGGATGTAGTATTAGATGGATTCATTAATAGTTAATTTAGATGTGATTCAATGTTAAGGGATCCTTAAGAATGTAACCAGTTATGTATGTATGTTCATGTTTACTTTCAGTTGGATATTGCTTTCGCTACTATCTTATGAATGGTGTTATTTTCATGTTTAAAAAAAAAATTGTTACCAAACTTAGTAAAACTTTAGGTTAATTCTTTAGATCCCTTGGCAGGGTGTTACATAATCTCTATTGTAGCCTTGAAAAGGGATTTTGGATTTTGATATTTTCCTAGTTTTGATAAGAAGGAAATAGAGTAGATTGTTCTATTCAGAAGAGTGGAATCTTGTTTTCAAATGTAATCTCTTATTATGAATTAATAGACTACAAAGTTCAAGTTTCCACCTTTAGACTTGATTATTTTCTGTTCACTCATCCAAGGGGACCCACTTGGTGAGTGAATTACTTTGTTAGAATAGATTTCCTTTCTTAGTTTATTTCCTTGCAAAGTAGACTTGTGTTGTTCCTATAGCCATTGATAAGAGAATCATTGAACTATTCCTGCAGTATAGGTGTTTGAATAGATTTACTATTTGTAGCATTACTCTAAGCTTTAAGAAAAATGTTGTTTAAGTTCCTACTTAATTTCCTTCAGCATTCCTTTTCTGTTGTAGTTGTAATGACTTAAAGAGGAATCAAAGCATATACTTTGCAGCCACTCTCTCAAGCTTATGCTCCCAGGTTAACAATTAGAATGAAGTTAGTATGTTATTCTTGGGGAAATACATGATTTTTTATAGTCATGGAGTTAATGTAGAAGGATGTCCAATCCATTATTTCTAATGTATTTACCTAACTGGCCACTTCCCAAGAAGGGAAGTTTTGGAAGCAAGGATTTAACAAATGGTAGGATGCTTGCATGATTGGCACTTTGTGTGAGCATGGCCAAAATGTTTATCTTCTGGGTTTAATGAGGCTTCTCCTTCCATATTCAACCCTCCAAGTGTTGTGACATAGGAAGGTCCATAACAAGGAATCTCCTACATGCAATATTTTTAGCATAGAGAGATCCTTTTGGATGGATTCAATACCTTCTCAAAAGGAGCTTCACTCACTTTTAGAAGCACCATAACTCTATGAAGTAGAGATCTAGGTCTGGGATTCTTTGTCCCTTGTGACTTGGTTAGGTGATCTTACATTACGTGGCAATCAGCATTCAATTTTCTATATTTTGGATTCTTGGAACTCGAGTCCTTCTGATATGTGGGTGGGTGTGCTAGGATGCCTTTTGAATGCATCCTTCTACCATTATTGTTAATTGACAAAACTTTTGAATGCATCCTTCTACCATTATTGTTAATTGACAAACTTATTAATGACGTGACAGACAATTAATGATGGTAGATAAAGAACTCCTTTTTATCAACTATGTATTTCCCTGTGTACCCTATGTATTTAAGATTCTTAGAGAAGTTAAATGTTCTTATCAATCAATCAGCACATCAACGGGATAATTGGTAGAGATTTGACAGAAAAGCATGCAAAGATCAATATTTTCTTTGGGAAAACCCCTCTTTTATTCCTTGGTTTTGTCTATCCCCCTTTCATGGATTTTTCAGGCATAATTTCCACTTCTATAATTGTTTCTGTGTGAATGTAGCAATAGATCTTGTAGATTTAGAAAATAAAGGCGGTAGGTAAATTAGTTAGGGCTATAGATGCTTAAAATCATCCCTAAAGACTATAATAATTTATTTAATATTGCCCGTGACATTGTAATTAATTATTTATTAATTAATTATATTGGTCACATTCTTCTACTTATTTAATTTAATTAATTAATTAATTAAGTTCATTCTCTTAAGTATTTAGATTTAATTTAAATACTCCTAGCCCTAATGTGTTAAATTAATTTAATACATGATTCTCCATAATCCCCTTTTTAAATAAATCTTATTTATTTAAATCCCCATATCCCATTAATTCTTCTAAACTTATGATTAAATTAAATATTATTTAATTTAATCTTAAACCTAGCCTACATCTATCATTTTCATCCTCTTAAGCCTATTCCTCATTTTGATCCCACTTAATCACCTTAATCTCCTTTCTAATCCCCCTCATTAACCTAAGTGTGTGCTCACACATGTGTGAGCAAACTTTGAATTTTTGACCACTTGCATGGCCTGCATGTCACCTTATGTGGCATCTACATGGATGCCACCTCACCAAGCCCTCCCTCAAGACTATAAATAGAGGCCTTGTCTCAAGCATTTTCATCTCTCATTATTGCATTTTTATCATATTGGTTTGAGATTTGAGCTTTCATTATAGTTGAGCTTGCATGCTAGTTTGAGTTTTCATAGTAGCTTTCATGGTAGTTTTCATGGTGATTTCTAGATGCATACTAATCATTTGGTAGTTGGTTTAGCTTTTCATTTGCATTATTAGTCTAGTTTACTTATGCATTTATATTTCCTTTACATTTACATGTTAGTGTAGCTTGCATACTTAGTTTTCTTGGTTGCATTTCATTTTTATCCTTGAATGCCTTCAAGTATGACTTTCACCATAGCCATTTCTTGAGGTTTTCTTCATCTCATGTAGCTTAGGTTCATATTTCATCATTACTCACATTTTCACATCCACATTCAAGAGATTCACTACATTGTTGTGTTTGAGAGAGCACACCAAACATACCCCACATCCTAACACACCAACAAGGCCTCTCATGGGTGCCTTTGTTGAGTTGTAGAGGTTGTTTGAGGGCTTGATTTGTTGGCTACTTTGAGTTGCAAAACTCAAGCAAGCATTAGTTTGGATTTCTTTCATTTTGATGAGTACTTGTTGCATGTTTTGATTTGAACTAATGTTCACTTGTTTATTCATGCTCTCAACAGGTCACTTCCTCTAGCACACATTTTGGCACACTCGATGGGACCAACATCCCTGATTTCATCTCAAAAATTTGCAAACAAAATCTTGTTTAGCCAAATCCTCACATTGTCATCTCCATGAGCTGCAATGTCATTTGTAACAGTCGTTTGCATAGATTAGTGTCTGCGTAGAACGTCTTTGCTTACTAGCATCTCCACTATAGCTTAAATGCCACAAAAAACTTTATTTTAGCATCTTCATAGGAAAACATTCAGTCATCTAGGTTTCCACATTATTGTCTACAAAGTTTTCCTTGTCGTTTACGTATTGTACGGGTCCTAGTTTGTCATTTGCGTCTGACATAGTGCCACGTCACCACAAAACCATACTAAATTTTCCTTTGTCATCTGTAAGTTTTATCATTTGCAAATTCCAGCATCTCCATATTTTTTCGTATGTAAGTTTTATCATTTGCAAATTCCAGCATCTCCATATTTTGTCGTCTATGAGTTTCAACGTCTTCGCCTGCAATTTGTCGTCTGCGCCTATAGACAGAGTTGCCCAAGTTTTTAATTAATTTTTGCTAACTGGTGACTTGCAGATTTTTACTAACAGTTTTTCATGTGGAGAGTTAACCTTGAAAACTTTAAAAAAAAAAAAAAAACCAATAGTGATTTTCATCACCAAGGGAATTTGAAGTTATTTTTGTCACTTAGACTCAAAGGTTAATGAACTTGTATGGCTTAATCACTTTCATTTGAATGGATGAATGTTAGCATAACAAACATTTGGACTTGGTGCTTAAAATTGACATGAATGTTAGGGTAAATAACATTTGGACTTGGTGCTTAAAATTGACATGAATGCTTAGGGTAGAAATAACATTTGAATTTGGTGTATAAAAAGAACTCACACTATCTTGAATGCCTTAAGGGACAATGGACATGTATGCCTAGGCTAGAGACCATTTAGAATTGGTGCTTAAAATTGACATGTCTGCCTAGGCTAGAACACATTTGGATTTGGTGATTAAAATGAAGTCACACACTCTTGAATGCCATAAAAGAAATTAATTTTATTTTTATCATCTTTCATTTTTAGCATTTTATTTATGCACGCTCAATTTACTTTCTTGTTGATGAATTCAAACTTTTATTTACGTTGGCAACATTTCAAGTTGGAAAGAACCTTACATTTTCTAATCATGAGTGTCTTCAAGTAGATAGAAAACTTAAAGCTTCATTGGAAAAGAACAAGTGTCTTTTAAACCCCAAGACCACTTACATATTCTCTCCCCTTGCGCCTTCAGGTGATCTTGGGTGCACAAGAAATAAGTGGTTTTATTTTTTTTTTTAGGAGGCCTGATTGGGGATTTCATCACCCCTTGGGATGACATCAACTTCAGTGTTCTGGTAGAGTATAAATAGCGGGAGGTGAATTGAAAGACACCTCTCTTGGAAGCATAATATTGTCACTCTTGGCTAAGCCCCAAAGAACTTTATACATTTGGGAAGTGAAGGAAGAGATTTTGGTTACTGTCTCCCCCTAACTGTGTGGTAGTATTTTCTTTCATCTATAGATTTGGGCCTCATGTACCTTGTGTATATCAAAGACACCCCTTAGATAAGCCTTGTTCATCCTAGTGGCAGCTTCATTAGGATTGTCAGTGTGTTCAACGTGCTTGTTCAAACATTCAAACCTAAGCCAAACATCAAACAAGTTCTAAGACGAGTGAAATTGTGAGGTAACCTTTCATTGAGTGAAACAATGGTAAGTGAGGTCTTATTGACTCGTAGTTATTTTCAACGGTATTACATTGAAATTGGTTGAGTCTAGTTAAGTCTTCTTGCAAAGTTTTTTGGGTGCTTGAAATTTGGGTCTTGTTTTATTCCTACCATGACCGATAAAGTCAACCAAGTCAAGCATAAGAAAGTGAAATTGTCTAAACCACCCATCTATAAGGAAAGGAAGAACCTAGCACACAGTGACAAACAATTCAGATACACTATCAAAGACATCCAGGAGGAAGAAGCTAGACAAGACCATTATGATAGAATTGGATACAATGGAAAACTTTTAAATTGGTCTGCCTTCCCAGGAGTGAACCCAAGGTTTTTATTTCCAGTGAACGAGGATTGAGTTAACTGCATAAGTGACCATAATATCTTCCATTTTCTATATCTACCTCCATTTTCCAAACTCCTAGTCTTCGATTTTCAAATTTTCTTCTACAGAGCTTGAACCTTTAAAACATCTTTTGAAATTGTGATGCTAGACCTTTTATCCATAAAGAAACATTTCTCCTAATTACACTTACTTATTTGGGATCAAAAGTCCATCTCCAAATAGTGAGTAGTCAATTTGGTGTCCTATCTTGCCTAAAGGTCACTTGACTATCTTTGGTAGGAGAAAGATACTATTATCCTCTAATCAAACTTTGTTTGTTGAACCAAGGTCTTTTGTCCACACTTGGGTAGTTGACCCTTTAATAACATAAGGTTAATAGCTCTCATCCTCATTTTCTTTTTCTTCCATAAATCTTTCACCCATTAGTTGGTCACTATTGCATGGTACACACATGATCAGGAAGGTTTACATTTAATCCCATGCCACATCTATGGGAATCATTGAGGCAATTAGAGATGGAGAATCCATTTCCTCCACACACATTAGGGAGCACAATTCCCTCTAGTTCAAACCTTGGTATGCCTAATTCAACATCTATGCAAGAACCAGAGGATCCCTTCCATAACAAAACTTTGGGGGGTAATGACGAAGAGGTATACCAAGATGAAGATCCTATTGACCCCAATGATGTACCTAGTGATGTTAGGACCTTCCTTGCAGATCCCTACAATTTGGAAATGATGGAGAAATCCATTAGGGAAAACAAAACTGAGATATTCCTAAATTTGGTCAAAGATGGTGTCAATGTTCCCCCAAGCTTTGATGAGAGCACCTTGTTTAGACAAATTACAAAAGGTGGTGCTGTCATATTGCCCACTTCAAATGCAGCTCCAACTTCTAGCAAAGGGAAAGAAACCATGGTGACAACTAGTGTTATGCCTACATCTAGCACTTCCACACAATCAACATTTCAATTGAGTGCAAAACATATTCAACAAATCATTAGTGCTATGCCCAATGCTACCACACATGCTGGTATTCCACAATCCACCTTGACAGGTACCACTATGGGATGCTTAAACGTTGGTCAAGTGCCTACTCAACCAATGGCAATTTCAACACAACCAATGCACTCATCTTATTTACAAATGCCAACAAGTATGGTAACGACATATGTGCCAATTCCAACAACTGCATATCAATACATTGGCCGAAGTGGCGTACTTCCACCCCCTCACACTACATTTGGGACTCCCTACAATTTAGGAGGTGGATTTATAAACTCCCAACAATCACAAGTGCAACCCAATCAAGATTTGGCTCAAAAATTCCAAGAATTGTGAAATTTGGTTCTTAACATGAACAACAAAGGGGTGAAGGATTTCTCTTTTGAGGAAATTTGTCCTTATCCATTTGATAAATCCATCAATATGGTACCATTTCCACCCGGTTTCAAAATTCCTAAATTTGACAAGTATATGGGAGAGACATGCCCCATCACACATCTCAAGGAATTTTCCATTTTGTGTCAAGAGGTAGCCTATAGTGATGATTATCTTAAGAGACTCTTTGCACGAAGTCTTGGAGGCCCCGCACTAGAATGGTTAATGAATTCACCTAAGGGTTCCTTTACTTCCTTCAATGATTTGACAAGCAAGTTTATCGCACAATATTCTTACAACATTGAACATCATGCCTCATTGAGTGATTTGTGCAACACAAAGCAACGAAACAGTGAAACATTTGCCAACTTTCTACAATGGTGGAGACATCTTGCTAACCGCATGCCCTACAAAATTGAGGATTCCCACCTTGTGGATATATTTATCAAGAACTTGATACCCAAAATGTCTTTCCACATGAAGATGGCTAGCCCCAAAGACTTTGCCACCTTAGTCAAGAAGGGCAAGAATATTGAAAATGGACTTTTGGAAAAAGGTACCATTAAACATTATAATTCATCATCCTCACACAATGAGGCAAACAACAATAGCAAACCCAAATTCTGGTCCAAGAACAAAGGTGTCATGCACGATGGTGTCACTGATGTCAAAAACCTTCAAGGAGGGAACAACAACAACTATCGTAACCAAAACAACAACAATTCAAACAATGACAATCAACAATCTCGCAATCAAACACAATTTTTCCCCCGCAACAACAACAATTACAACCATGACTATGATCACAATAGAAAGTTCACTAACTTTCATGAACCTTTGGAGGCCATATTTTAAAAGCTAATGGATCACAATTTGATGGTATTTCCTAATGCATGACCCTTTGATGAGAACCAACCCAAATCAAAATGGTATAGGGAAAATGAATATTGCAAATACCATCGCATTAAAGGACATGACACAAACAAGTGTATAAAACTCAAAATCTTCATCCAAAATCTTGTTGATGATGGAGAAATTGAGGTAGAAGGAGGACCATCCTCTAAAAATGCTAAGCTGAAGATATTTCAGAAACCATTTCCTGATCACAACAATGACAATAACAACATGGAAATAACATTATGAACAATGCAAATTGAGCTTCCACATCAAATGCATTACCTTTTGATTATTCTACTAACCAAATATTAGGGTTTGACTCCTTGTGTGGTAAAATAGAAATCAATGATATGTGGATTTAACTCCATGTGTGGTTGCATTGAAGGGGTAGACACTCATGTGAATACCCTTGTCCTACAAGCAGTTGATTGTGATGCCACCACTCGACGAGGAAGACTTACTTTGTAAGCTACCACTCTTAATCACACTAACCCGTCAATGCCACATGCACCTGTTGTGCCATCCACTTCACAAAGGCCCGCTTCTCGCTATGATGTGTTATCCTAGTTAGGTAAGATTCTTGCACAAATATCCATTCTTGAGCTCCTAACCACATCACCCATTCACAAAGAAATCTTGGAGAAGGCTCTTTTAGAGTCTCATGTTCCTAAAAACATTAATGCCTCCCAATTCACTGCCATGATTGGAAACCTTGCCACCCAACAACACCTTGTCTTCACAGACAAATATTTCCAAGGTCCTAATCCTCACCATAATTTGTCACTCCACATTGAAGTCCTTATACAATGACATAAGATTAAAAGAGTCCTTATAGATAATGGGTTCAGTTTGAATCTATGTACATTGAAGATGATTTGTTTTTTGGGACTTCCAGAAGACCTCCTAGATACCAATAAAAGGATAACAATCAAAGCCTATTATGAAAGGGAAAGAGAATCAAAAGGAGTTATCATGTTACCACTAAAGGTTGGACCAGCCATTATAAATACCAAATGCCATGTCCTAGACTTGGATTTGCCATATAACATTTTGCTTGGTCAACCTTGGATACATACACTAAAGGTTGTCCCATCTACCTATCATCAATGCTTGAAATTCCCTCACCAAGGAAGAGAGGTCACAATCCTAGGGGATCCTACTCCTTTTTCATTTTGTAAAAGATTGGAAGGTGCACCAGCAATTTTTGTCCAATCAGTGAGTTTGCCAAAGTTATACCTAAACCTCTCACCATAACAGAATCACCTTCCACAACAATGCCAGAGTCAACCAATGATGATTCCAATTCCTATAAAAGAAAAGAGAAGGTGGGAGATAATAAGGTCAATACTACAAGGAAGAAGGTTACTTTTACTGATTTAAGAATGGGAGAGTATAAGTTTGAAAATGCCTTGTGTGTTGGACAACTATCACTCTCCCCTCATTTCTTTGGAAAACCTTCACAATTACCACCTCTTGCCAACAAAGAGACTGTGCATATTAACAAGACAACATTTGAACATTGGGGTTCACTTAGTGATGAGCATATGGAATCTAATATTCTAGATTGGCTATACTATGATGGAAAAGATGAACCTATGGAGTTCCCCAAAGATAAGTATGTTAAGGCCCCTCCTATTATCAAAAACATGGTATATCATGGTACTGGCCTTGGACCTAAAGAAGATGGAATGAGACAACCCTTAGAGGCTAATAGCTATCCTAAAGGATGTGGTTTAGGCTCCATTAAATCTAAGGAATCCTTTGCTGACAACTATTGTATGGTTGAACCTAATTCTTAGACTGAAGAGGAGGAATTCTTCGAAGTGCCTTTCCAATACATTGAGGATGACCTAGATAACTATGTCAGTGCCATTACCATAGATGACCTTTCATCCACCGACCTACCTCTCACCAACCTTGACATGATAGGCTGGGACCTTCAAGATACACCACCAGCTCTCGATATCTATAAGTCTGATGAAGCAGCGATGGTACTCTTTGGCCTTAAGAATCTTCGATATTATGAACATGAGATCCAATATAATGGGGAAGCCTACTTTGGTAGCCAAGTCAACTCTCTTAGTCACAAAAGTGAAAAAGAAAATAAAAATGGAAAAATAAAAGAAACATCCTCTAGTGAAAACTCCTCTAGGGCACTTTTGGATGAAGAAAAAGATAAAATAAAGGACGCATCTTCTGGTGAAAACCTCTTAGAGGTGCCAGAAGAGGGAGAGATTGACTTGCTATTCAGATCTTTACCACCAGAAAAGTCATCTATTTTGAATGAAGACACAATTCCAATCAATTTGGGAACAGAGGATAATCCACAAATCACCTACATTGCTGCTACCTTAAGTCTTCAAGAACAAAAAGCCATGACTGAATTCTTGAAAAAGGGCAAAATCAATTTTGCATGGACATACAAAGACATGCCTGGCTTAGACATAGATTTGGTTGTGCATCATTTGATAGTAGACCCCAAGATTAAACCAGTGAAGCAAAAATTACGCAAGATGCATCCTAAGGTAGCACTTTTAGTCAAAGTAGAGATACAGAAAATGTTACAAGAAAAGTTCATCTGCCCTATTGATTATCCTGAGTGGGTCTACAATGTTGTTCCTATAGGGAAAGCATCTGGGGGCATTCGTGTTTGTGCAAATTTTTTATATTTAAATCTTGCAGGTCCCAAGGATGATTTTCCACTTCCTAACATAGACATCATACTGGATTTGACTGCTGGACATGAGATGTTGTCTTTGATGGATGGTTTTTCTGGTTACAATCAAATCAAAATTGGAGAAGAAGATCAACATAAAACGGCATTTACCACCCCATGGGGAACCTTTTGTTATCAAGTCATGCGTTTTGGCTTGAAAAATGTTAGCACCACTTATCAACACGCAATGACTACCATATTCCATGATCTTCTACATGTCATAATGGAGGACTATGTTGATGACATTCTAGGAAAATCAAAGACACGTGAGTCCCACACTGATGTACTCACCACCATTTTTGAAAGGTTGGAGAAATATAAAGTACACCTTAATCCAAAGAAGTGTGTATTTGGGGTCAAATTAGGCAAATTGTTAGGTTACATTGTGTCAAGAAGAGGTATTGAGGTAGATCCTGCAAAAGTGAAAGGCATCATGGATATGCCTTCACCTACAACATTGAAACAACTCCACAATTTTCAAGGAAAGTTTCAATCCATTAGGAGATTTGTGTCACAATTAGTAGATAAGGTCCATCCACTTCAGCATTTGCTTTGCAAGGGAAACAAGTTTCAATGGGATTGTTTATGCCAAAAAGCATTTGAACAAATTAAGACATATTTGGCTAATCCTCCAGTTCTAGTCCCTCCAATTGCAGGACGACCATTGATTCTATACATTTTAGCTACTTTAGTTGCCCTAGGAGCACTTTTGGCACAATTAGATGACAATGGGAATAAGCAATCTATATATTACCTCAATCGAACACTAGTTGGCTATGAGTTGAACTACATTGCTATTGAGTGAGCATGTTTGGCTGTAGTCTTTTGCACATAGAAGTTACGCCATTATATGCTTAATCATACTACATACCTCATTTCCAAGATAGATCCACTCAACTATTTGCTATCAAAAGCTGCCCTCACTGGTCGAGCAGCAAAATGGGTCTTGATTTTAAGTGAATTCAAAATCATTTATAAGGATTGTAAAGCCACTAAAGGATAAGTAATTGTAGATCTGCTTGCTGAAGTTCCTCTTCAAGGTGACTATCCCATTGTAGCAGATTTCCCAAATGACACAATTATGACTATAGCCCCTAATATACCATGGAAATTATTTTTTGATGGATCCTTTACACAAAAGGGATTGGGGGCAAGAATTTTGTTTGTGAAACCACAAGGGGATCTCATTCCTAAGTCTTATAAAATCTCATTCCCTTGCACAAAAAATATCACTGAGTATGAAGGTTTAGTCACAGGACTACGTCAAGCTATCAGATGGAATATCAAAAACCTTCTTGTTTTTGGAGACTCATAATTGGTCATTAAACAAGGCATAGATGAATACCACACCAAGGATAAGAAATTGTTGCCCTATCGCAGGATAGTGGAGGATCTTAAGTAATACTTTATAAAAATTATTTTTCAGCAGATACCAGGGGCTGATAATAAAGTAGCAGATGCCATGGAAAGTATTGCCTCCATGATTGCCATGCCAAAATATAGTCCTGAATGTGAGTTTCTTGTTGAGAATCTTTTTACTCCTACTTATGAGAAAACTGATTTAGAGTTGGTGTGTGAGATTGTTGGTCCTGAATCTCCATGGTACGCTTACATCTTTGCCTATTTACATCACAAAACCATTCCCATAACCCTCACCCCAAATTAGAGAAAAACCTTCATCTGTCACACAGCCTAATATACCATCCTAGGTGACACACTTTTTCGAAAACATTTTGCTAGAACCCTCCTCCGATGTCTCAATTCAAATGAAGCCAAAATGACACTAGAAGAGGTTCACCAAGGGATTTGTGCTGCCCACTCTAGTGGCCTTACGTTAGCAAAAAAGATTCTTAGGATAGGTTACTATTGGCCCACTATGGAAGCAGATGCATATCATTTTGTGAAGAGATGTGTTCCTTGTCAGCAGTATGGTGATTTGATGCACACTCCCGCCCAAGACCTCCAGCCCACCATCACTCCATGGCCCTTTTCTTGCTATGGATTCAATCTTGTTGGTCAAGTATACCCAAATTCCTCAAATGGCCAAAAGTATATTATTTTTGCCATTGATTACTTCACAAAGTGGGTCAAGGCTATTCCATTAACCTACATCACCGAAAGATAGATTTCAAAGTTCATCTTGAACTACATTATCTGTTGTTTTGGCATATCTCAAGATATCATAACTGATAATGGAACCTCTTTCAAAAATTAGGAAGTTGCCACACTATGTAGGAAATTTGGAATCACCCAACATTTTTCCACTAGATACTACCCCCAAGGCAATGGTCAAGTTGAAGCTACTAATAAAACCATTTTGAAAATCCTAAAGAAAATTGTTGATGTAGCTGGCCGTGATTAGCACCTCCATCTTGCTCCCACCCTTTGGTCCTACCGCATCTCCATCTATACCCCCATAGGAGCCACCCCATTTTCCCTTATTTATGGTTATGAGGTTGTCTTACCCATCAAAATTGAGCTCCCTTCCCTCAAAATCTCTCTCAAGAATCTAATGTCTGAAGAAGAATACAGAGTTGCTTGCTTGAAAGAGTTGCAACTCCTTGATGAGAGATGCCTTAATGCTCTAAACCACCTCCATGTGTATCAAAATCACCTTCAGCTTTAGTATCATAAGAAAGTCAAGCCACAAGAGTTTGAAGTGGGTGACTTAGTTTTGCAGCATAATATGAGGAACCTCTAGAACTGTGAAAAGAAAGGAAAGTTTGAGGCAAATTGGCTAGGTTTGTTTATCATTACAGCCAAATATGGTTCTGGGGCATATCAGATTGCTACTCCAGAGGGAGATCTGCTCCCTAAGCCTGTAAATATACAGCATCTCAAGTGGTTCTATGCTTGAGCCTTTGTAGTTCATGTACAGTGTTTATAGTCCCGCAAAAATCCAAAAAAATCAAAAATTCAAAAAATCAAAAAAATCATTAAAAAAAAATTTATAAAATGTTCTTGAAAAAATCCTAAAAAGTAGAAAATGTTTTTGGAAAAAGTATTATTGATCCATTGTCTATAAGGCTTGTTTCACTCCATCCCACCATTCCATTTCCCTTGTGCAAAGTCTTATCTAGCTTTTTGTTTGCCATGCATCCAATAAAAGACCTCTTGTCTGCGAGGCTTCGCTTCACGTCCATCTTTTGAAAGACCTCTAGTTTGCGAGGCATTTTCTGTTGAGTGATTATCCAATCCCATCACACTGAGCTTTTTCACAACATTGACCACACTTGGACTCACGCAAAATCACCATTCGAGACTTAATGATTCAAGAAACTTGTGTGCTTCACAACCCTTGTCGAAAACACACGATTTTATGATTATTGACATTTCAATTTGACATATTTTTATAGGATGAATCCTTCCTATAGGTGAGATGGCAAAATTCACTTTTAGACCTAAGGATCTTGGCAAGAACTGTGGACTGAATGACTCTTGGTCATCCGATCTCTTTTTGGTTGATTTCATTTTGTGTGTTAATGGAAGTCTTTTTGGGATGCGCCTTGATCTTCCATATTTTGGTCATACCTAAATGGCTCTCATTGACTACACGTGTTTTTTGTGGTATGATCTATTTTTTGAGGCTTTATTTCATATGTGTTAGTTTCAGGTTATGCTAATGGTTTCTGTAATGGGGGAAACGTGTTAGCACACTTTCTACTAAAGATCCCTAAAAAGACTTTGGGTGTGCCCAGACCTCTCCATGGCGTATACGACATTTGATCCATCATGACTATGCAAACTACACCTATCGTCCTAAAGTCTCTATGGTTTTGTATGTCTAGTCCATATAAAAGAGTTATGTCATTTATGCTTCTATAGCATATAATGCATAAACTCATTTGCAAAATCAACTTAAGGTGTGCTCTCCATATAAACACAATGGAATCTCTTGATATCATATAGTTAGGTTTCATGTAGCTAGGGTTTTCATTTGAGTCATGCTTGAGACAAGGTCCTATTTATTCCCCGCTCCTATGTTACGCTGATGGGTTTCTATGAGTGACAGTTTGGACAGATATTTATTTTAGGTTGCATTTTCATTAGGTTGCATTCATTAGTCCATTAGGTTACATTCATTTTAGTTTTTATTTATTAGTGTTCCTTTTTCATTTTATTAGATTGCATTGATAGTTCATTCCATTAATTACATGTATCCATTTTAGTCATCACATCTAGGGGCATATACATCATAATCACATCTCATAAATACATCCATACATGTCAAATAAGCAATGCATACATCTCATAATCGTTAGCAAACCTACATCATCCACATGTTAGGCATCATATACATATACATCATAGGAAACATCATATAGCATCACATCTTGCATCACAAATGTCAGTATCCACATCATAAATATCATATGCATCACATAAGTCCATACACATATAGAACCATCAAACCATTTTATGTATATATATCAAAAAATAGTGTTTGTACAGTCCATATACAAATCATGTAGAATCATACAGTACAAATGCATCATCAAAAACTTGCTACATCTGGACATATCTATCAAAAAACTGATCACTATACAAAATCAAGTCACTGGCTATGAGGGCCCAGCCCCCCTATATCCCCCCCTCGAGGAGGTCTCTATTGTCCTATAGACTACTCTAATCTGGCTCTACCCCCTAAGATCCATAAGCTGGCCCCCCTCTCAAAATTTGGTTGTCGCCGATTAGTAGGCACGGCCTCAATATAAAGCGATCTATAATAGGTTACCTCTCGTATGGCCCGTGCCTCTGCTCGACTAGCTACGATGGCCTCTTGCATGACTATGATGCCTACCCCAAGTTGTAGCATCTGTCTCGCTATGTCTCTTTGCCTGTGGTATCTGTCTAGCTACACCTGATGGGTGGCCCGCTCAGCCCATGACACGACTACCTCCCCTCGGAGTCTATCTAGCTCTGCCCGCTCCCTCGCCTCTGCATGGATCCCCATCCCTACAAACTCCCCGGCATCCACCTGTGCATGTAGAGCCGCTAAGGCCTCCTATGCACTATCTCCTCTGGCCGTTTGCACCTGCAACTCTGCCTGTATGGCCCCCATGGCCTACTCTATGCTATACCTGTGCTACCCCCTATAATCAAGCTACCTCTGCACAGAGGCTATCCCACTCAACCCTCACCATATCTGGGTCCTTTGTTGGCCCTTGTCTCTATCCCCCTACTGGCATCTATACCTGTACTTGTACCTGTGGCTCCTATCCTAGTGCATGTGCTGGTGCCTCTGTTGGTATCTGCACTAGTACTGGCCCTGGCCCTCTCCTCACTCGGGCTCTACGCCCTTGCGATCCCTCCTATGCTCCCTGTGCTAGTGGTGGCATCATAGCTTCCTACCCACCATCTCTTGCTCCACCCCCCTCCCCCTATGCCTGCTCTGTTGGTGGTGGTGCCTGAGGCACTATCAGTCTCATGGGCTGATGAGCGGCCCACCACTGCGCATATGCTAGTGTCACACCTGCATCCCCCCTATCCTGTATGTGTACCCATGACACTGTTGGCATAGATACCCATGATATGCGAGCCAACCAAAGGTTGGTCTCGTGCCCCCATAGCTGACCGTACTCCCGAGAAACCATAGGGTATAGGAATCTATTTGGTACCACATCTTGTGTCCTCCCAAACTGTCGTCACACTCAAGAAGGCATGTAACACATGATCACGTGCATGGATCACCCAATGATCCAACAGTCAGTCTGTGTGTACGTGAGGTACATCTGATCCTCTATGTCATCCTCCCCACCTGCTCCTAATGTCCTCCTCCACTGCTCTACCCCATCATATGGAGTCCACTCGAACATAATAATCTCATCAATACAGGGGTGCTAAAATTCCACTGACTCTGTGGCTGTATACTGGATCGGTGGTCGGTATCTACAGGCAAATGGGTTGCTAGGCTGCCTGGTCTCTCACTGAGTGATGGGATGTGTGACTCCAATGTGCTCCCATGACCACACCATCAGCAACGTTAGTCATAATCCCACAATTTGTAATGTACGATAGGCACACATGTACAAATCATGGTATAACTCTATTAGGATCGTCTATCCTCAGTAGTAGACCTCTCTATCCTCCTATAAAAGGGTGCTCAACACCCACACCCAGCCGATAGGCCAACCGTGTCCTACATGATCAGGTAGCATTCGCTATATGAGGGAAGCCAAATATACTGCCAGCCTCGGTAATCTTGATAGCCACGATCACTGAATTGGTAGTCTCTGCCACCGTCTGCTGAAGCACTCTCTCAAAAATGGGTCTAACCCCTCCAATATGTACTCTGGGTATGCCCCCCAGATAGGCACTTGTAGGATCCACCACATGTCCAAAAGTGTGACTATAGCCTCCCCTATCGATAGATGGAAGCTCCCTGTGGGTGTGTGCCATCGCTCTGTCAATGTCGATAGCTCAACTGAGTGCACCCTCAGATCTGGCCACTCGTGCACATGCTCTAGTTCGCATAGCCACACATGTCTCCAATTTGTGTCAGTCAGTCGCTCCTGGGTCACCATCGTAGGGGGGTAGTGCTCCCTCAACCTGAACACCATCGTATCCTCCTATAGCATAGACATGCAGAGAGTCAATCTTTCTAGCCTATATTGTCCCTAGAATGGGGCATCTTCCCTTGTCTTCTATCGATTTGTCCCAATCGGCAGAGCCGCTAATCGACGTAGACATTGATAAGCAAAGATGCTTATCGACAAAAACATCGATCTATGCAAATGTTGATAGGCACAGACATCGATCAGCATAGACGACAGACCTTTTTTCATCTGTGGTGACAACGAATTGTGTTTTGTTGTCTCCACTTGCCCTATCCCTCCTTTTCCGTCCACGAAGACAACAGGATGAAACCTATCGTCTACATGGAGTCCCTTCCCTTTTTTGGCATCTGCATAGATGACATGATCAATCCTGTCATCTTCACAAATGTTGTGGTCGCTGCATTATCGTCTGTGCAGACGACAGGGTGTAGATTATTGTCTGTGCCCTAACAACATTTTTGCCTCATTTATTATGCAATAAATGACCCTAACCTAGCCTAATCTACCAAAAACACAAAAAGGATTAGATGACTTACTAGTGGGCCCATCTTGACTACTCGTTGGTACTTCCAAACACGCTCACCAAGTTGTAATCAATTAATGCGGTCCATGCTTGCTCTGGATGCTTTGCTCTCAAGGTGTGACAATGACTCTCTCTAGGCCCCTCGGAGGCTTATATAGGCCCCCCGCACACCCTGTTTGAGCCCATGTCTTCCTTGAGCTGTGTTCATCCCTTGTTTACCCGCCAGTCATGCAAATATTGTTATTTATTCCCTTTTTCCTCATTTTCCTTCTTTTCCTAAGACCTTTTCACAAAAATTGCCCAAATTTTATTTTTTGCGCAATTTTCATGAGGGGGCACCCTCCTCCTCTATCGTCGCCTGTAGGACTCCTACCTTCTCTAGGGCAACCTATATTTTTTTTTCTTTAATATGATGTCATTTCGACATCACATCAAAGAGAGGCAAAATGTAGACACTTAAAATAGTCCCTAAAAATTATATTAATTTATTTAATATTGTCTGTGACATTGTAATTAATTATTAATTAATTAATTATATTGGTCACATTCTTCTACTTATTTAATTTAATTAATTAATTAATTAAGTTCATTCTCTAAAGTATTTAGATTTAATTTAAATACTCCTAGCCCTAATGTGTTAAATTAATTTAATACATGATTCCCCATAATCCCCTTTTTAAATAAATCTTATTTATTTAAATCCCCATATCCCATTAAATCTTCTAAACCTCTGATTAAATTAAATCTTATTTAATTTAATCTTAAACCTAGCCTACATCTATCATTTTCATCCTCTTAAGCCTATTCCTCATTTTAATCCCACTTAATCACCTTAATCTCCTTTCTAATCCCCCCCATTAACCTAAGTGTGTGCTTACACATGTGTGAGAAGGCATGCCTACACACTCCCCTTTGCACTCTTGTCTCTCACTCTTCTTCTCAAGTTTGCTCACACATATGTGAGCAAACTTTGAATTTTTGACCACTTGCATGGCTTGCATGTCGCCTTATGTGGCATCCACATGGATGCCACCTCACCTAGCCCTCCCTCAAGCCTATAAATAAAGGCCTTGTCTCAAGCATTTTCATCTCTCATTATTGCATTGTTATCATGTTAGTTTGAGATTTGAGCTTTCATTATAGTTGAGCTTGCATGCTAGTTTGAGTTTTCATAGTAGCTTTCATGATACTTTTCATGGTAATTTCTAGATGCATACTAATCATTTGGTAGCTAGTTTAGCTTTTCATTTGCATTATTAGTCTAGTTTACTTATGCATTTATATTTCCTTTGCATTTACATGTTAGTGTAGCTTGCATACTTAGTTAGTTTTCTTGGTTGCATTTCATTTTCATCCTTCAATGCCTTCAAGTATGGCTTTCACCATAGCCATTTCTTGAGGTGTTCTTCATCTCATGTAGCTTAGGTTCATATTTCATCATCACTCACATTTGCACATCCACATTCAAGAGATTCACTTTATTATTGTGTTTGAGAGAGCACACCAAACATACCCCACATCCTAACACACCAACAAGGCCTCTCATGGGTGCCTTTGTTAAGCTGTAGAGATTGCTTGAGGGCTTGATTTGTTAGCTACTTTGAGTTGCAAGACTCAAGCAAGAATTAGTTTAGGTTTCTTTAATTTTGATGAGTATTTGTTGCATGTTTTGATTTGAACTAATGTTTTCTTGTTTATTCATGCTCCCAACAGGTCATTTCTTCTAGTACACAAGGGCAAGGAGTTGATTTCATGTCTAAAGTTGTAGATAGTTGTCTATAAATAAGAAGAATGTCAACCATTCTAGGGTCGGTAAATTTAATGATTTTATCTTCCATTTCATTGTAACACCGTCGTTATGAATGAAAATAATATTATCTTTTCTGCAATTTGGCTTCTTGGAAGCATTTTCTCTGTCTCACCTAGTGCATACTGATATTTATAAGATGTGTTTTGAGAACAAGAGTCCTAAAGTGCTTGCTATGGGATTCATTTATCTTTGAAATCAATGAGATCTTTCTATGTTATTGCTATTATCTTCCTTGGTTTGGATAAATCTAAATGATCTTGTTTACTTCAGTACTATTTCATTTCAAATATTTATTTATGTTAGATTAATTGATCGAACATGTATTTGTTAGAGTGGTGGGGTTGTTTTTACACCAAAAGACCAATCTATCAATGCCTAATACAACCATTCAACTTATTGTAAACAAGAGGTAGTTAAGCCCCTCACAAATCATGAGGGGAGCGCTAAAAACATTTCCAACTATCCCCCCTTAATGTTACCCGTGGATCTGAGGATTTGAACCTATAACCAAGATATGATACCACTTGTTAGAGTGGGGTTGTTATTGTACCAACAGACCAATCTATTGGTGCCTAATAAAACCATTCAACTTATAGTACACAAGAAGTAGTTAAGCCCTTATTACAAATCCTAAGGGGGTCACTAAACAAATTTCCAATAGTATTTTAGTTATCCTACCATTCAAGCATGTATTTTTGATAATAATAGCACAAAAGTAGACTATAGGTAGAATAAATCTCTAACCTTGTAGGCTCTTTCATTTCTATTATTTACTTTATGTACCCCCTATTTCTATCCTAGGATATTTTCCCAACTCAAATCAAGTGATTCATGGCCCAAACCAAGATGTATAGAGAGCCATTAAAGATTCCACTTTCCTTATTATAAATATAGTCACCTCCTTATCCAACTTTCTTTATTCCTTGATTCATCAACACCCAATCTACAAGGAGCTTGGGAGTAGAGAGTTTTTGTTTTTCGCTCTTTAGGCGATATTGGCTAAACATTCTAGTCTGGTGACAATTGTTACTCTATTGGTAGTGTACGAAATAAATTTCTATCAAAAAATAAATGGCACTAGAAGCAAGGCCTATTTGAACCTTTACACAATTTTCTTGCATACCATGGTGAGTCTTGGCAGCGTTCGGTTCTATTCAATGTAAAAAATAATATAGGGAAGTTCAAGTTTGTCATCTCGAACCAAATTTGGTTTTGGATTTGAAGCTCCTGACTAGTCTCCACCTAACTAATAGTTCAATTAATATCATAGCCCCCAAACACTACATCGACTCAGCTCATTTTTCATGACTCAACTTTGGTAGTTGCGATAATCTACCATCTTTGCAAAGTTTGTAGAACTCGGACCTACAATATGAAAAAAGAAAAAGAAAAAAATGAAGAAGGGTAAGGTATCCGCTACCCAACCCATCACTACTCAGAGTACAATTGTGTCCCAATTACCAATAGGGACAATGGCTATACCACAACAACTTTCATTTCTCGAGGGTCAATTTTTACCCTTGGAAACTTTCCCTGCCATGCATAATTTTTCATCCCACCCCGAAAACTTTGCTCAAAATTTAAACATTTGGGATGCTAAATGGAAGAAGAACACGTCCAAACATTCAGTGATGATCTAGTTAGAAATAATGTGGAACATGAAGACATTGCTTTCTACATGTTCCCATGACCCATGGCTTTGATGAGATAAATTGATACCTTAATCTTCTCACTAATGCTATCACCAAATGGGTTGATATGGAGAGAACCTTTCTCTCAATATTTTAGTCCCAGATCGACCTTGCCTTGTGCCACCATTAGCTCATTAGGATCCCAAAAGAACCCAATGAACCTTAGTGTACATTCAACAATTGATTTCAATGGGCCCTCAAGCGATGTCCAGATGCTTTTGCACCCACACTGAAACTTTTCCTAAGGACTTACCTAGATGTCATTGATAGAGTTGTGTCAAGTTTTATCATATAAATCATACATCAAGTAGACTAAGATACCTTGGCCAAAGTCTACACCTTAGCCTTGGAGGTTTAAGTCCAACTTATTGATCATCCATTTGATGCCCGACAAAGTATGACATGCCAGCCCCACCTTAAAGTAGCTCCTCACTTGGGTAGTTACAACATGATCCCTATGATAGGATTACAAGCTTATCCCACCTCCCATTATAATTGTGTACTTCTGATCACTCCTACCCTAGCTCCAAAATTTTCTCATTAGACTTAAGCACTAGTACTTCAGGTACCTGGGACTTCATTTCCCTCTATGGCCCTATGGGTCATGTCACCTTACAAAGTCCCCTCCTTCCTATCTACTGACCCAAATGGGAAAAACCTTGTTGTCCCTATTGCCTTAATGAGCATGAAGGTGTAGTTTGTAATCACCCAAAAATGGTCATCTAGACTATGAGACCCCTTTCTAGCATTTTTGCATAATTTATCTAATATTTATCCTTGATCTAATCTCCAAAAAAAAATCCATTTATTTGATTTTATCCTATAGTTTGACCACTTTATCCTAAGTTCATATTTAATTAAAAGAACATGTCCCCTATTTAATTCAATAAAATTTCCCACTCATCTCTTATCCTAAGTTGCACACACAAAAGCATTTCCCTTATTTAAAAATAAAATAAAACACATTTTTGTCCTACATGGGGGCAAAAGTCAACTCTTCATCATGATTGGTGGAAATGCTTGTGTACATGGATCACTCCCACTTTCAAACTCCACCCTTGATCACATGCACCTTACCTCATGATCTCTATCATCCATTTCTCTTTAAAAGGGAGAGCTCTCTCCTCACTTCAAAATTCCACTCTTTTACTAAGGTTATGCTACAAGATTGAAGATCTCCTACTTGTGGAGCTCCTCTTCTTCTATCTTCTATTCTTCATGCTTCATGCTTCTCATTCATTCTAGTTTCTCTCCATGCTTATAGATTAAATCATCTAGTCTAAATAGAGTTTTTAATACTTATTTTCTAGTTTATCTTGCATTCTACTTTCTCTCATTTATCTTTCATTTGCATTACATTCATTCTAGATTCTTGGATGCTAGCATTCTTGCTCCCATCTTTGAATCTTTTATTCTATGGTGCACATTGCAAGGTTTGCATAGTTTGGTTCATTTGGGAGCCACCATCTAATATCCTTTATATTTCATAGATAGAGAGCTATAAGCCACCCCTTGACATGCCCTCTTTCATAGGTATTATCAAGAATAATGGTTTACAGAAATATGACACTTTTTGTACACACATTTTTTGTGCCCATCGTGGGTCTAGAACCAAGTTTCTAGCTCTATTTTCTTAATTGAATTTTAGTTGCATGCTCATTTATGTTTTTTGATAATCACTTGTTGGATCTAATCAAGTGGTTTTGCAAGTTTTCCACTTTGGTTTTAAGGATAACCCTTGTGCAAATTCATTTGGAGGCCAAAACTCTAGATTTTTAAAAATTTGATCATATCTCCTAAACCACTTCGAGTTAGGTTCTAAATTTGTTTTTTCATGTTGGGGATGCATCCTAAGTGTCTCAAGTCAATTTTTGGAGTGTTATGAGCTGATTTGTGTCTGTTATGAATTTTATTTTATTTTTCATAAAATATCATTTTTGGGTGCCAATCAATGATTTTTTTGGAAAATTGTACATTTCTAGAAAGGTATTTAAATTATATATGGGGTTTGTTATTTTTATTTTGAATTTAGAGGTTGTATTAGGGCTCAATAGCTCAATTTGAAAAATTTAGCCTATTTTGAGAAAATGAGTCCCTAGGGCACAAATGCAAAGATATAGCTAAATTTCTTGCATTTTTGGAAATAACTCTAGTTTTTAGTAGGGATCTCTTCTTTTCATTTCTATTTTTGGAGCTAAAATAATAGAAAATAAATTAGATCTTATTGATTAGGTCAAAAATAAAGACTAAAAAAGATATCATTTTGTGATTAGCTCGCATTTTCTTCGCATACGCTTGGTTGGAAGATAACTTGAATTTTTTAGGAAAACAATCACTTTGTGTTGACATAACCTTGGTTTTTTTGTAGGGATTTTCTCATTTTATTACTAGAAAGAATGCATGTCAAAGACCTTGCTTGCTAAAAGGGCTACAAACACTCATTTGCAAGGTTGCCCAAAGCAAATAAACAAACAAACAAGTATACTTTATTTCTCTTATTTTTGTGTGTGGAAATATTACTAGTTGTTCATATTTCATAGGCACATAAAAATTGCAATTAGGATTGCTTGGTGGTAGGAAAGTATGCTCTTCACCCTTGTGGTGAATCAGAAATCTTGACCCACCTTTAGATTTTGAAAGTAAGTGGGTTAATTGAGCTTATTGGTGTGTTTGGTGGAAATGATTGGAATAGGAGAGTATTCTCTTCACCCTTGCGGTGAATCAGAAATCTTAACCTCCACAAGTGGATCCATTTTGTGTAGATTAGAATCCTTTAGAGGGTCTTCTCTTGAGAAATCAAGAGGAATGACCCAAGTAGGGACAAGCAAACCTGGATCTTCCAACCCACTATAAACTCAAGGCTATCAAAGACATAAAACCTTGGTAGACATAGTACTTCTCTTCATTTAGTGGAAGTACTTGTGGGATTATGACCATGAGGAAATCATTAGGTGAGAATGCTTAAGGTACTCTTGTGGTCATGAGGTCCATTACTTATCATATAATAAGGTGTCCCGTATCGGGAGCAAGAGGAGTGTTATGAATGGAAACCCATACTAAAAACCTAGGATAGAAACTACCTTATTTTTTTGCTCAACATCTTGTTGCAAGAACCAATCCTAGTGGATTACCTAGATCACCCCAAGATTTTACACTCACCATTTGTGTCCCCTTTGTTATGCCAATGGCATCTCCATGACAAAGCCAATATCTCTCATGGAAAACCACTTGGTGTGAGGCGAAGGGGCATCAAGTGTAGGCCAAGTTGTTGAGTAAGGAAATATGACTTTAGGTAGTTTTGCTTGGAATGTGTCTTCGCATGTGAAAAGACCTGTGAAAATCTTTTGAACTTACACATGGTGATAGTTCTAGGGATTTATTTTGAGACATCACATGCTTTTATCATGCAAGGATTCTTTGTCCCTTGCTTGATTGTTTTAAGACTACTCCATGTGTCACTATCTTGCTTGGAAAAAACTTTCTTTTTCACATCAAACTTGCTATGCTATCAACTATTGTCAAACTTTGTCAACCAAGTCAAACATCAAATACAAAAATTTACTCATGTTTCTTGCTAAGGGGAGTCTCATCATTTGGCCTTGATTTTTTATGTCTCTAGTGCTTAAACATGCTTAAAGTGGATCTTTGGTCTTAGTGCTCTTGGTCTTTTCCACCTTCATGGTCTATGCTAGCATACTAAGGATTTCTTTTGCTAAAATGGTTGCCTTGATCTCTTGACTACACTCTTTGATTGGGTAAGTTTTCACTTGTTGTCTCTCTTGGTCTATCTACTTTTCTATTTGGGCTTCTTTCCTAGCTCTTGACTTTAGTTTCTGGTGTCACAAGTTGCTTGGACACTTTCTTGACAAGTTACTTTACCTATGTAACCCGTAGTCTTGCTCTTACGCTAACCTCTCCTAGGGTATCCTTAGGTCTTTCTCTTGAACTAATTGTTGGAATTCTTTAGAATAACTGGGGGGGGTGATGATTCAGTTATCCAAGGTCCAGATGTATAAATAAAACTTTTCACAGCTTAGTAAACCCATAAAACATTTATCATCATGCATGCATCCATCAAATTATGGAATCACTTTTTTAAAAATTGTACGTTACTGTCAAATCAATTTACAAAAATGTAAACATGAAACATGATAGATTCAACAACACACTTGACAATGATTTACATAGAAACCCAATTTGGGAAAACCACCAATAACATGCTACTCTTTTTCACTCTTTTGAAGTAATGCCCTATGAAAGGCCAACCTTATTAAAGTTCACAATACACACTGTTAAATGTGACCTTGTTAAAGGATTCCAATCACCTTGTTAGGAGTGAGCCTTGTTAGAGGATTTTAGACCATTCACTTTTAATGTCACCCAGTTAAAAGATTTACCCTAGATTGATACAATTGTTAGAGAGTAACAATAAGGCTTGATTTGATAACAACTTAGAACTCCATTTACAGATTGTAGATCTATGTTTTAGTCATCCATTCTACTTGGCTTTCACACATTTCAACTCTACTAGCTTTTTTACCCTTCAAGCATCTATACTTTTAAGCCTTCTTGCTTAACATGCCAATGCAGACTCTCAATTAGGACACTGAATGAAGCAATACCCTTGACTCTTTTTCTTCCTTAGGTTCTCGCACATGAAAACCCTTGATTCTAACCAGTCATTCCTTTCAATAGGAAATTAAGATCTTTTGTTGTTCATTCTCCATCGTCCAATTTAGGGTTAGGATAGATCAGGTAGGATTCAATGAATCTACCCCTCATTTCATATCACTTCTAGAAACTTCTTTAATCCTCTTTGAATTCACGTCAAAATGGTTTACCATGAATTCTATGCCACCAACTCATCAATCTTATCTTCCACCTAGTTCACACAATCCAAGAAAACAAACTTGTCAGCTCAGATCTATCAAATTCACAATCTTTCTAATAATGTTGACACTCAACATTAACTTGTTTTTGATGCTCAACACATACTACATTACTTGACATCCTTTGTAAAATCACGTGACACAAACTAAAGTTTACTAGTGCTCAATATCAACTAAACTTTACTCAGCATCCACTATTTTGCTTGACATACACTAAAATAGACTTCTACTCAACTCCAACTGATTTTCTACTCAGCTTGCACTGACTTTGCTCGGCACCTACTGTCCACTCGATCAAGCTTGGCAGACAAACTTTGTTTAACTTGTTCTTCTGAACTTGCTTAGTGTAACCAACCTTTGCAACCTTAAGTAGATTATCAATGCACTATGATATCACTATCTTACTTGATTCTTGTACTCCTTTTTATATCATAACTCAAACTTTCCTATAGGTGTTATTGTTACATCTTTTGATCAAATCCTCTTCATCAATCAAACAAGTGATAGTACTTATATAAGCAGTTGTCTTACCAACAAATAACAAGTTTGACATCAGTGACAAAACAATGATTGGAACACATTTATCATACTTGAATCAATCTATTCTCAAAAATCTTCTTCTTCAACACTAATAGGTTTTCTAGTTACCCTACTCTCCTTAGGATCCTATCTATGAGGTACTATTCCATTCAACTAGTGCATACCAATTAGGTAGAACAACAATTCTTCCACTACTTCCTAGGCTTGTTAGCCCTTCTTGCTTTCTTGACAACTCTAAAATCATACCTCCTTTTGATCAACAATCACCCCATGAATAGGCACATGTCATTTTGGAAGTCACTTGAATCCATTCCAAGATCCAAAACCACTTTGGAGATTGAAACCCTAATCAAGTTCACAAAATCACAACATCTGCTCCCAAAACTGCCAAATAGGGCTACAGGCAATTAGCCCTCCTAATGATGAAAATTGGAATAACTTGGAAAATTCCTTAACAAGGGGGTAACTTAATCACTAATTTAAACACCCTTTTCAGAGAAATTAAGGTTTCTTGAGGCTTCAGCGTCCCAAGACATTTGTACAGTATGGCCTATAATAGTGCCTAAAAATGAGGGTTTGCATAAAACTTGAACCAGTCTTACAAGAATTGAGTGTTACCCTCCATAGAACCTTCAAAAATGCCTCCCCTTGAATTTTTGGATTCAATACACATCCCTCTTTCACATTCCAAGCTTTGATTTAAGCATTCCAAGCATTCAATCCCTCTTAACACCTCTGCATTCAATTATGATCCCTAGCCATGCATCTTTTGCTCACCTAGGGCATCACCACAAAAACACTTCCCTTACTTCCTAGGGCCCCTCCTTCATTTTAAAATGTTTAAAAGGATTCATCTTTGTAATCCCAAAGACCCATGCAAGTTCCACAGTGGGAAGAGGAGCTATGACTCCATTTTGCTCAGTTGCTTGATTTAGAACAACAGACAGGCATAAAGCAAAAGAATTTTGTTAACCTATAAAACCCTTAAAAAATCACAAATTACTAATCTAAATAATCTTAAAATGAACTCCTCTAATAATTCTAATCACTAAAAACCCAAGCTCAATCCATGAAAGTGCCAAAATACTCAAAAAGCATAAATTGTAACTGATGTCCTGTTGTTCAATCCGGACACACTAAATTGCTAAAAATTCCAACCCTTTCAAAAGGTCAAGGGTGGATTTAAGTACACATCCCTAGTCCCATCCTAATTGGTTCAGATAGTTACCAAGCCCTATCTACAAAGTTGATCAAATGCAACAAAAAGTTGTCAATGACAACATTGACAATTTTTTAGCAACTTTTACAACTTTTAGTGTTTTGCCCTCAATCTTGGTCCAAAGGCTCCCAAACTTTACCAAAATCCTTAAATGTACTTTAAAAAATTAAAAGGGGCCTTAAAACACTTAATTGGAAATTCTACCCTCTAAAACACAAAAATTCCCTATTGACCTAATCATGCAACTAGGAGCAACTACAGCCTAATAAGGCTTTCTACACTTAACCTATCTCACCTTAGGACTAGACTAGTCCCATTACTATCCTAGTAGTGTGGCTAGGAAAACTACAAGCCAAAATACCCTAAGAGCCCTAGGTCTTCCATGAGCCCTACCTAGGTGCCCCTACACCATTTACTCCATCTTTACTATTTTGGCAAGTGAACAATCTACCTCTCTAGTTTGGACATCTAGTTATCTTGTGTGAACTTATTAGCTTCCTCTAGTCTCCTTCATGCTTGATTATCTATATATCACTATGACATTCAAACCTTTTGCTACCAAACCTCAACCAAATCTAGGTGATCATGATATCCTCCATGCCACTAAAGAGTTTCAAGATCTATATGCTCAATACAAAGAACTAGAAGATACAAATGATATTTCTTACTTTCATCTCTCTAAGTGCATGATAGAAATGAAGTCTAAACTTGAGAAAATGTTAGAGGAGAAGATCGCATTCTTAAATGAATCCCCTTTAAGACCTTTACATACACATGGGTCATCTTCTTCAAAGTCTACATATTCTACTCCAAGACATCACTTGTCTTCATCTTCTAGATCCAAATACCTCTTTAGAGAACAAGAAAGTGATACCTCATTTGAGCCTATACCAAGATTTCATGATAAACTTATCTTTGATGAAGATATTGATGCATCTTATGTACTTTATGAACAACAAGAAGATCCTAGGCATACTCTTGAGAGAACTTTTACTCCCTTGGAATATTCTAATGATGACATTCATGCTTGTCCTACTTGACACTTTGGACCTACAATGTATCATCCTTGTCTATTTTCACAAGACCACACTTGGGAGTTATCTTGGCACTCATGCCTTCATACAAGTGTAATCTTGCTTTACTAAACTTAGGGAATCTAACTGCATAGTCATCTTTACCTGTATGTCTTTGATGCATAGGTTGGATTCCCACATTTTTATCTAATATAGATGATATTCATATCCTCATAGTTTATGTTAGTGATTATTGTATGATCTTCTAATGTCCCTAATAAGGCTCAATGATAAAAACTAGGACCTACTTATGTAACCCTTGCAATTGCACTTTTTCATATTAGCTTGTATTCTAGGGTTCATTCTAGCTTAGCTTTGCATTTTGCATGTTGAGAGAGCTCTCTTCTTTATCTTTCATGGACTTGTTAGCTAATTGTGTTCATCCTTCTCTTACCTCTTCTCAATCTTATCTTATCTCTTCTTTCCTATTTTTCTCTTCTTTTCTATCTTACCATCTCATATATGTTTTTGACCTATCTTTTTTAATCTTGACATCCTGGATCCATTTTTGGGATCAAAATCCAAATTCGAGTTCATCTTACTAGTCAAAATCTCTTCCTCCTTCTATGTAGTTGGCTGACCTATTGAGGCTTAATCTTTGAATCTTGTTGGGGCAATCATTATTTCTTCATTTCTTCATCATTTCATGTTTCTTCTTTCTTTGACCTAAATCTTATGCTTTTTCTTTTTTGGTCAAAATTAGTCAAACTGGGGCATATCTTCATTTCTTGGTGGTCACTCTTTGGTCTTAATCTCTTATCTATCATCATGAACTTTTCTTTGTTATGATTTGATCAAATCTAGCTTATTTTTGCATCTCCTTTATCTCATTTCAATTTCAATCCTGAGGGGGCAAGAATATTCTATCATTGTTGTAAATTGCTTTCAGCTACAACTATCTATTTTATCTTGATCTATCTACTTTCTTTTCTCGACATATCAATGCTCATCATGAGTATTGATATTGTTTCTTCTCTCTCCACATGTTCAGTATTGTTGCTAAATAAACTGTGCATTCAACATCTGCTATCTCTCTATGTTTCATTCTTTAGAGTCATATCTCTCTATCATCTTGGCTTCTTCATTCTTTGACATAATGTGTTCGCAGACTGATCACACATTAGTCAAAGAGGGGCAAATATAATCATGCAAAAATGGTCATCTAGACTATGAGTCCCCTTTCTAGCATTTTTGCATAATTTATCTAATGCTTATCCTTGATCAAATCTCCACAAATCCATTTATTTGATTTTATCCTATAGTTTGACCACTTTATCCTAAGTTCATATTTATTTAAAAGAACATGTCCCCCTTTTAATTAAATAAAATCCCCACTTCCCACTTATCCTAAGTGTACACACATAAAGCATTATTCATATTATATAAATAAAAGAAAAAGGATTTTTTGTCTACACATGAATGCACAATTTTCTATGTGAGAGGAATCTTCTATTTTTTAAATAACTTTAATTCTCCTCCAAACATTTTATTCCCTCTTAAAAGTCAACTATTGATTGTGATTGGTGGAGATGTTTGTGCACATGGATCACTCAAGATGCATTCTCCTCCCTTTATTATGCCTCTTTTTCCTCTTAATCTCTATTGTCCATTTTTCTTTAAAAGGGAGGGCTCTCACCTCATTCAAAGATCTTAATCTCTCATTCTATTGTTATGCTGCACATTTTCTTAGTGATTTTGGAGACTTGGCGCATTATTGCATTTTGTATTTTTGCATTTTAGCTTAGCTCTCATTCTACTTACATTATGGTATACTTTTTAGCTTAGTTTCCTTTATGCTTTAGCTTAGTTATCTTTGTTAGCTTTCATTACATTTAGAATAGCTTACATTTGCATTTCATTTTATTCTAGATTCTTGAATGTTGGCACTCTTGTATCTACACTTTGAATATCTCATTCTATGGTGCACCTTGCAAGGGTTGTATAGTTCGGTTCATTTGAGAGACACTATCTCATAGCCTTTGCACATCATAGATAGAGAGCTATAAGCCACCTCTTGAGATGTCCTCTTTCATGGGTATTCTCAAGAATAATAATTTATAGAAGTGTGACATTTTTTGTACACACACAGTCATCACAATTGTGTGATCAAGTTAAGCATCTCGCATATGATATGGAAATCTTCCAAATGATCATCACCAATATGGCTAATGACATGAGCTAGCTCAAGATAGACAAAATTGTTGTAATAAACCAATAGTCTACCCCTCCACTTCTAGGGAATATACTTGGGACAAAGAGGTTCCTATAACTTTGGTCCCTGTAGCACCCATAAAGGAAAATACGATCAATGATCAGGTAACTAGAAATAGAATAATATGCCAAAAATGGGGGAATTGTTAGCCCCAATTAATATTGTGATTGATAGTGGGAGACTGTTAGGTGATAATGCTATGTAAAAGAGTCATATTAGTTGTTATATTGTCATTGATGTCAAAGTCTTAAGTGACTAGACATTATGCTAAATTAGGAAAATACCATATCATTAGATTGATGAAGAGGATTTGAAGAAAGTATGATGAAGATAGAGTTGATATGTAAGGTATACAATGGGTACTTGAATGAGCTAAACAATGATTATGCAATATTGGTTTGATTATTTTACAATCATTTATTGTTGCAATGAATTGAAGATTACAGGGTTAATGAAGGGAGATTGTATTCACCAAGTGATTGGTAAAGGAAGAAGGAGAGCACAATGTTTCTTGAGTAAGTGAATATTAACCAAGTTATATGTTTCCCGAGTAAATATTATGTTTACTAAGTAACAACCAAATGAACAAGATTGAAAAATTAGAATATGAGGTTGACTATTAATGGAAATTTGGAAGTCTGAGAAGGTCTAAGGTATGAATCAAAGTTTGTTGCAAGATCTATGGGTGAGAAAATTCTAGAGGGATCTAATGAAGGAAATTGAAGAAGGATAAATATGGACACAAAGTTCTATGTAAAGTTCTTTTTTTTAATATCTAAGCTCATTATATGAAGGAATTTTATTGTAAACTTGAGATTGATGATGCTGATTAAGTGGAAAAATATGGAAGGATCTAGAATTATTGACAAATCTATTTAAGGAGGAGAACAAGACAGTTGTAGGTTGTTGGTTCAAAGTTGTTGCTGATTTTATTGTGTTGTTGATCAAGTTAAAGATATAATTGAATGTTGTTGAGAAGTGCAAAGTTGTTGAAGGAAAATAGCTAAGTGTTGAGCTAGGTGAACCAAGTAGAGAAGAGAAAATTTAAGAAGAAGAATTGGTGAAAGAAAGAATCAGTCAAGGGAGCAATAGATAGAGAAAAATCAAGAATAGAGATCAAAACAAAAAAAAGGTACTTGTTATTCTTAAAAAAATACTTTATATTGTTACTATTTAACCATTATAGTAGAAAATCTAAGTACTGAGTGGACCTAACTAATCTGTGAAATCCTATTTGGTAACATTGATTAGTGATGTTTGTAAGTCCTTTAAATTAGGAAACTCTTTTTAGTCAAGGACATGGAGTGATAAGGTCTAGATGATCTTTTGGTGAAATCCTCTAACAAGGTCATTTTAACAAATTGTATGTAACCTATAACAAGGTTTGCTCCTAGAAAAGCTCACTTCAAAAGAGTGAAATTTTTGGGTTGTCGACCCCGGGTAGTTTTTCCCTTAATAGGGTTTCCACTTTAAAACATTAGTGTCAAATTTCTTGTGAATTTTGTTTGTGTTGCAAGTTGATTTACATGTTTTGACAGTTTAGTAAAACTCGATGATAACTAAGATATCATTAGGTAATAAGTGGAAATTTACTAACAGTCAATAATGCAAGGAACAATTTGATAATAGTTTGTAAGAAAATGAATGAATGAGTTAAGTATTAACTTGAATGATCACACTGAGTGATTGGTTTAATGCTTATGATATTTTATTGGTGCTGAAATAGTTTGAAGGGAGTGTGAGATAACTAGACATAATTGATTCACACCCCCACCCCTCCCCCCCGCCCCACCGCACCCCCACCCCCACACTATCTAAAAATTTGGTATAAGAGTTGAATGCTTGAAGAAAGAAGTTTAAAGGTACTTGAGCAAAAGATATAGATGTATAATAGAATTGCACCAAAGTTGAACAAGGAGAACTTTTCCTCATGGAAAGATTGAACAAAGTTGCATCTTTCTAGCATTGGAGATAATATCACACATTGGCTGGACAATGAATACACTACACCTATTGGTCCCCTAACTATAGACTAAATGAATGAGAAAAGAAATAACATTAGCATGATGATTGAGATTGCATCCTCTCTCAATGATATCAAGTTTGATAATATCAAGAACTGTGCTAATGCTAAGCAAATGTGGGATAATTGAAGCTTGTTTATGGAAGAGATGACAATGTAAGGAGAGCCAAAGGTGAAAATCTCATAGCTAAATATGATGACATTAGAATGAAATAAGGTGAAAATGCTTTACATTATGTGAATTGAATCAAAGATATTGCACGAGTGAAATAAGAGTTGTTGGTGTAGTCATCCAAGATTCTTAAATTATAAGTAAAGTTTTGAGAACTATTTTACATCTTTATGTTATCAAAGTTTCTTCTATGCGATAAGTAAGAGCAATGCCTAGAAACGATCTAAGACTTGGTGGACTAGTTGGTTGGTTGACTACTTTTGAATAGAGTGATTATGGTAACAGTATGGTTACAATGGGAAATGCTTTCAAATCTTCATTAACCATCAGTAATTCAAAGAAAGAAAAGAAAAGCAAAGAAGAAAGTGAGTATGAAACTGAAGATGATTTGGAGGAGCTTGAAGCATTTTTTGCAAGAAGGTTATCAAGAGGTAAAGGTAAATACAAAGGTAAAGTACCCTTGATATGTTTCAAATGTAATGAGGTTGGTCACTTTGATGCTAAATCTCCTAACAAAAGAAAGTCTAATAGAAATGATAGGAAATATTTGAAGTAAAGGAAGAACAAAGATTACAAAGACAAAACCAAGAAGTCTTGCTACATTTTTGAAGAAGAGCATACTGAGACAAGTTTTGATGATGACAAGGAAGTAGTTGAAATAGTTTATGTTGCAACAAAAAAAATCCAAATGGTGAAAGGTATGAAAGTCAAAATACCCTTATATCACATGTTAGTAAGAATGACTCATGGATTATTGATAGTGGTTCCTCACATCACATGACTAATGATTTAAGTAAGTTTGAAAAACTTAAAGAAATTAATGATGGTGAAATTGTTAAGTTTGATAGTGATGTTCCATAATCAATGAAAGGTAAAAGGATAACTAATGTTGAATGATAACATCATATGCAATGATGCATATTGGGTTCAAGGACTTAAATATAATATTTTGAGTATTGCTTAGTTGAATAACTTAGATCACAAGCTGGAATTTGATAAAAGGAATGTCAAGATCTATGATGATGAAGGTAACCAGATTAGAACAGGTATGTAAATAAAAGGTAACTTATTCTACCTTGATCCTACAATTGAGACATGTTTATTTCTAGAGTTGAAGATGTATGTTATGGCATAGAAGGTTGTCTCATGTAAACTTTGAAAATATGGTAAAAATCAGTAGAAAGAAAAGAGTAAGAATCTTATCAAATCTACAAAAACCTGAAAATGCTATGTGCAAAGAATGCCAGCTCAGTAAGATGACAAAGTATAGTTTTTCTAGTAAGGTACACACTCAAATGATATTCTAGAATTAGTGCATGTTGATTTATGTTGTCCAATTAGAGTTGACAGTTACTATGGTGATAGATACTTCATATTGTTTGAGGGTGATTATTCAAGGATGACGACTATAATATTCATGAAAGTGAAGTCGCATGCTTTTGATATGTTTAAGTGGTATATGTACACTCGAAAGTGTCACACTCTAAACCCTTCTATCCAAATGATTCCATGAGTTCGGAATGCTTGGATGCCAGCTTAGAGCTCCCTATCCACAGAGTGCAAGAGAGTATATTTCAAGAATAAGAAGGCTCTCATATGAGCCTTAGAAATACTCTTCTTGCTAGTAAACCATGCAATGGGAGGTTCCAAAGACAAGATGCAAGAATGCAAATGTCCCAAGGAGTTCCTCAAGGATGCAATGCAAATGAAGATTAAGCTAAGATAAAATGTAAAGTGTAGCTATTCTAAGCATGGATGAGAGTGTTACAATCCAACTACTAGACTATATGATTTAAGCTACATGTAAAAATAAAATCTAAGCTAAGCTAGAATGCCATGGATGAGAGAATATAGACAAGAAAGAGAAGTTCTCCACAAAGCTCCAAAGAAACCTGTTAAAAACCTGCAGCATAACAATATTCAAAATGAGGATTGATTGAGGGGGAAAGCTCTCTCCCTTCTAAAGATGTATGGATGGTAGAGATCAAGATGAAGATGGTGGATGATCAACGGCGGAATTCAAAAAGAGGAGTGATCCATGTGCACACACAAGTCAACCAATAGAATATAAGTTGACTTGTCATATAAGACAAAAGTCACAAAGCCTTTTCTTTTAATTGTAAAATAGAAAAAGGACTCTATGTGTGCACTTTAAGTGGGTTAGAAGAATGGGGTGTTTTATTTAATTAAAAGGGGACATGTTCTTTTAATCAAATAATGAACTTAGGATAGCATAGTCAAACTATAGGTTATAATCAAATAAATTGATTATTAGCAATTTGGTCTAGATAAATGATTAAATTAATTTAGCCAAAATGCTGAGAAGGGGGCTAATAGTCTAGATGACCATTTTTAGGTGATTACAGTATAAAGAAATAGTTGAAAAGGAACTAGTAAATCATTGAAATGTTTGAGATTTGATAGAGTGTTGAGTTTATCTCTGTTGAATTCACTAACTTTTGTGCTAAGAATGGTATCAAAAAACAAATTTCTGCACCGAGGACACCACAATAGAATGATGTTGTTGAAAGGAGAAATAGATCTATTATGGATTCTGCAAGGACATTGATGATTGAGAAGAATCTCTCTCATATGTTCTAGAGAGAAGCAATCAATGTTGTTGTGTACACTCTCAACTGAGTTCAATTGAAGAAAATAACAAACAAGACACCCTATGAGCTATGGTATGGTCATACCCCAAATGTAAATTTTTTAAAAAATATTTGGAAGTAGGTGTTCCATTCACAAGGATGTTAGAAATGGTAAAATTGATGTTAAAGGAGATGAAGGTATATTCCTAGGATATTCATCTAAGAGAAAAGCTTACAAATGTTTGAACAAGGCTACTAACAAGATGATTATAAGTGCAAATGAAAGATTTGATGAGTTTGTAGAAAGAAATGATTTGGAAAGCAAGAAGGAACTTGAAGATTACAACAAATTTTTTTATGTCTATGAAGAGGCACCTAATACTCTACTTGAGTAACAACACAAACCTACCAAGCACAAGATAGTTTCTATTGAGTTATAGATAGCTACACCTGAGCACTAGGTAGTACAACCCGAGCAGGAAGCTGAACTTCAATCGAGTGAAGGAAACATTGAGAATCAAATAATTAAACCTATATTGGCCAAATATGTGAGGAAGAATCATTCACTTGAAAAAATAATTGGAAATAGAAATACTAGAGTACAAACAAGAAGAAAAATAAGAGAAAATATGTGTTTAATAGCTACTTTTGAACCTAGATCAGTAAAAGATGCATTAGATGATGAATGTTGGCTAGATGCTATAAATGAGGAGATTGGTCAATTTGAGAAGAATAATACCTGGACACTTTTACCAAGACCTTCTAACAAGAATTTGATTGGAACAAAATGGATTTTAAAAAATAAATTGAATGATAATGAAGAAGTGGTCATAAACAAGGTTGGATTGGTTTGCAAAGGCTATGCACAAGAAGAAGTTATTGACTATGGTGAAACCCTAGCACTTGTGGTGAGATTGGAAGGTGTAAGAACATTATTGGCTAATGCTACATATAACAAATTTAAGGTATATTAAATGGATATTAAATCTACATTTATGAATGGAATACTTAAAGAGGAAGTCTACATTGAACAACCTGAAGAATTTATTGAACCTATAAAGAAGGAAATGGTCTACGAATTGAATAAAGCACTATATGGACTAAAAAAGGCCCTAAGAGCATGGTATGAAAGGTTACACTCTTATCTAATTAAGATTGGATTTGCTAGAACAAGTGAAAACAGTAATCTATATTTGAAGAGTGAATCTCAAGATATGGTGTTGTTTGCTGAAATATTTGTTGATGATATAATATTTGGTGGAAATGATATGTTGAGTAAGACATTTACTAATGAAATGAGTACTTAATTTGAAATGTCAATGTTTTGAGAGATAAAAAAATTCATTGGTTTGCAAGTCTACCAATGAAGAAAGGTACCTATGTCACTCAATCCAAGTATGTGAATGAAATCTTGAAAAACATTTGGGATGGATGAGTCTAAGCCAATCGGTACACCTATGGTGACTAGAGTGAAATTTCAAAGGAAGACACTACTAGTGAAGTTGATTAAATACAATGCATATCTATGATTGGAAAGCTACAATATGTTGTACATAGTAGACTAGATATTGCCCTAGTTGTTAGAATTGTTGAAAGGTTTTTATCTAATCCAAGGGAAACTCATATGACTAATATAAAGAGAATACTTAGATATCTTAAGGGAACTAAAGATTATGGCCTATGGGATAAATAAGAAGATGAATTTAATCTTAAAGTCTACATTGATGTTGACTAGACTAGAAATGTTGATAATAGAAAAAGCACAAGTGGTGGAGCTTTCTATTTAGGAGAAAGGTTGACTACTTGGATAAGCAAGAAAGAAATTTGTATTTCACAATCTATTGTTGAAGCTGAATATGTTGTTATTGCAATCAATTGTTCAAATATTTTATGGATTGAACAACATTTGGAAGGAATGCAATAAGAAGTAATCGAGCCTATTACTATTTACTATGATAACACAAGTGCTATAAATATTTCAAAAAACTTGGTGATGCATGCAAAGGAAAAGTACTTATTAATCAAGTATCATTACTTAAGGAAGTAAGTTCAAGAGAAGAAAGGCTTGAATATGTGAAGTCTAAGGAAAAAATTGGTGATATATTTACCAAGTCATTGCCTAAGGATGATTTTGAGTATCTAAGAGGTAAATTGGGGGTCTTTCCCCTATCCAAAATTCACTAGGTGAAACTACATGTTGCATCAATTCATGGATTAATTGTAATATCTTGATGGAGTTGATGCATAAGTGTTCATAGTTAAGAATTATTTTTGAAGTTGTGAAATTGAATATGATGAAGTTGATGCAATTCGTACATGCAAGGTATAAGGATAACTACAAGGTTTTATAAGTTTCATAATAAAATTTATAATGACCTTTGAAATTGTTGTCAAAGGGGAAGAATATACTGTAAAAGAAAGAATGTACTGTAAAATGGAGAATATAATGTAAAAGGGAGAAGATGTTAAATGAAGAGAAGTGAGAAAGAGGATACTCTATGCATGAAATGATAATAAAAATAGAAAAGAGATGAGTCTACCTAAAGGGGGAGTGTTATAGAGATGAAGATGATAGAAGACTGAACCTAAAACAAGAAATCACAATCAAAGGGGGAGTAATGTTGAAGAGTTTATTTCTAATGAAGATATAGGCTAAGTACCAAATTTGAAGAACCAAAATTACAAAATTGTATTGTTGACAATGCATATATTTGATTATCTTATGTAATGGTTTGTAATGTTATGTTATGTATTGTCTTCAATGTTAAAGAGGGTAATTGTTAGCCCCAAGTGATATTGTAATTGATAGTGGGAGATTGTTAGGTGATGATGCTATGTAAAAGAGTCATATCAATTGTTATATTGTCATTTCAATGACAAAGTCTTAAGTGACTAGATATTATGCTAACTCAAAAAGTTACCATATAATTAGATTGATGAAGAGGATTTGAACAAAGTAAGATAGAGACAGAGCTGATATGTAAGGTATATAATGGGTACATGAATGAGTTAGACAATGATTATGTAATATTGGTTTGATTGTTTTACCATCATGTATTATTGCAAAGAATTGAAGATTACAAGGCTAACCAAGTCAAAAGGTTAATGAAGGGAAACTATATTCACTGAATGATTACAATATTGCACGAGCAATTGGTAAAGGAAGAAGGAGAACGCAATGTTGCCTGAGTAAGTCAGTATTGACTGAGTTATATGTTGCTTAAGTAAATGTTGTGTTTACCGAATAATAACCACATGAACAAGATTGAAAATTTGGAATTCGAGGCTGACTTTTAATGAAAATTTGGAAAGTTTGAGAAGGTCCAAGGTGCAAGTCATAGTTTGTTTCAAAATCTATGGTTGAGAAAATTCTAGAAGGATGCGATGAAGGAAATTGATGAAGGATAAGGATGGACACAAAGTTCTATTTTTTGAGTGTCTAAGATCATTGTATAAAGGAATTTATTGTAAATATAAGATTGATGATGTTGATTTAGCAACAAAAGATGGAAGGATCTAGAATCATTGAAAATTTTATTTAAGGAGGAGAACAAGATAGTTTTTTATTGCTAGTTTAAAGTTGTTGTTGATTTGATTGTTGTGTCGATCAAGTTGGAGATCTGATTGAAGGTTGTTGAGAAGTACAAAGTTGTGCAAGGAAAAGAGCTAAGTGTTTAACTAGTTGAATCAAGTACATCTGAGAAAAATTAAGAAGAAGAATTGGTAAAAGAGAAAGCAAATGCAAGAACAAATATCTAAACAAGAAAAGGTAGTTGTTATGTTTTTGAACAAATTACTTTATACTATTACTCTTTAACCATTGTAGTAGAAAATCTTGGAAGTATTAAGTGGACCTAAATAGTCTATGAAATCCTATATGGTAACATCAATCAGTGATGTTTGTATGTCCTTTAAATCAAACCACTCTTTTTAGTCAAGGACAAGGAGTGATAAAGTCTAGATGATCTTTTGGTCAAATCCTCTAATAAGTTCTCATTAACAAAGTGTATGTAATCTATAACAAGGTTTGATCCTAGTAGAGCTCACTTTAGAAGAGTGATATTTTTGGGTTGTCAGTCCCAGGTGTTTTTTCCCCTTAACATGGTTTCCACATTAAAATATTGGTGTCAAATTGTGTGAATGTTATTTTTATTGCAAGTTGATTTACATGTTTTAGCAGTTTATTGCAACTCAATAATAACTAAGATATCACTAGGTAATAACTAGAAATTTACTAACAGTTTGTAATGTAAGGAACAATTTGATAACAGTTTGTAAGAAAGTGAATGAATGAGTTGAGTACAAGTTAAATGATTACACCAAGTAATTGGATTTAATGTTGATGATGCTTTATTGGCACTAAAATAGTTTGAAGGGATTGTGAGATAATTGGACATAATTGATTCACCCCCATCTGTCCCCAACAATATCAAGAACTTCCAAGTCTTGGAGGATGATCAACCTATCTTGGCCTTTTCGGCCAAGAATGGTGTATTCAAAGATTAGATCTTAGAAGAAGAAGAACATGATGACAGGATGAGAAAATGATCCAAGAGAGATACTCAATCTTCCCACCAACACCAACCCAAATGGGATAATAACACTTGAATGTATCTTTGACTCAAACCCATGGGTCAAGGACAAATGCCCTCCCTCCTCTGAGGGAGGTAAGTATGGAAAGGTCAACCTTGGGAAAGGCATCAAGGAGAAAACCATGTTTATTGTGACCTCCTCTTTCCTTGAGGAAAAGGGGAAGATTCTTATAGTCATCCAAGAATACATTAAAATTATTGCATGGAGCTATGAAGATCTAAAAACATATGACACATCCATGATGACACACATTATTCCCCTCAAGCTAAGTGCCAAGCCATTTAGGCAGAGGAAAATGCCTATGAACCCCTTGATCAAATCCTTGATTTATCAAGAGGTTCAAAAGTTGATGTCTAGAAAATTAATCCTCTATATTTGACATACCACATGGGTAGCTAATTTGGTTTCAATCCAGAAGAAAAGTGGAGATATCAGATTATGTGTAGACTTTCAAAACCCAAATGAACCATCAATGAAAGACAACCATCCTTTTCCTTCACTAGATGAAGTCCTATAGATTGTAAATGACACTCAAATGACATCCTTCCTAGATGGATTCTTAGGCTACAATTAGATCATAGTTAATCATGAAGACTGGCTTAAGATGAGGTTTACCACCAAATGGGAATGTTTTCCTATAGACAGATGCCCTTTGGGCTGATCAATGTCGGGGCCATATTCCAAAAGGTGATGGATACAAATTTTGAGGGACTAGTTAACAAATGAATAATCATCTACATGGATAATTTAACAATATTTTCTAGAGACAAGTGTGATCACCTTGCCCACCTTGCCAAGATTTACGAGAGATGTCACCAATTTCGTATCTCATTAAACCCCAATAAATGCATATTTGAGGTCACTAGGGGAAAATTACTAGGACATATTATCTATGAAAAGGGTAATACTACTGACCCTGAGAGATTAGAGGCTCTATTGAATTTGCATATGCATGGCAACAAGAAAGAAATGAGATCTTTCTTCAGGAAGATAAATTTTGTTCATCGTTTCATCACACGATTTGCCAAGGTTGTGAAACCTTTGAACAACATAATGAAAAAGGACACTAAAATTGAGTGGAGGCCAGAGGAAAAGGAGGCCTTTGCATAAATAAAACATGTTATAATGGAGGCCCTAGTCCTAGGGAGTCCTAATTATGACACCTCATTCTATATTTATTCCTTTGCATTTGCAGACTTTGTCATTGTTGTACTAATTGAAAAGGTTGAAGGAGAGGAGAAACCCATTGCTTTCATTAACTGCCCTTTCAAGAATGTCAAAATGCAATATTATACCCTTAAAAAGAAACCATATTCCCTTATTAAGGGGGTGAATAAATTTTGATATTATGTCCTTCAAAACAAGGTGCAAACAATCGTTCTAGACCAAGCAATCAACTCATTGCATATACAAAGTGAATTGGTGAGAGATGTGGGAAGTGGATGGCCATCTTCCAAGAATATGATTTATAAATGCAGCCCATGAAGCTAGTCCATAGGCAATAATTATCAAAATCCATGGCTTCAACTAATCTCCAAAGAGAATGCCAAACTTACACTATGGAGACTCTAACCCAAGACCCATGGTACACTAATTTGGTATACCTCTTGCTATACAAAAAATGTCTAGAGGCACTCCCAAACCACAAATGTCATGCCCTTCGATTAAAGAGAACACATTTCATGATTAAGGGTAGAACCTTGTTTCATTAGAATTTCAAGGGTATATATCTCAAATGCCTTGATCAAGAACAGGCAAAGAAAATGATTGAAGAATTCCATGAACAAATTGGGACCAGACATGGCTCAGCTGATGCTATAGCCCATCAGATCCTCCAGGTCAGGTATTATTAGCCCTATTTTTTGTGATATCCATAACCACATGAGAAAATAACACACTTGCCAAAACATTGCTTCTAGAGAGTAGATTTCTGCAATGCCCCTTCAACCAGTTTTTGAGGCAAGACATTCACCTTGTGGGCATTTGATTTCATCGAGGAGATAAACCCCAACTCATCTATTGGACATTGGTACATACTAACCATGACAAACTATTGTACCTAGTGGTTAAAAAATTATCCCTTGTAACAACTACATGATAGATGTAGTAATTTATTTCATCAAGGAAAATATTGCCACTAGATTTGGAATGCCTTTCTCCCTTATATACCTGACAATGACATGGTGTTCGCCTCCACCTAGCTCATAGGATGGGCTTATGAGAGAAATGTTACCTTGAAACACTCGAGTAATTACTACCCACAAGGTAATGGGATAACAAAAATAACCAACAAGAATGTCCTAAAGGTTACTAAATATCTACTAGAGAAAATCCTCCAGATTGGCATAACATGATTATATTTTCTCTATGGGTAGATCACATTCGAACTAAGGAAACCTTGGGAACTTCTCCATTCTACCTGGTCTATGGCTAGAATCTAGTGTTCCCAATGAATCTACAGATTCCAACACCAAAATTCATGAGGGAGATCGATGAGTGGGATAATATTGTGGAGGTTCATCTCCTCAACCTTGTTTTCCTCCAGGAATAGAGATATGCATCCCTTGGTCACTTTACGAAACACCAAGAGGTCAAATGATGGTTTGACAAGAGAGCCTAGTACAAAGCCTTTCAAATTTTGGATGTAGTCCACCTGTGGGACAAGGCTTATGAGAAGAAAGGGAAGCACATAAAGTTCCAATGACTTTGGCTTGGACCTTATCAAATCACAGAGAATTATGGATCTAATACCTACCATCTTGGTTCATTAACTAGAGAACCTATTTTGTTGTTTGTCAATGGACAATTTCTCGAACATTACTTTGAGTAAGAAGACAAGATGAGGGTGTCCATTCGTCTTTCATTGTACCATATGTATAGTTTCTTGTAAATATCACTATAGTGCTCGTCTATATGCACCTTGTAAATTCTTTTCCTTTTTGTTTCTTTCCTTTCACTTTATTGGCCTTTGTAAATAGTTGGTTTGAGTCTTTGTTTCTTGTTTTCATTTTTGGTCTTTGGGTCTTTTGTCATTTTTGGGGGCCTTACTTATCTTGTTCCTCCAAGTAGGCACATATTCTTTTCTTGACACTATGCAAAACTCAGTGGAAGATATTTGTGGTATTTGATTATTCCTTTACCCAGCTTGTGAATCTCTCATCGTTCTATTATTGTAAGCTAAAAACTACAAGTATGAACTCATGACATGACCAACCTTTAGTGAACTTGGATAATTGTACTCCTGTCTCAAGCTAAAATAGTCAACTAAGTCAGAAATAAAAAGGCAAGAGATGAATTATGATAAGAATAGAACAAATAGATCAACCTTGATCAAACTTGATGAAATTTTAAGCTAAGTGATATCTCAAGGAGTGGGTATCTTTTTCCTTCTAAAATGAGAAAAGCATAAAATGATGGGATGGTGAAAGAAGTTGTAATCAAATAACTTGCACAATAGAAGAAATAATATAAAATATTATATAAATACTTGATAATAATTGAGAGTAATAGGCCACTTCAAGGGGGCAATCTCCAAATATCTCCAATGAGAACACACTTCACAATATGATGTTGAAATAAGACTCACAACCTCCTATATATACCTAATTATACATAGGTTGAATACTCATAACCCTACATAACACCAAGGTCGACCTACCTACCTAAATAACAATATAATAGTGATAACATGACTTAATTAAGGATTAAGACAACCAAAAGTTGACTGTTCCTAACCCTATATACACCAATATTAAGGGTGTAGCTTGTCCCCTCTCTTGAAAGAACCATTGTCCTCAATGCTAACCAAGTGTAGATTCTTTTGAATGAACTCTTCATCCTCCCATGTGGCCTCTTCAACTAGTAACTTCTTCCATTGGATGAGATAATGAGTCAGTGTTCTATTCCTCAGCTTCTTCGTGTGTGTTTGAAGAATGCACTGTGGTTCCAAAATTATTTTTCCTTCTTCATCAAGTTCTGGCAGTATGTTTTGAGTATAAATATTTTTCCTAATTACCTTCTTCAAACAAAAAACATGAAAAACTAGATGTATCTTTGTAGTTGGTGGCAACTCAAGCTTTTAGGCAACACTACTAATCTTTTGCATGATTTGGTATGGTCCATAATATATTGGAAACAATGTATTATTCTTTTTTTTTGCTTCATTGAGATTTGTTTATAAGGTTGCAATCTCAAGAAGACCTAGTCCCCAACTTCAAAATTTCTTTCACTACAATGTTGGTTCACTTGTTGTTTCATTCGATTTTATGCCATATCTAAATTCTCCTTGAGTCCTAAAAGTACTTGTTGTTGATGAAGCAAGTGGTCCTCTACTGTCTAAACTCTTGATGACACCTTTAATGATTATGTGATGGAAGGAGGATGATATCCATAAAGTGTCAAAAATGGAGACATTTTTTATGAGCTATGAAAAGAAGTATTGCACCACCATTCTGCAAGAGGTGGCCAACCTACCCATTGAGATTATTTTTCTGAAGTGAAACAACATAGATATCCTTCCAAGCATTTATTAACAACCTCAGTTTGCCTATCTGATTGAGGATGGTATGAAGAACTATGAGCCAGTTGAGTACCTAAACATGAGAATAAATATTTTCAAAAGTGACTAGTAAAGATAGGATCATGATCAGTAACAATAACCTTAGGCGTGCCATGTAGCTTTTGGATATTCTCCAAGAAAATTTTTGCCACTATACTTGCTATAAAAAGATGTGATAATGCAATGAAATGTGCATATTTAGTGAGGCAATCCATTACTACCATGATGACATTATGACCTTTATATTTGGAATTCCCTATGATGAAGTCCTTGGATACCTCTTCCCAACATTGGCTAGGAATAGATAAAGGCTACAAGAGATCTGATGTCTTAATTGTTTCCCCTTTATTTATTTAACAAACCAAACATTCAGCCACAAATTTTTGAACATCACCTTTTAGCCCTTCCCAAAAAAAATCTTGCTTGACCCGATGATATGTCTTCAAAACTCTTGAATGACCACCAATTGGGAACTCATGTAGTTCTTTGAGAATCTTGTGTTTAAGAGTGGAATTCTTGCAGAGATACAAGCGCTCTTTATACCAAAGAATATCCCCCTTTAAACAAATCTTATTTGAACTACTAGGGTCACTTTTTATTTTCTCGGTGAGATTACTTGTTGCAACATCATTTTGCCACTCTTCTTTGGCTTCTACCACCTAATTTTGTTGTAATATTGAAAGGGCACACAATAAGGCTTCATCTTTTTCATCCTTCCTAGAAAGTGCATCGGTCACATTATTTTCCTTCCCTTTCTTGTTTACAATTTCAAAGTCATATCCCAATATTTTAGTGACCCATTTTTGTTGCTCTTCTGACAATAGTCTTTATTCCAAATAAATATTTTAGGCTATCATGATCTATCTTAACCTTGAAGTGTCGACCCATTAAATAAGGCCTCCATTTTTTAACTGCATGAATGATTGCTAACATTTCCTTCTTGTAAATAGGTTTGAGTTGATTTTTACCTTTTAATTGATGACTCTCAAAAGCAATTGGTCGACCTTCTTGCATGAGAACTGCTCCTATCCCATTTCCAGAAGCATCACATTCTGCGATGAATTCCTTGGTGAAGTTTGGAATGGCAAGCATTGGAGTTGTACACATAGCCTTCTTCAATTGCTCAAATGATACATTAGTAGATTCATTCTAATGAAAATAATCCTTCTTTAATACAGTGGTAAGGGGTGTTGCTATACAACCATAATTCTTCACAAATCTTCTATAGTATCTTGTCAATCCCAAGAAACCCCTCAACTTCTTAATAGTTTTTGGAATAGGCCATTCCATGATAGCCTTAATTTTGTTAGGGTCCACCTTTACTCCTTCATGTGAAAATATGTGTCCCAAATATTCCACCTCCTTAAGACCAAAAGCACACTTGGATGGCTTAGCATAGAGTTGATGATCTTCGAGTAATTGTAATGCTTGATCTACATTCTGTAAATGTTCTTCCCAAGTCTTGCTATAAATTAATATATCATTGAAAAACACTAACACAAACTTACTCAAGAACTTCTTAAAAATAGAATTCATCAAACTTTGGAATGTAGATGGTGCATTGGTAAGACTGAATGGCATCACCAAAAATTCATAATGACTCTCATGAGTTCAAAATGCTATCTTAAAAATATCTTCCTGCTTAATCTGAATTTGGTGATAACCCAATCTAAGATCTAACTTGGTAAAATACATAGCTCCATTTAATTCATCTAGAAGATCATCGATGACTGGAATAAGAAACTTATCTTTAATGGTGTACTTGTTGAGCACTCTATAATTTGGACACATGTGCCAAGTTTCATCCTTCTTACGCACCATCACAATAGGTGAGGAGTAAGCACTTTGGCTATGCTTGATAATTCCTGCCTCTAGCATTTCCTCAATAATTTTTTCTATCTCAATTTTTTGTATGTGTTGCTACCTATAAGGCCTGATTTTTGGTGGCTGGCTCCCTAGAACTATTTGTATGGCATGGTCATGATCCCTCTTAGGAGGAAGTCCTTCAGGCATATCTCCAAGAATCACTGAGTGACGATCAATTATTTCTTGTAAATCTAGATGAACATAGTTGGGCCACAAATCCATCGACACCTTTCTTAAGAAACTTTTGCATTTTATGAGAGCTTAACATCTGTTGGAATTGAGAGATTTCTAATGAACATAGTTGGGCCACAAATCCATCTACACCTTTCTTAAGAAACTTTTACATTTTATGAGAACTTAACATTTGTTGGAATATTTCCTTCAATCCCCTCAGCTCCACTACCTTTCCTTTTGATTGAAATTGCATGAATAGTTCTTGGAAGTTCATCTCAATTATTCCTAATGTAGTAAGCCATTGTACTCCCAAAACAATATCTGATGCACCCATGGATATCGCATACATTGGGGTATCAAGTTGATAATATCCCATGGATAATTTGATGCTATGACATTTCCTTGAACAACTAACTGTGCCTCCATCTGCAATCAAAACTTGAAACTCTGGGGCTAGATATATACAACAATTTAGAAGAGTTGCCAATTTTTTGTTGATGAAATTATGAGTACTAGCTGAGTTGATCAACATTGTTACTTTCTGCTTCTTCAAGAAATCCACTACCTTGAGAGTTTGTGGTGTACTGAAACCTAAAAGTGCATGACAAGAAATTATTGGTTGAGAATCATGTGATTCCTCACTTGACTCCCCATCCTCCTCTAATATGGGCTTATCCTCTTCTTCCTCACTCAGACCTTCAATATAGAACAATTTCTTTTCACTACATTTATATCCTCGACTATTTTTGCTATCACAATTGAAACACAACTCTTTTTCTCTTTTATCTTCAATTTGTTGTGGAGTCAACCTAGTAGGTTGAGGAAGAGAAGGTGTTGAATATCCTTTTTCTTTGGTCACATTAGCCCCTTGCTTTCTCAGAATCAAGAACTTCTCCTCTACCTTGTGTGCCGATATAAAAGACTCATTTACTGAGCTAGGAAAAAATATGTGTACCTCATGTTGAATGTGATCCTTGAGACCACCCAAGAATAAATCATTCAAGTTCTCCTCTGTAATTGTATCCACTCTTAAGGATAGATTTTGGAACTTTTGAATATAATCCTTAAATGATCCTATTTTTTGAATCTTAGCAAGTTGGCTAAAGAAGTTTTCAATCACACTATTGCTATATTGTGCTTGGAGTTCTTCTATAAAAATTGACCATGATACAGTGAGATCCTTTTTCCTCATATGAGTACAAAGCCAACAATACCAAATGAATTGATCTGGTTCTAGATATAAGGAAGCCATCGTGACCTTTTGTCCATATGGGATTTGATGTACTTCAAAAAAATTCTCCATTTAATTTATCCATGTTAGAGGATCCTTGCCATCAAATTTTCGCATATCCACCTTTGGAAAAAATAAATCCTAGATCTCATAGGATTAATAATTTTTGTGTCATTATTAGTCAACTTGAAGGTTTCATCTTGATTGCTTGAGAGCTCCTTTCTTGTTTCATTCATATAGGTGCTTAACATGCTTCGTGTATATGATATATCTCCTTTTAGGTCACACATATCCCTCTTAACCTCTTCCTTGAATTTACTAAGTTCCTCATTGGGATTACTATCCTCTGTTGCTTCCCAATCTTGATTAGAGGATTTCCCCTATGTGGTAGCATTCTTTTTGCCTCTTGTTGAAGGGCACATCATGATGGAAACCAATATTTCATACAAATGAAATGTAAATTCTCTTATTTATTTATTTATTTATTATTGTAACTTGCTAGGGCCAAGATACCCTTACTAAGAAAAAATCCCAAAAAATTAGTAAATTTGTTGCCTTAAGAGAGAATTTTCCTAATTCTGCAATATCTTGCTTTTTTTTTTTTTTCAATTTCTCCAAGATTTGAATTTTAGGCTCCTCTACTATGTATTCAAAAACCCAATACAAGTTATACTCCAATTTGGAAGGATGTGAGAGATATGAGGATCTCAATAAATTGTGAAGAAATAGTAATTTTGCAATAATTTTCTTAAATTTTCTCCAATTCCTCTAGATTTTGGACTATAGCTTCTTTAATATGGTCTTCAAAAACCTCTTAAATATCTTTGAAAAATTCATTAAAATCTAAAAGTTATGCTCTTCCCAAAATCGCCCCAATGTTGAGAAAAAATCTTGCCTCTATGGTGCCAAGATCATGCTTTGATACCACTTGTAATGAAATAACTTGCACAATAGAATAAATAATATAAAATATTATATAAATACTTGATAATAACTGAGAGTAATAGGCCAATTTGAGGGGGCAACCTCCAAATATCTCCAATGAGAACACACTTCACAATATGATGTTGAAATAAGACTCACAACCTCCTATATATACCTAATTATGCTTAGGTTGAATAGACACAACCCTACATAACACCTAGGCTGACCTACCTACCTAAATAATAATATAATAATGATAACATGACTTAATTAAGGATTAAGATAGCCACAAGTTGACTATTCATAACCTGTGGATAGTAGTTTTCCACAATCCATTAGAATTCTTAGCTGTGTTTTCTGGGTAGATTGTGTTACAATTTTTGCAAAAATTGTAACACAATCTACCCAGAAAACACAACTAAGTATTCATAACCTTATATACACTAATATTAAGGGTGTAGTAGAAGTACACCCACAATGAACAAATTAAATTATCCATCTAGGGAAAGAAGTACCGCCTCCCATGCTTTTTAAAAAATGATTAAAAAGGACAAGAGGAAAGAAACCCTAGATTCCCTACAATGCATGAATTTTGATACAAGCAAAACAAAGGGAGTCTTGCATGAGCTTGGTTTCTCTATTTTTTTGGGGAATAAAAAATGATATACCCCCTTTCAAAGCACACATTTCACTGTTGGACATTGGAAAAGTTCATGGGTTATGATGACTTAAGATGTTTAGATCTAGATTTCATGTATGAAGGGATTCACTTTACAATGATAAGGCACTAGTGATTTCAAAGGTTAAGTTTTGGAGTTCTCAAATGCAAGGCATTTTCCCAATCAAGTCACTGTTTGTTATGCCCTGCATATACATCCCTACTTTTTGTGAGAAAAAATTTGGGTCCCCTCTTTTGACTTTTGTCTTTCCTTGCTTAAGGTAGGCCTTTAATTTTGTTTTTGGTTTTTGGTGTTTGCATTCCCACATCCCTATCTCCAGATGTCGGTCCCTTTTTTGTAGAAGAAGGAAGTGAGGATTTTCGTCCTCGTGGTAGGGATCCTTGGTCTTTGAGAAGGAAACTTTTAGATTGGGTAGGTACTTATTCATGTGTGTCTTTGGCAATGGAAAAAGGTTTATGCAGTCCTGAGGTTGGACGCATGGCAAAGTTCATTAATGAACCTTTTAATTATCATGATCACTGGGTTATTTAAGATGCCTAAAAGGATTAATTATCACTTTTTTTGATAATCACAATTGTGCTCTACAAGAAAAAGTTTTCATTTGGGTTGTCACCATATTTGCAAGAAGTCATTCCACAAGTTTGCGAGTATTTTTCAGGGTTGGGATGGTTCTATTCACATTCAAACTAGGGATGGGTCTCAACGTTGTGATACCTCTATATTATAGTGCTCCAGGTTAGTGTTCCTCGCTTGATTCCTTTTCTTGTTTGTTCATAGGTGTGTGTCTTTCCTGGTTTTCACATAGTTTGTTCATATTTTTCTTTCTTTCTTTTGGGTCATTTATTTTCTCTGCCGCTTTTGGCATGGTTTTTGTGGTCACTTGGTTCTTCTTCTTTTTGGTTGGGTTTGTGATTTCATTTTGTTGCTTTTGGTCATTCGTCATAGGGAGGAGTTGCTTTGGCTCCACCCTCTTTGTTTTAGAGCAGGCTAACCTTCTTTCGATAGAATGAGCTTAGTAGTATAAGTTTTGGGTCATTGTACAATTGTTCAAAAATCATAATGCAAGGCACATTTCACTGTAGAGAAGGTGGGTTTAATTCTGCCATTTCCCTTTTGGTTTCATTTGGTTTGGTGGTGCGGTTCTACTTCTTCTAGTTTTCTTGGGTGCTTGCCCTATTAGGAAGTGGTTTTCACCATTTGAGTGTCCTCTGGCACCCTCTTTGTCCTAGTTATGCATGAGGTAGGATATCACTAGTCGAGTTTGTTTTGTTTGGCTTCACTAAAGAGTTGCAAGCATGCTTTCATAGGGTGTTTGGTTGGTGGTTTTGGCACTAAAAGATAAAGAATATGGGTATATTGTCACTATTACAGGCACACGTGTGACATCAATCCTATTAGGGTAAGTGGTGGCTTGTTGGCATTGCATCGGCATTGCCACTACATTTTGGGTGGATGTTAATGGTGTATGCACCCTAAAATGGTCGCATAGACTATGGGCCCCCATTATTCAATTTATCAAATTTCCTGAATCAATGGTTTGCAATATTTTATTAAATCAATTTAAATCAATTTCTTTGATCAAATTCGATTATTTCAATATTTCCTAAAGTTGATCATTTAATCCTAAGTCTTATATAATTAAAAGAAAATCTCCCTTTTAATTAAATAAAATAAGTCCCCATTTAATTAAAAGAAAACCTCTCTTTTAATTAAATACTTCATCCACAATTAATTAATTAAGAGAAAAACCCCTCTTCTAAATTAATTAAATATTTCTTATTTAATTAAAAGAACTTGCTCCCTTTTAATTAAATTAAATCCACTTGAAAAAGGGAATAAAATATATAAAAAATAAATAAATCTTTTAAAATTTTCTGTACACTTAAATGCACATATCTCTAAGTGTGAGTCCCCTTTTTCCTTTTCCACTTTCTTCTCAAACACTCCTCTTTTCTCATTGGTGGAATTTTGTCTCACATGAATCAAACTCTATTATCCCATATTGGTTGAGAGAAGCCTCTCACCTCCACATTTTCCTTTATAAGGAGCCCTCTCCTTCTCATTTAGATATAGAGCAACATAGAGAAATATATAGAGCAACATAGAGAAATATATAAAGAAAATAGCTCTTTTCTATAGTATTGTTATGCTATAGGTTTAGAGAGCAATTTTGGAGAAGGAGTTTGATAATTAAAGCTTTTTGTGGAGAACTTCTATCTTCTTGTCTTATTCTCTCTTGCATTCATGGCTTCCATCATGAGGTTTCATCCTTTCATTTTCATATTATCTTAGAGTCATATTTATTTTCATAGATTAATATTACATTGTTATTTCCTTTCATATATTAGATTTTGTTTCTTGCATTGCTTTTCATTGTTATCATTTAGATTAGTTTGCATTTTTATTTGCATTCATATTTTGATCCTTGAATCTCTTGTTTCATGGTGTACTTGCATGGGCACAAACTAGGTTAAACTGAGGGCCTCCATTACAAACCCTTGCACTCCATGAATAGAGAGCTATGAGCGCCATTTGAGACCTCATTCTTGAGAAATCTTGGATATAATGACTCAGAAGTGTGCTCACATTTTAGGCATACAAATGGTGGTTTTTTGCCTTTAATTGTCTACTTGGATACCACATCCCTCCTTGGGTTGAGCATCTGACATCATTTACAACAAGGTGGCTGGTATTTTGAATTTAAATGAGTGTCACATCAAAGGTTCTTTGCATTTATTGATCCACGTGTCATGCAAGTGAATGTTGAATAAGTGGTCTTTTCAACCACGTAAGGACAACTCAACATCATAAGTCACGTCGCTAGAAGTCTTTTGTAGGCAACACATTTTTGGTTTATAGTAGAATGAAAATGACTCATATTTTGTTAAGTTTGAAAGTATCTATTTTGCACTCACAAGACTTAAAATTGTAGGTTCACAAGATCCAAGGATTCCGTCTTCTATCATTTCTGAGAGGTGGTTTTCATGCTTCCAAGGTATGAATTTTGGATGCCATTGTTTTGTCTCTTCTTAGAAGTTAATTTACTTATCAGGATTTTAGGTTTCATGTTCCTTCACCATGTGGCTTATATGTCTTTACAAAAGGACACGAATACATGAGGTCTCAAAGATCCTAAAATCTGGCGTTTGATAAATGAATTGAAATGCTTTTTCTTGAAAGGGATCATGATATTAACGTGTGTCTTGTCTTCATAGGTGCTAATGGGTACCAAGTTTAGAGGATTGGAAAAATTCTTTAGATATCATGGTGGGACAAGGACCAATGTAAATTTCTATAGATGGATGTTGCTCAGTAAAATGAGCATCTCCAAGCAAAGATGGGAAGATGATTCCCTAGAAGCTAGCTGAGTCCTGAGATCTAAACCATGGAAGGATCAATTGCCAACATAGGAGATGAGGCTTCCTAAGAAGGGAAGTTCTTGAAGCAACAAGTTCACAAATAAAATTTATTGGATCTATTATATATGTATGTATGTGCATACCCTATGAATCCTCACAAAAAATCCAATAGGTTTCAGGGAGAACTTAACTCAACATGATGGGAATGCTTCCTATTGAAAGTGGAAAACCCTAAACATAAAACGCAATCTAAGAAATAAACTAATGTATGAGAAAATCTAAAAATCTTAAAGATAAGACAAACAAAGAAAATAATAAAACCCCAATGTAATAGTAAAAACCCAAAAAAACAAATAATTGAAAATAAACTAGAGATAGATGATGAGTTGTGAGGCACAACAAGAACAAATCCTTATAAAAAGGATGATGAAACCATAGATACAAACCCTAATTCTTCAAAGTGTTGCAATCATAACAAATAAGATGACTTCAACTATTATTAGTTGAATTTAATGAAGCCGAAAAACACCTAAGTTTAGCATAAGTGAATAAAGTAATTATAGGACTTCATCAACTAAATAATTAGATATATTCCTAATTACCCCAATAAGGTGAACAATTACAATTTTTTATTTTATTATTATTTTAATATAGGCTAATTAATTACATGCAAGCATTGAAAATGATCACCATGAACTAAATGGGGGTTGAGAGTTAATAATTTGAAATGTTACTTTCAAAAATCAAATATGAATGGATATGGTACTTAGCATAGGGAACAATGACAAAGAACAATATTGACATTGTGCATAATCCATTCCTTAATGGTTATAAAATTGATACTCTTAACGTGCTCATTGTTTTGAACTTTATACACACTTGCAATTCTCCATATGCCAACTCTAAATAAATTGAATTTGTTCACATGTGGTGCAAAATTGGTACTATGTGTGAGATCTTATAACTTACAAGTTCAATCTAGTAGACCATGAACTTTTGAAACTAATTTTACCATGGTGTCTAATATTTGAACTCGACAAGAATGTGCAGTAGTTTTAATTATTGTAAGATAGGTTCTTATGGAAAGGTTGACTTCTCTTTGGTCAACTTCCTTGTTGCACAGTCACATTTTACATCTCATAAATGAAGTAGATATGAAACCAATGTGAAAGTGATCTATATGCAAATTTTGATCTCATTTTGTTTTAAACTCCAAATTGAAACAGTCCTCAAATATTTTTTCTTAATGTTTTATACGAATTAATTCAAATTTAAAAGGTGAAGTTTTGGGGCTACTTGAGGAGTGTGAGATTCAACTCGAGCATAATGAAATTGACTCAAATGCAAATCTCAAGGTGCAAATGAACGACTAATAATAGTGAACGCATGAGAATAAATGCAAGTAGGGATTTCATACGATTGAATGTATGAAAGTACATGTAAAAAGTGATAGCTAAATAATTAAAAAATAAGTTAAGTCTAACACAAAAAAGGACAACATGTAATTGCATTAATCATCCATCAAAGTGAACATTAACTAAGATATACAATTTTTGACAACCACAACTATTAATATTGAAATCCCACTTAATCAAATCCCACTAAAATTATACTTTATGAACATTATTTTGTTAAAATAACATTCATATAAAAATAATAATTTATAAATATTTTAGTCGATAGGCTATTTATGGGAGCTTTGTTCCCAGAAATTAATTTTTTGTCAAAAAATTTGCAAGAGTTTGGCCCAAAAAATTGAAAATCCTTTCCGTTGATTATTTATCGGCAATTTTTATCTCCCTCCACTTTTAACTCTTGTTTTGATATTTATTAGTTGTTATCTCCACTTTTAATTATTGTTTTTCTTTTTCTATGTATTAGTTGTGATCTCCACATTACCTCATGTTGCGATCTATTCATTTAACTTTTTATTTTAGAAATTGATTTAGATTTTAATTTTTTAATTTTATTTTTAAATTTTTTTTTTATTAGTTTAATTTTTCTTTAAATATTATTTTTTAGTTTCTATAATTTATTTAGTCAATAGAATATTTGTTGGACATTTTTTTTTGTATTTCTCTTATTCATTTTGCATAATAGATTTTTTGATGAGTTTTTTTAAATGATTTTTTTTTCATATTTGATAAATTTAATTTAAAAAAAATACTTATTAATCTATTTAAAAGATTTTAGTAAATATTATGTTATTTAAATTAAAAATTATTAATAATCTAATTTGTCCACATAAGATTATATTTTAAATATCCACTTTTAACTATTGTTTTTCTTTTTTTATTTATTTAAAAAATAATCACATGTGATCTCCACATTAGACTATGTTGTGATCTCTATTTGTTAAACTTTTGATTTTTTAATTTGAAATAGGTTTTGGTTTTTAACTTATTGCATGTACAAAAGCATCGACTGAGCATCGACTGCTAGTATTTTATTAATTATAATATTATATATAGACTTAGAATAATTTTTTATAATCTATTATTTAATATTTAAAAAAATATAAATACTATATATTCTATTAATAGTATTTTTATAATTTATTTATAACTATATACAAATAATAGTTTATAAATATTATTTTATTATTAATATATATTTTTATAAAATTACCAATAATTGTAATATATTATTTAACAGTTTATAAATAAAATTTAAATAATATATATCTTTTAATAGTATTTTAATAATCTATTATAGTTTATAAATTATTATAATATGTAATTTCTGTGAAAAGTATTTGCAGTTGGACGAGGTAGGATGATATTAATCAAATATTATTATTATTATTAATGAAACAGTACTTGTTATGAAATTTGTGTTTCCCTGGGACGACGCTGGTTTAGTCTTGGGGTTAAACTGTTACCCAAGTCAAAAAAAGAGGATTGTGGTTGCTGGGAAAGGCGCCTGCTTCCTGCTACCTGATTGTTTTACCCAGAACAAACCCTGTTTTTTCTGGTTTTGCAATGGAGTAATTTGCTCACAAGGTACGCGACCTTCGTAATTTTCATAATTTTTGTGCTTAATCGTGGTGGTTTTCCTGGCTTTCTGCGAGGACAGATGATGTCCGAGGTCTTTTTTTTCTTCTAAATTCAGTTTTGTTAAACATGTCGAAATTTGAACGGGGGAGGTTTTTAAGGATTGCCGCTGCATCAATGTCACAATAATTCAAAACTTGTTTCTGGTAGGCTGCTGCCGGTATATTTGAATTGCCTTGTAAGTGTAATTGCAATTGATGAAGCTGCAATTGATCAGATTTGCCGGGAACTGGGGCTTCTTTTATGTTTTTTTTTATTGTTAATTGAACTTTTGTGACTGTTCATGTGGAAATCTTGCGGTACAGGCCACGCTTTGCCCATGTTTACTATTTATAGCTTTGATGGAGATAGGGTTTTTCATTTGTGAACATTTGCTTCTTTGAAGTCCTTCTGCGTAGATTTGAAATAAATCAATGCTTTAGTATTCCTACCAGCGAATTATTTCTCCGGAAGGTGTCATTTTCTTGAACTTAGGCACGTGTTTGGAAAATTTTGAACTTCTCAATACAAAATCTTGTCACTTTGGGAGTGAGAAGGGTTGTACGTGCAAGATTCCATGTGTTTTCTATACAGAACATTGGATTTCCCTAGCCCGCTCGATTGATATTTGACGTTCACTGCAAAATTTCATGAAATGTATGTTTTTAATTTTTGCTAGGCCTGCTTTTGTTAAACTGCTTTTGAATGTAGGAGAAATACGCATTAAGTCGTTCTTAAGCTGATGTTAGTACCGTTAGTAAGGGGTACTGTGTGTTCGTTTTCCATATTTTATATTCACCCACTTCATTGTACCATGTTTGGATAATTATATAAGTATCAATTCACTGTCTGGCAGCCTACCGAATGGCGTAATGACCACAAAGAGGATAAAAGAAGCAAAATCAATAACTTAGTTGTTTATCAGTACTTTGCTTTCAGTATATTAGCACAGTAAATATTTTGTACATTCAATCTTTTGAGAAAAAAGATCACTGAATGGAGAGAGAAGTCCTGATAGAATGAAGACGATTATTTCCCTACGATTGGCTATCACTGAGACTTCTCTTCAAAAGATTAATATGCTGGCTTTATGCTTCTGTATTTTTGCATATCGCATAACCTCTGTATGTGGTCAAATTTCTCAAGTGAGTTCTGCAGGGAAGATCAGTAGAACATTTAACCCGAAATTGGGGAGAATGACATCAGAGGTCAATGATACACCTTCAAATTATACCAATTCCTATGATCTGAATCAAATTGGCAGTTTATAGAACAAGATGCTAGTTGAATATGAAACATTTATTGACAGAAATTGAATGAAAACTAGCTCGAACAGAATTTGCAGCATGTGTTTTAGTAGGTGAATTTTGGGTAGGGTCCACAATCATCAAATAAAGATAATTTTTTTTAACCACCAGAGATATCATGACAGAGTATGGTTTAAAGCAAACTAAGCTGCTTCAGTCTTAACCTATCGCAAACACTTCCAAAGTCAAATGTATAAAAATCCCTATGCAGTGTCATGCCCGAATGAATCACAGAGGAGGTCACGCGCCTTGTGCCTCTATACCACGCACCTTATGCTACTATACCTCTCATTCTTTTTTCTTCTCTGACAATCTCAAGCTCGTCAAATTCTTAGCATTTCTTTAAGAGGTGCCTTCTTTTGTGCCTTGCTCTATCACTAACCTGGTAAAGACAAAGTGTGCAGTTGTGATTTGCCAGAGTATTATCCTTCGTTTAACTCCTTGGAGTTTTCACCAATAATTCAGTCTTGACAGAACTTGAATATTTCTTTGTGTCCAAAATCTCAGGAGGCCTAATAGCTGTATCTTTGAATAAAGATTCAGAGTTAGGCAAAGCCTCAGGCTCAAAAATGACCTGAAGAAGTATCCAAAGAAGCAGGGAAAGGAAAATATTCACCCTGAGAGTTTCAGGGATAGTTTCATCACCAGGAGCAATAACATGCTGATGAATCTCAGCATCTGTCCATGAGGCATCAATTGTGAGAGATTTGGAGATGGTCTCATCACTAGGGGCAATGACATGATGGTGAAGCTGAGCGTCTGTCCATCAAGTGGGCTTTGTGTATGGTATTGTCTGCCTATTGCAGAATCGGAATTTTGTGCCATTTGAATTCATAATGTGCAATAGAAATATATTTTTTGCTCTTGAATTCAATTTTTGTTTTCCACCTTCTGTCTACAACCTCTAGAAGGAAGCCCCTCGAAGAGGCATATTTCCACATAGAGATGGGCATAATTAGAACAAGAGATGTGAGATGTCTCTTTAGATGAACAATGAGACTTCCCAATATCGTTCCTGATAGCTTTTAAACTTTCTAACTCCCAAAACTGTAGCAGCAGGTAGGAGAGATGAACACACAAATATGTAGAGGTAAAAGGAGCCAGTTAGATTCCCAGATTTTAGCACTCATTCCTTATCCTTGAGAAAGTCAAACTCAAGGATTTAAAAACCCGTTATTCAGGGGATAATGTAGATTTTATCCTCCTTTTTTCCGCTTCTTTCATGATTCAAGCATGTTGCTGGTGTTTGAAAAACTCTCATGCAAGGGAAAAGCACCTGTAGGTATTTTTCTCTATCTGTTGTCTTGCCTGCATGCAGATTTTGGAAATATGATCAGAGGGCAGAAAGAAGGGGAAAACACAGAAAGTGTTAGGGAATAAATGGAAGTTCCAGATACCACATCCAGTTTGGGTGATCTCCAAACCCTACTCTGATTTGAGCCCAATACCAACAGTCACCTACAAAGGAAGCCTCCATGGTTTTGTAATACAGGGAATGGGTTTTGATTTTCAATAGCTTCTGAATCCTCTGGGAATCATAGCCATGCTTTGGGTTTGCTTAGCTCGCAGCCCATCAAGTGAGAGCCAGGGAGGCAGTGTGGCCAGTATTAATATCAGATCTGCCTTCACAACTCCTGTTGCTGAAGACATAAGCCTGTGCTGCTACCATTCCATTCTCATGCTTCCCATCAAGTCTCACTGGAACCTTTAAGTACTGCTGTGAGAGACCAAAGTCTGCCCTTGTTTGCATAACATATATAAAACCGTTCAAGATTGGCAATTTTTAAACAACTGAACAAAATAGTTTTTTAATTTTAACTAAGAGCACATAGAATTTAGGGATGTATGCCTTCCACACTCACTATAGGCCTCAAATTCAGGTGTAACATGACTATAGAATATAAAAACAGTTTAAAAAAATAGGGTTTTTGGTGATAACTGAACTCACACTACAATTTGTAGTGATGTGTATTCTTCTTGTAAATTGAAATGGATACTTAGACAAGGAGAATCTTATTACAAAACCAAAAGTGTTTGTTGAAGTTATTTATTATTGATAGCCCCAATTGGTGAGTTGTATCTTTAGCTTGTATTCAAGGTTCATATGTCTGTGGAATGCCTAGGTCATGAGCTAACTTAGGTTTCTTGAAGGCTTGAAAAAAAAGTCTGTCGAGACAGCCAAGCAAAAAATCAAGGCCAAATTCCCACTCTGGAGGGCCTTAGAAAAGCAAAATACAAAAATGTAGAAAATTCTTTAAAGTAATATTTTTATAAACTTCTAGAATTCTGTCCAAACTGTTACTTGGATGATTTGAGCTGATTTCTGGATCACTCTGAAGCTTTTTGGATGAAGATGTCTAGTACAATTCGGCGGTGATCTGAGCCTATGAGACTACTTTTGCTCAAGATTTGTAAACAATGTATATGCTGTTTGCATGTTTCCACATTTTTCTGGGATGTCTATCAGGTTGGACATGGCCATGACTGGCTTTACCTATATTGAAAAAGACTTGGAATCTATTCCCCTTACCAGCATGTGCTAGAGCTTATTAATTCTATCAACTCTCCTTATCTGAGGAGTCTTCTACCGTTATTGGTTCATTATTGAATGCCTCTTTTTATTAGTTTCTTAAGTCCTTAGAACCACTTTCTGATCCATTTTAACCAGTACTTGTGGCTGCAGAGATGCTCTTTTGATTAGATTACTTCTGTTCCTCTTTAGCTCCACAGCCTTGTTGGCAAGCTAATTGATTCATCACTGCATTTATTACCTAACATGGAAGCATCTTTATTCTTGACTGCTATCTATTATTGTTAGTGTTTACCTTGATGATTTTGTTTAGTTCGCATATTGCAATATCTCCATTCTTATAGTACTCATCACCATTATCAAATAACCTTCAATGAGACAAATTGCTTTTAGTTCTTCTCCATAGCAATTACTACTCTACTATAACATACTCTCATCTCAGCAATGTTTTTTGTAACTGATCCAAAATCTTTATATTACACACTCCTATTACATTGTTACTCGTGTGCTTCCTTTCGCTCTGACCTTGGTAATTTATTCTTCAACTTTTTCTATGTTTGATACTTGTTCATTGTGTGTCTCAAATGGTTCCATAATACTTCTGTGATTGAACTTTCTTCAAGGGAAAAAATGCCATCGACAAATTTGAATTAGGAGAGTACAGGTATTACTTCTTGTGTACAACCATCTGTTTTAATTGTCCATTTTATTGAACTAGTCTGTCTGAGGCCTATATTGATGTACCCATTACTAACTGTTATTATGATGCAGAGGTAAAACACAACGGAAGCAAACACAATAGAAATAGGAACCAGCACCAACAAGAGATAGATTATAAAATTCTTCTATTTAATTTATCAAATGAACAGTACATACATTAGCTCTTCCTGCAGTTTTCTTCTCTTCGTAACTTTGTATCCAAAAACTTTGCTCTCCAACTTGACCTAAACCTAAACCTAAAACTCTACTTATACTTGCTGAGACGGTCTACGGGAAATTCTAGATTATTACAAAATAGGAAAAACAGTCTATAGAATACTCTAGATTGATATAGAATGGGGAAGAATGACCCCACAATGATCTGTACAAATCCCAAGAGAATTATCTTATCCTAATGACGAAATCAAGATAAATTTCTCAAGTCGGCTCGTGCATAAAACTTGACCTAAGTACATAAAACTTGACCTAAATACTTTATATAAAACTTTGACCTAAATACTTTATATAAAACTATGGCCTAAATACTTTATGTGGGTGCTCCTGCACCATACTCCTGGGGACAATAGAATCCAAGTCCCTTGGATTGGCCTTCCTCTTTTGTGCCTTCCAATTCTTTGGTATTTGTGGTTTGTACTCTTGACCAGTATCCAAATCAACTATTATATGTGCGTAAACCTTTTCCATATTCAGAGGGAACTCCTGTAAACCTACCATGAATGGATTAGGTGGAACCTCATTGAATATGACTTCACCAATTTGGGTTACTGAAGCAATTGCTGTGTCCTTTGATGTGATGTCTTTATGCTGCAATATCTTCATGCTTAGAGACAAATTCATCACTATTGGAGACTCCTCTATCCTCTTAGCTTCATCACAAGTCTTCTTCCTTGCTGCTAGTATCCTTTTGATAGACCAGACCACTTGCTTTCTTAACTTCAAATGCCATTTCTTTGTTGCATTAAGGACCATCACATCCAACTCTTTATTAACCATTTCATCACAATGCTCATTGAGCATTTCAACCTCTTTTCTATCTTCAAGAACTTCTATATCATAAATTTCATCAAAAACATGTTGTTGCTCACCTTGTACATCCGCTTCTCTATGTTCATTTGGTATGTTAGCATCGATTTGTCCATCTGGTATATCAGCATCAATGTGATCAGGTTGTTCTTTCAATGAACAACTCTTCTCTTCCAATGTCTCAGTATAGGCTTCTGTAATCTGAATTGGTTGATGCTCTACATCTTTATTTTCTTTTTCCATATTTTTCTGCAGTTCCTCTTTTAGTTGCACTAAATTTTCTTCGTGCTTTCTTAGTTCTTGCATTAGGAATTCCATTCTTTCTTTTAACTCTTGATCTATTCTGGCTTCCTCTTCTCTTTTCTTCCTTTTCTCTTCTGCTCTTTTCCTTACTTCTTCCTTCTTCTTATTCTGAAAATCCCAATATGAAACCCATGCATTGAATATTATCTTTTGATCATGAGATAAATCTCCTCTTGTGACCATTGTCTCCTATCTAGGTTCTCTCCACTCAACCTAGTCTTTTGGTCACACTTACAAGTTCTTTCCTCAACTTGTCACAAAATCCAATTCACCTTAGAAGCTAAAAGCTTTCCCCAAGCTTTTCCCAAACTTTTTGCAAGCACCTTAGGAGTTTTCCCCAAGCTCTGATACCAAAAATGATGTAGAGATAAATGCAACGGAAGCAAACACAACCGCAATAGGAACCAGCACTAGCAAGGGATAGACAATAAAATTCTTCTATTTAATTTATCAAATGAACAGTACATACATTAGCTTTTCTTGCAGTTTTCTTCTCTTCGTAACTTTGTATCTAGAAACTTTGCTCTCCAACTTGACCTAGTCCTAAACCTAAACCTAAAACTCTACTTATACTTGCTGAGACGGTCTACGGAAAATTCTAGATTATTGCAAAATAGGAAAAACAGTCTATAGAAGATACTCTAGATTGATATAGAATGGGGAAGAATGACCCCACAATGATCTGTACAAATCTCAAGAGAATTATCTTATCCTAATGACGAAATCAAGATAAATTTCTCAAGTTGGCTCATGCATAAAACTTGACCTAAATACATAAAACTTGACCTAAATACTTTATATAAAACTTTGACCTAAATACTTTATATAAAACTATGACCAAAATACTTTATGTGGGTGCTCTTGCACCATATTATCAACTGTATTTCTGATTTTTCATATACGTAAGAGAATCATATATGGATATTTGAGAATCCTAGAATGGTATTTCATAATTCCCAGTCTTCTACATGTCCAACTACTTTATTTTTTATTTCTATCTATTCTTTTTTTGGTGGATTCTATTGATAAATAACCATTGATAAATCACTAATAATATTAGATTCGACAGCATTGATCTGTAAGATATATCATCAAGGTGAATTTGGGTTCCCTTGTGACAGGTCTATTATTGCATTGAGAATTGGAGTTCATCTGTACAGATTTTTAAAATGGAATAGCAATTCCCTGTGCAATTTCTCCATTCGCCACTGAACTTGAATTTCTTTAAGATTTTTCCTAAGAATGTCCTGTTCACTCGTGTAAGAGATTTTTTTGTCAAGTTTTATCATCATTGTACCCTTCACTTGTTCTCTTAATAAATACAATGCCTCATTAGTAATCATATTTCCATTCAAAATTTGCTTTCAGCTATAAAGCTACCTTGTTTTCTGAGATTTTCTTGGGATTGTAGTGGTTCAAATTCTCTACTCTTATTGGAAATAAAATGTACTTTTATGCCATATTAACACAGGAAAAATGTTGTTATGGACTTGTTTACATTTTTTTTTGTATTAATAAAAAATATTAGTAGTTTTTCTTTCTTATCCTATTCACTAAATTTTTTTGGTTTCTTTCCTTAAAGTTTACTTCCTTTGTTCTTTGCAGATCCCTGTGTACTGTTAAATCTTTGATTTTGAGGATTTTATGCCCCCTATTTTGTGACAGCTACAAAATTCTGACTAATTTATTCCAAATTGTTCCTGGCACATGGGTAAGCATTCAGTGTTTCATATGTTGGGTTGTATTTATTAGAGAGAGGTGCCCTCTTTACTTCTTAGGCCACCTGTTTCAACTTCCCAATGGCATCCGGGAATGCACAAAAGGATGAGGCAGAAGTTGTTCCAGAGGAATTTCGTTGCAAAAGGTCTGATGGGAAGCAATGGAGATGCAGTGCAAGGTCCATGCCAGACAAAACCGTTTGTGAAAAACATTATATCCAAGCCAAAAAGAGAGCTGCAAACTCTGCCTTACGTGCTAGCCAGAAAAAGCTAAAGAAAAAGGAGGAGGTAAGTGAAGCAGTTCCAGAGAGCAAGAATAATGATGTTGAAAAAAGACATATTTTTGATACAGCTGGTGGGGAGTTCTCAGCTATCCCTTCAAATAAGAAGTCAAAATCCAGAGGCGTAATGCACACGGCTCCTCTTCGTATAGGGCAACGCCAATCTCAGTTGTTGAACGATGATGCAGAAGTGGACATTTCGATAAGTCGCATGTCTGAAAAGGAGGCTGCTTTTGAGCCATATAAGATCCCAACAGCTCCATCAAAAACAAAAACTGCAAAAGACTTTGTTCACAGGCCTCTCTTGGTAAATTGAACTGGTTATAAATCTTTTTTTATTGAATCATCTCATTTTATTTCATTATGCTTCTTGTAGATTCCTTACCCTATTTTGAGATAATATAAGCATTGGTCAGAATTCAAAACCATTGATTTGTTTTTGAGGAACATGTCATGGTATTATTTTCAGGATTGTTCTAGTAAGAGCACGGGTACGCTAGCTGAGGCAGAAAGTGCAATGTGTCATCAATGCCAGAGGAATGACAGAGGAAGGGTGGTTCGTTGTTCAAAATGCAAAAGAAAGCGTTACTGCCTACCATGCATTTCTAAATGGTAGGACTATTTTTTCTGGTTGGATTGTATCTAAACCACCTTTTGGACTATACTTAAAAACTTGTCATGATAAGAATGAATATATGATGTTTATATTTAGGGTGATTTTTAACTCTGCATGGCACACTGGTGCATTCCAATTTGATTCAGGTACCCTGAATTACAAGAAGAGGATATTGAAAAGGCATGCCCTGTTTGTCGTGGGAAATGTAATTGTAAAGCATGTTTGCGTGGGAATGGACATGTGAAGGTATTCAATCTTTCTATGATTTGTTTTAAACCTTTTAATCACTAGACTGAAATTTCTATGATTTTGACAGGTCACAGACGTAAATTAATACCAGCTTGTTTGCAGAAATGCTGTTCCTTCTTTTATGGATATTGTAATATTTGGAGGGCATGTGATGTTATTGATTCACTTCGGAATTTGTTATTTTTTATCTATATGTAGGCAAGGGTGGAGGAAACTGATAGCATTGAGAAGTTACGGTATCTCCATTATTTCCTTTCTATGGTTCTTCCTGTGCTTAAGCAGATCCATAAGGAACAGTGTTTGGAACAGGAGGTGGAAACCAAGATTCAAGGTAAGAGTGGACGATTCTTTGTTGGTTTGGCTGTTGCTTAGCCAAGTTCTTGTCACATTCTTCATTCTTTTTCTCTTATTTTTTTTCATGGGCTCTCAGTGTCCTTGAAATATGCATCATGCTAGGTGAAATGGAAACAAAGCTGGAGATTCCCAGAGCCAAACTTAATTCTGACGAGAAATTATATTGGTGCGTAACAAAATTCAATCTGTATATTCTTTGGACAAAGATGTGGTTTTGTAATCTGAATATTATAAGATCAGGTTCTACCTGGACAAGCTGTGGGGAATGTTAGATTTTGAAATGAAAAATTATAATTATATATTGCTAACATTTCTGTTGCTTTCTGTTTTACAGTGATAACTGCAAAACTTCAATTGTTGATTACCACCGAAACTGCCCATTTTGTTCATATGATCTTTGTCTCAGCTGTTGTTCGGAGCTTAGGGAAGGTTCCCACCTTGGAGTTAATAAAGCAGATTCAGCTCAGCAGTCTATAGATGCACCTTATTCTCATGGTAGAGATGGAATTCAGAGAAACAAACAGACAAAAGTGGCTGGAGGAAGAGCTGGTTTGGAGCTACCATCCCAGGCTATTAACAATAGCAGCATGGATTCTACATATCGATCATCAGATTGGAAATCAAATAGTGATGGGAGCATTCCATGCCCCCCAAAAGAATGTGGAGGCTGTGGCAATTCTTTGTTAAAATTAAAACGCATATTCAAAATGAATTGGGTTGCAAAGCTAGAGAAAGATGCAGAGGAAATGACTAGTAGCTGCAGAATTTCAGATGGTTTTAAATCATCTCGTCCATGTCTCTCATGCTATAAATATGGTTCTAATGGAAACAGTGGGTACCAAAGAAATATTTTACGCCAAGCAGCATGTAGGAATGACAGCAATGGGAATTTCTTATACTCTCCTACCGCACAGAATATTAAAGAAGAAGGTCTTGAGCATTTTCAGAAGCACTGGATTAGAGGTGAGCCTGTAATAGTTCAGAATGTTCTTGAAGGTACATCTGGTTTGAGCTGGGAGCCAATGGTAATGTGGCGAGCTGTGCGGGAAATCACTAATGGAAAATTCAATGATGAAACAAAGACAGTAAAGGCTATTGATTGCTTGGATTGGTGTGAGGTATATTCTGTTTTCTCTCAACAGCAGGAGTGCATAAAATTTATATTTTCTCATTGATGCTATTCAATGGACATAAAATTTAAGTTACACTCACATGTCAAGTGGAAACCTATTTTGAGCTTTTCATGGCACTGGTGCAAACCATTTTTTTGCATTTTGTTAATTTTAAATTTTTATTATGTTTTATATATTTTAAAATTGTCAGTAAAATAGGTCATAACGCATACAGATCTGACTGGTTTATTACTTGGTGGTGCAGGTTGAGATAAGCATCCATCATTTTTTCAAAGGATATACAGAGGGTCGAATGCATAAAAATGGCTGGCCTGAGATGTTGAAATTGAAGGATTGGCCACCTTCAAATTTTTTTGAAGAACGTTTGCCTCGCCATGGAGCTGAATTCATAAATGCATTGCCTTTTCATGAATACACTCATCCCAATTGGGGCCTTCTTAATCTGTCAGCAAAGCTTCCTGAGAATTTTGCGAAGTCGGAACTCGGACCCAAAACTTACATTGCTTATGGGACACTCGAGGAACTTGGTAGAGGTGATTCAGTTACTAAACTTCACTGCGATATGGCTGATGTGGTGGGTACTATTCTTATGTCGTTACAAAATAATACCAGTAACATCATGTCTTTATAGCTTACCTGCAATTTTAGAAGGGGTTTAGAATCTTAGATTATTACATTTGTTTTTGTCTTCTTCGGTGCATAAATGCGCAACCGAAAAAAAACTCTCTTTTAAATTATATCATGAAAAATTTCCTGGAACCAAGGTTTGGCATTGTCTATAAACTTCTCAAGTTGGACAAGCTTCCTGCATTGAAGGTATTTCTGGGTTTCTAATGAGACTGATCTATTTTGGGTTACTGCCATTAGTGTGCTTTTTCTATTAGTTTTATTATGTCATTTGTGTGTAACTTATCACGTATTTGTCCTTTTGTCTTCTCTTCAGGTTAATGTTTTGACCCATACGGCTGAAGTCAAGTTCCCAGGATGGCAGCAAGTTAAGATAGATAAGATTCAAAAAATATATAGAGCATTAGACTCAAAGGAACTCTATGGAGATTCAGAGAGGGTTGACAATAAAGCTGGTGATGGGGAGAAAGGAAGATCAACAAAAGTTCAATCAGGAACATTAGATGCTTCACTGCTTCACAATATTACCAATAAAAAAGCTTCTTCCCCTCCCGAGAGAGAGGAATGTATTAATGATTATGATATTGAATCTAGTTTAATGGTAAAGCATGTTGATTGCAATGATGAGCAGGATCGAGAAATAAATAGACTAAAAATAGATGGCCTAGAAAGGTGGAAAGCTAATAGTAGTGAACATAAGGAACATGGTACAATACGGGCCAAGGTAGAAGCTAACCATATTAATAAAGAGAATAATGGGATGGAGTTTGCTCATGGTGGAGCTCTTTGGGATATTTTCCGGCGAGAGGATGTACCAAAGTTGCAAGAATATTTGCTAAAGCACTGTCAAGAATTCAGACACATTAAAGGCGTCCCTGTTGATTCTGTAAGCCTAGACAAAATTCAAATAGAAAGTTTTATTTATTTTGAAGAAGCAAGCGATAAATTTATCAGTTGATTAGGTTCTAATGGTTTTTATATCTGTTTCAGGTTGTTCATCCTATTCATGACCAGTCATTTTACTTGACTGATGAACATAAAAGGAAGTTGAAGGAGGATTACCGTGAGTGTTAATTTTATTCATGATTGTAACTTTTCCACGCAGTATTGTGTAAATTCTTGTTAAAAAGTGAACATTTGTTTCCATCTGTCTTGCTGTGTTGACTAATTTTTAATACATTTGCAGAAATAGAACCATGGACTTTTGAACAACACCTTGGTGATGCTGTTTTTGTTCCAGCAGGATGCCCTCATCAAGTGAGAAATTTGAAGGTGAGATTGGAGTATTTCAATTTACAAGTTGCTATCAGCCACATCTCTGTATGTGGAGAATATTTCTTCTATCTACGAGGGGTCTTTCTCTTGAATAACCATATGGTGATAATGGCCTCATATAATATTTTTTAACTGAGCACTCAAATATACATAATCAACTTGACTCTAAATGCAACTGAACTATTATTTAATTCTCCGAGAGTTCTGAATGGGTGATTTAATTCTGCCTTTCATTTTGTTGGCAGAATTATGCTTGCAACAATAATTAGTGGGTTTCATGGTGGTTATCCTTAATTCTATTAAATTTTGTTTATTGTAAAAGCTAAAAAGGCTTTCATTGTGTTGGCAAAATTATACTTGCAGCAGAAATTAGTGGGTTTCATGGTGGTTATTCTTATCACGTAGAGCATCCATACTCCATGTGAAGTACTGTAAGTATGGTTTATAGATACAATCAGCATTGAATTATATAATACGTTGCATATTATTTTCATTTTGGAGAAATGAAGGAGAAGACATGTAAAACAAACAATCACAACAAGTTCCTTGTAGTCACACAACTTGGAATTAGGAGTGCAATGAAAAACAAGAGATGACCTTGCAAAAAAATTAGTTAAAGCTTTGGCAAAGGTTGACTAAATGCTGATATAAACCTTATAAATGCAAGCTGAAAATTTGATATGTAATTTTTGTTGAATTTCTGTGCTTCTTTACCACAGGCAATGATTTGCCCTCCCAACTAAAGACAATTCAGGATTGTCTCCCCCGAGCATATATTCTCTATCTTACATATTAAGAGAGAAAGACTAATCTTCCTTTATACCGATCAAATGTATTTCATAAAGGGATGCCACCCTTCCAAAGTTTGGGCCCTCATTATAATATAATAATTATTATATTATATTATTATGTAATAAATATATAACAATTATATAATATAACTATATTATCACATAATTATAATATTTACAATATACTAATTATAATTATAATATAATCACTTACTAAAATTATATTATGTCACAATAATATTATAATTATACTATCGATATAACTATTATACTATTAATCACAATAATCAATATAATAATTGTTTCACAATAAAATTATTATCACAACCTTATGCTATCAATGTCGGCTAGAAGGATTCCGACCATAGCTACACTAACATTAACACTCCCACTTAGCTAGGGAGGACCTTCGATAACTTCTGAGTTATAATATTTTATGTTAAGGCTGAAGGCCAATTAGCATATCATAGCTCTAGGTTAGCCCAAGAAGGGATCTTACCTAGCTACAAAAATCAGCAATTTTATGGATAATCATAATTTCAAAATCTGAAATTCTGAGTGATGTGTCTGTTTTCCACAAAATATAGAGTTAAATTGGGAGGTCTCTGACTCTCTGCCACTTGGAAGAGTGATTCAACTATTCTTCTTAGGCTTTTCCTTCAATGGTTTGTGGCGCAGTCATGTATAGAGGGTCATCCATGCAGCATTTACATAAACACACAATCTGTGCACAGATAGTGTCCACATGATCTTGTGACAATTAATTCAATTCGCTATATATGCCCAACAATCAGAACTTTAACATCAGTTCAGTCTTTGATTACATTACTGTACAAGTGTGGTCATGACTATTGGCTTCTTTGTGCTGATCTCTCTAATCTAAGCTCTGCTTTACTCTTCTCTGCTGGTTGCTACTTCATCCTTGGATCTTTTCCTTAAGCTGTCTTATATAAATGAATTAACCTCCTTTAATAGTGCATTTTTTGTCGTAGGCCAAGATGTGAATTATTATTCCAAAATCAATGTGGTTTCAAACATGATCCCCTTGGGACCAACAAGTCTCCTCAAATGATTAACCCCTGGCTAAGGCTCAAATATCTGACACATGATGTGTAGACTTCTTTTAAGCTAATCTAGCACATCTCATGGTCAAATGATCAAGAATTTGAAAAGGACACATGGCCCTATTGATATTTTGTATGATGGCCCTATTGATATTTTGTATGAAATTGCAAGTTGATCTGCTGAATATATGGCTCCAAAGAGATGATTTATTCTGCTGGCCTGAGGATCGACTATGACTGAAAGAGATAACTCCAACTGCCGCATACCAAACAAATAGAAAAGACATATTGAATAGCAAAATAAGACATTAAAAGCAAGGGTTGATGCAAGATTGCTTGTGGGATGTGCACGAAACTTGTGAGACAAATTATCAGGTGAGAAACTTGCCCACTTACTTGCCCTTGTATTTTGGCATTTTTGTAATAAAGACTAGCCAGATAGGCAAGTCTATTGCCAAAACATGGGGGCTAGCATGAATGTACATGATGACGGAAATGCTTTCACATAGAAATGTGCAACTTTCTTGGCTTTCAAAGATTGAAATTGACTCACCATCTTCCCTCGCACTTTATTGGAAATCTTGTTTGAGCTATCAAACTAGTTTAAAGTTTGCAACCATGATACTAGTCTAAGCCATAGGATACACCGAATTTCATCCATGAAGTTCAAATTTCAGCAAATTTTTTCCCTTTCCGAACTTCATCTGAATATTATGATATTTTTATATAATATTGTTATTTATATTTATTTTATTTTATTTAAAAATAATATTGAGTTATTTAGTTTAATTATTTAGCAAAGTCGAATTTTGTGGCTATATTACTTATATTTAAAAATAAATAAATTTATATAAGTTAAATTTAATGTCGATTGTTTTCCAAATTTTTATCCTTGCTGAATTCCATCCGAATTTTATGATTGATGAACTCGAATTCGAATTTGAACCTTGTGACTTAGGTAATAGTCATAAATTTTGGCATGGTATGAGAAACATAGGTGGATATGACAAAGACAACGGGCTTTAATCATCCATGCATTTTCTCATGTCCTTGTGCTTGGAACTCGAATTCAAATTCGAACCTTGTGACTTAGATAATAGTCATGAATTTTGACATGGTATGAGAAACATAGGTGGATATGACAAAGACAATGAGCTTTAATCATCCATGCATTTTCTCATGTCCTTGTGTTTGGATTGAAAACAATCAATAATATTTTGTAAGTTGGGCTCAGTCATTTTCATTTTATGGGACAATCTTAATTTATATTATTTAACAAATTAAGAAGTATTATTTATAAATATTTGAATATAAAAAAAACATTTTTCATTTTCTGAGGGAAAATATAACAAATAAATGGAAGTCCTTAAAAAGGCAACTATAAAAGGAGCACATTTCTTAATTTCATCATTGATTCAAGTTGTCCTTTTGGCTTTTTGCATTCGCTTCTCAGATTGAGTATTGTGTTCAATGTAATGCACCATGGACAAAAACCCTTGGTTTTGTCAAGCTTTCGTGGACAAAAATTCACTTGGATTCCTCATTTGGGATCAATGATAAAAATCTTTGTTTCCCATTTTGTGTGATTCTATCCAGGGACCACAATTGTCTTGACTTGTGAAGATTTGAAGACATTTTTCAGTTTGTGACAGTGTTATTGATTTCTGGAGATTTCAAGCAAGAACCCAGTGATACGTGATTTGAAATTGCATCACCAAAGCATATTTGATGGTTAATATAGTGTTTCAAGATTTTGGTGGATTTGAAAACATGTGGAGGTAGGTGAGCTACCCTAGTTAGTCACCACATTGTGGAAGAAGAATTCAGATATCTAGGGAACCTTGCGTGTTAAATTGCCAGCTGTACAGCTGTGCTCATCATTTCAATCATCATATAGCATGCAAATTGATACTAAAATTACTTTTGAATTGTTGCCAATGTTCCGGAGATAAAAGTAATTTTGAGCACCATATTTGAGAAAGTCTTCAAGGGTTTCAATTCAGATCTGAATTTTACAGGCTGTACATCTCTAGCTAGCCCTTAAAGTCAAGGGTCCGAGGAAACAAAAATAAATCTTCGTTTAACTGATTTCAAGGAAGATACAAGGGTTGCTTGCATTTAGAAGTTTTTGGAGCAGCAAGTTAAACCCTAGATTAGGCCATATACTTGCAAAATGTATTGTAAAATTTTAATCAACATCTCGAACAAACAAAATATTTTCTTGAAGGCTTTCATTGAGTTCTCCAGCATCCTAGGGTTTAATCAGAAAGTTTTGATTTTTATCTGCAAGCTAGGTTTCAAAAATGGTGATTATTGACCACTGGCTGTTTGGTTTTAAATATTTAATTTGTTTCAAAAATAGGAGTTGCATAATATATTTGTAGACATTTTAGATTTGCCACATTTATGTCATTGAGCTCGATTAGAGTCTAATCTCAAGGCTTTTTTTGTTCTTTGGAACATATGTGGATCATAATTTTTGTTTGGAGGTACAGCATGTGAGATTGACAAGCAAGAGGAAGCAGAAATTGGCTTGTGCTAATTTGTAGTTCTACAATAATTTTCTTGACAACATGGTCAGGAACCCATATCAGGATAATTTCAGTCTTGACCTCTGCAAGGGAAGAGTACCAGTTGGCATGACATAAGTAGGCCTTTGCTCCAAAAGCCCATATACAAAAATAATGTTGGAATAACTATGGATGCAATGGAGAAACTATGGATGCACCATATTTTTTCATTGGTGAACAAATGCATGGAATCATATGCTTGTCAATATTCCATTAGCTTTGAATGGTGAAATGGTATTTTTGAGGTACATGGACACCTCAAGTAAGATGAGCAATACAAAAGAGATTGCGTTAGGTGGGCATTGAAAATGTGGTTTAGATTGTAACTAATAATGCAATAGCATATGTGGTAGCTAGGATAATAATTTAAGAGAGAGGCCCAACACTTCTTTGAATCCCTTTTGTTGCCCATTGCCTTGACTTTGTCTCAGAGGATATTGTAAAAAATTAAAATTGATTGGGTGAGGAAGCCAAAAACATCACTAAGTACATCAGTTGCCCTTGGGTTTTTAGCTTTATAAGAGACCATACCAAAGGAATACACTTTAGTGATTGGGTGTGACAGTTTGCAACAAACTTGCTCACCTTGCAAATAATTTGTAATTTTCTAGCATATTTGATGCAGAGCTTTGTGAGAAATTGGGATTGAGTTTATTTTATTTAAATAAGGTTGATGATGAAAGGGTCACGAAGACAATTTTTGACGGTGTCCTTGCAAAGGGAGTTTTAAAGATCATAGAATAGCTTCGAACTTCGAAATTTTAAATTTAAATTGTATCCTTCAATTAAACTTCTAGTTACAAGATGTTCAATGTAACTCTAAACTGTTTGTAGGTGTCGAAACTTCAGTTAGGGTTTTGTGTCTAGTGAATGGGGAGCAAAGTCCAATAGGTTACATTTATGAGACTATGGATAGAATAAAGTATGCCATCCAAAATAGGGAAGTTACAGACGAAATTGAACCTTCATGTGACATTAGAGGTGGAACAATCAACTCCACCATCTCATTCATGGGGCCAAGTAGGTCATCCAAAACCACAGGGGAGATAAATCCAAATTTGTACCTACATAGGAGACTAAAGGTGGAACAATCAATCCATGTGAGTATGGAAATGACTTGTTTAGGTAAACTATTCTCTGAATTCGTATTGTTGGACAGTAATGGTTTTCAAGCTTCCGTATGAACAAGAAATAATAGCATATCATGTTCCAACAGGTGAATCTTTGACAATGGGTAGGATCTATGTTGTAGTATCTGTAGTTAAACTTGATACTGTCCCTTCTCTTGCAAGACAACTTATGGCTGCATTTTGGAGCAACAAATTGCTCAGCAAGTGGCATTTTTTTTTTGTTTTAATTGCTTTCTAGCTCCCATTTATATGGGCTTAGGGTATCATATGCATTGTACGGATTTGCATTTTCTTTTTGTCTTCTTATGCATTTTCATTTTCATTTTCTACTGAGCTTTTTTTATTGCCTCAGATCCTTCTAATGCAAGGTAATAGTCTTTTTCAGTATTATTGGTGAACCTCTACATGAATGTACCTGAGCTGTCTTGTTTTTTGATACTATGCATGTGGCTTATATTACATGGTATACATGTTCATTGGGAACTGTGGAAACTGTTAATTTAGTTTGGGTTTTAGGTATCACAATCTTCTTTTTGAACCATTGTTATGCTTCAATGTAACAGGCGAGTTAGAAGGCTGCTGCTAGTGAGGGTCCACACAGTCATTAGTTAGCATGTGTCATTAGGATCCTGGTGCCCATGCTGCTGTCTGTTGATCCCTAAGAGGCTCGTGCCTAAATAAGGGCAGTTCGGAAGTTTCATAGGAGTGGGACAGTGCTTCCTGTGAAACAACCTCTGGGATTTTGGAAGCTGACTCTTCATATTTAGAGGTGTTGGAAAGGAGAAAATAACTTTTCGCAAAAGAGCTAATTAAGCCCAAGGGGGCGATTTGCCAATGCAAAACTTTAAGAATTCATTAGATAGTAACCTTTAACACCCTGAACTCTTCGGGTTCAAATATTTACCACCTCTACGTGATAGACTCGATTTACCGCTGACCCACCATTATTGATCAGGAAAAGAAAACATATGAAATTGGTAGGACATAAAATGCAATATTCTGATCCTAACCATGGGAAGTATCTACAGGGATCTGAGTAAAGGCAGAAATCTCTAAGAGATGCACGACTCTTCACAAGGAAAGACGTAGTACATGAAAACCATTTCTGAGTGGAATCCAAGCAAGAGACACTTGGAAGTGTTTGCATGTCTAGACAGAAATAGTTCCTATAAGGGCCAATGAGTGCACAACTATCCTTGGGGTCCATCCTCTTAAGAAGAAGGCTATAAACATTACAATTCATCTTCTATTTTAAAGAAAAATGGAAGAGTAAGAGTGTTACATGTGTCCAGGGCATTGGGCGCGAAAGACAGCTCGAGCGAATATGCCTGATCATGAAAGTGAGTCTGCCATGTATTACATCAGGGAGGAGAACCTTAGAGAATAATGAAGGATTTTAATAATGTCCACAAGACCAAACAGTCTAAGGGACCACAGAATCACAGCCTTAAGCTGACTCCATTAGAGAATGAATGAATGAATAAATGAAGGATTTTAATGATGTCCACTAGACCAAACAGTCTAAGGGACAAATCACAGCCTTAAGCTAAATCCAAAGCCTTAAGCTAAATCCAAATTCTTTTCCATGTCTGAACTCTGCTATGAATCTTGACAATCAATCTTGTGGTTTGGTTGTTCTTATGCTCCCTGAATAAGATGTGTATGCTGAAGATGCAGTTAGGAAACTGATTGCTGTAGAGAATATCTACACTATCCTCATCACATTCTCCGGGAAGCTCCATGACACCTTGTGAATGATGATATCAGTACAAGATAGGCCAGATTTTGTCATGTTATGCAACTCATTCATCAGGTTTCCATGCTGTTGAGTACTTGTGTGGTGGATACTGGTGATAGCCTTGGCCTTAATTGTTTTTCCATCATAAAATAACTTGAACAGGCTGATATTCTTTATCTCCCAGACATTAAAATTCTTGAGGTTTTGGCTACATATTTCATTTTGCTTAGTAGAGGTGATCATTGAGTCTATCATTCACCATTGGGCCTCTTGATAATGTTTACGGGCTTTTAATGCTTCCATGTGAAGTGAGCAATTAAATAATTCATAGTCAGACAGTGGGGAAGTGCTTGGGATGTTCACGTACTTTTCCATGTAGCAATTCCAAGGCAGTGTGGTCAGCCTGTGGAAATTCTGAGGATCCAAGACATTTATGGTGATTTCAAGTGTATTAAATCTTTTGTATGCCTTGTGATCTTACATAAATATTGGAGCCTTATGATCTTAATATCTTATGTGGTGCCTAAAAACATGGGCAAGTTATAGGTTATTCATATAGCTTTCAGAGCACAAAAGTAAATATTATCTGGTGATATTTGTAGAGAAATACAGAAGAGCTTTGCAGAATATCCTGTTCTCTTTATTGGCATGAAGCATGTGCAACGGTAAAGAACTTAAGAAGTGGACAGGTTTCATTTATTTGAAAAATATGGGCAGAAATATACTAGTGCAAATTTTCTCTGCTAAAAGATGATCTTTTGGCTGTGTTTGTGTATGATATGGAAGTCTATAAAGTATTATTGGGTGATCAAATGAGGTATTTTTTAGTAAGGTGTATTGTTAAGGGTTTATGTAAGGCTTGGGGAATGTCTGTACACAAGTAACATTCAATGGGGGCAAATTCACTACAGTTGGTGTAGTATTTGGGGGAGCTAGCGCTTTTGTGATATTTTTGGGATTACATTTACTGACTTCTTGTATGTTTGTGCTGATAGGATACTTGAGTGCTAGATAGAAATGTGTTTTTCAAACACAGACAATGGATACCAGACATCATTTCGCTTCTACAATAAATCCCTCTTAAGTTGATATATTTTGAATCCAGCAAATTTTATTTTGAATGAATTAGTAGCCAGATAAATTGGATTCCAGAATCAAATTCTAATTGACCTATAAATGTTTTGGATACATGTTTAATCCTTTTACGGGCTTTTTGACTCAGTTTCCCATTGGAGTAGGCACTAGTGAAAAATGGTCAATTGCAAGTATCTTATAAATTATTTTGTTCTTTTAAAAATATTACCTGAAATTAAGTTTCAATTAGTTTGCTAAATACATCATCGAAGGTTACACTTGTCTCCTTACCATAATGAAAGGTGTGCATGCTTCTGTTTTTTTATAAGTTGCATGAGAAGTAAGAAACTATGAATAATATTATATATGGGAAAATAGTATGGATTTGCATGCTTAGATGTTCTGTATGTTGTTTTAGGAGATATTCATCAAGAAGACCATTAAACGAGCCCAAGTGATAATTAGTGACTATATTTTGAGTTATTTTTGTGCATCAGGTATACGTAAGCTTTGTGACTATGTTCATTCTATTAGATATTTCGCTTTAATCGTTTTTGGACCATTAGAGATAGAAGTGCAGGGAAGCTACACAGCCTTGTTAGTTGGCTCAAATCATCTGCAGTTTGATTGTGAATTTCAGCTTAATGTTTGGTACCAACAACTGCATGAGAAGATGGTTGCTTTGTTTCCATTATATTATTAGGTTTAGTATTTGGTAAAATGAGATTATTATATTGCTGCCTTGCGTCCAATGTAATATCAATTTTAGGATCAGTAAGATGATGTTATAATCTGTAGGGGTTTAAGCAATTTCTGTGTTCTTTTTAGGTTCTATGACCTATATTTTGTTGAAGTCATGCGAGGGTTCCATAGGCTCTGAATTGTTTTAGATAACCAATTACATACATGTGCCAAAAAAGAAGAAAGTGTCACTTTTGTTGAATACTAAATACTAAATAATGCCGCTTTAAAAATACATCCTGGCTGATAGATACATTCAATCAGTAATTGCACAATTAACGTAGATAAAGATTTAATTCAAATGGACCAGTACTTAGAAATGAATGTGCAGAAATTAAATGCAGTGGGCAAGGGTACATAGCTCTGAAACCCATGATGAAAAGTGGTTGTTGGCAGCCCTAGAAAACTAGTTTGATCAATCCCAAGTGATGTGGAAATGATCTCTGATTTACGTGTCTGACTAATGTGGAAACTTCTGAATCCTGCTACCCTTGATCTCTTTCTGATATCTGAATAGCTTGTAGGGAACTGGTGTTTATTGACAATTTTTGGGACTCTGCATTATTATTAGGATCAATTTCTTCCAAGTCAGATGCTGAATTGACTGGCTTTACATCTCTATGTGAGGATTTGTGGACAATATACAGATGCATACAGGTGGCCAATATCCAGATGATGTAGGTTCTAAATCTTTGTCACTTCAAAAATTGAAGTGGCCTCTAGTGATTTCTACTCGATCGACTATATGAAATAGTTGCACATTAAACTTCATTAATTAAATACCCAAGCATAGCAATAAGCTGTGCAAACATGTAATTAATTCAATTCACAGTGGCTAGTAGAAAGGGATTTCTTTGGAATCAAAACCTAAGCTTCTAAAATTTGGGTTCCATCCTGTGCACATTGAGGGAGAGAATGTATTGGAAGTAGGTGTGAATGTGAGTACAATAATGAGAATTAAATGGTCAATCTCTATTTATGAGTACGGGTGGGAGTAAACGAGAGAATAAGGATTGGGACTGAGCCAAACTTGGCACAAGAGTGTGCCACTTGTTGATATGTGACTGCATTTAGACGGTCCATCAAAATGGGTCCAGAACTTGGAAATTAGCTTGGGTATGCAAATTTGGCCATTAGAAGATGCTAATTACAGGTTTGTATTCTGGATTGTTTTTGTTGTAGGATGAGAAATAGCCTGAAGGGACCAACCCTGGCCCTTATTAGAAATTGGTGGAGGCTTTCTATGGGAATATTATGAATTGGAAAAGACAGCAATTGCATGCTGTATCATATGAGGGTGAGGAGTGGGAGGCTTTCTGTTTGTGATAGTTTCCCATTAAGGAGTAACAAATTATTTTATATTAGGCTACTGCTTATTTTCATAGTTTGGCTTTCTCATCCTGATTTTTTTTGTGTAGTGTGGCTTTTTGTACTTTTTTCTTCTAATGTTATTGTTATTGGCATATTCTCGTTGCAATAATTTTTTTGTTTTCTTAATATTTGAAGATGTTTCAGAATCCTATTTTTCCAGGACACGTGATTCAGAGATTTATTAATTATGAATTTTTTGAGGTTGACATTAATGCTTCCAAAGTTGGCAGCTTCTTCTCTGTCTTCCTTTGGTTGCTATGGGCGCTTGTGCACACTCCAGCATTAATCATGGCCTGTTGACTCTGTTTATGAATGAGAGCCAGAGGCTAAATCCAACATTCGTCTGATAATAAAATAATTGCTGCATAGCTATTGTCAACATGGTATTAACATATAAAAAAGGATTATTAATTTATTAGTGACGAATATTGGGCCAAGACTTGCACAATGCCAGGGGTGCATCGCAGTTGAGAACCAATTTTGGTGAAATAGAAGTAGAACATGGTACTTGTTTATTGCTTTGACTTTTTATCTTCAGTTACACATTTTGGTAGGTAAGTCTCCTGAACACATGCCCTGTATTTTGAAAATTAATTACAATATAATATCGAGTGGTTTCTATAAAATCACCAAAAAATTATATCATGCTGTATATATTGTACTGAGTGATTTGTCATCTGGAGACAAATATTTTATGAGTTTTGGTGGTGGTTGTGGTATTTTTACCCCTTTTTCTTGCTGATAATGAATTTAAAAAGCAAAGTGATGTTGACACTGTTTTTTGAACTTCCTATGCTGCCATTACAACTTATCTATGTGCTACAGTCATGCATAAAAGTGGCTCTTGACTTTGTGTCGCCTGAAAATTTACAAGAATGTGTTCGCTTGAATGAGGAAGTTCGTTTACTCCCAAAGAATCATAGAGCTAAGGAAGATAAATTACAGGTATTGTTTTGAAATTTGTGCAGATGGGAACAAGATCATCTATATTTAATAGCAGTTCAGTACAAGAAAACTGGAAACTCATTAGTTCATTGTTTTCTATGATTTTCAATAGGCAAAGAAGATGGTTCTCCATGCAGTGAGTTCGGCTGTTAAAGAAATACAGAGGTTGACATTAGATCCGAAGTAAGTTTCCCAGATTTCCATTTTTACATTCTTGGGTAGAAATAGAATGGATGATGCTTTAGGCAGGGCCATTGGAATTAGTATGCATTAATAAATTTCATTAAGGTAGTTTTTGTTTGTCCTGGATCATTCTTGAGCTAAATGTGCTCTTACTATGTCCTAAGTTTCAGGGCTGTGAACCTTGGGGAAGAGAACTTGAATTTGACAGGTCTTGTTTCGGAAAATCTAGAAAAGATGAACAAAAGAAAGAGATAATTCTTCTGGAATTGGAAATCGCACTTACTAACAATTTTGGCGTTAAAGAATGTTGTAAAGATGTATTTTTAAAGCATTCAAAATGCTGCATATCTATGAACTGAATTGGCATGTATCTTGTATGCTAATCTGTTCATGTGGATCTTCAATCCAAGTTGTAGCTATAGGATTGCTAAGTGTAAACAGCAATTGTGACCCCTTTGTATAATTACCTTTTGTTTGAATATAACCTTCTCTACATGCACTGTCATGTGATTACCAATACTTACAATCATTACTCAATAACCTCTGGGAATAAATTGCATTGAATTGTCTCAGCACAACATCTTATCATTATTCTAGTTTGACTTGAAACAGAAAAATTTCCCTTTAAAATGCATGATAACGGCTGTGCATTATGATGGATAGATTCAAGTGACCTATGGTCAGTAGATGTTTGGGTGCAATTTGTGATGCCGAGAGCCATTGTTCCATCAGTGCGGGTGGAAGTGTAGCACTCTGGACATAAAATCTCAAAAATAGAAAACTAAAAAACCAAAAAATATTCAGAGGATTTTGTTTTGAAAATTTGAAAGCAGAACTCGTCGGAAAACAAAAATAAGAGAATAAATGAAAATTTAAAATAAAAAAGTGAACTTGAGTTTAGGATTTATATATAAACATGTACCCATTAACCCATTTAACATATTAGTACTACAAACTATTGCGAGGAAAGTTTTTAATGTTATTGTACTATTTTGAGTTTGATATTCATAAATAAAAAATAGAGGAAAAAGTATTTAATAATATTTATTAGTTTAACAATTTTGGTTTTTTTAAATCAATGTCTAGTATACTTCATAAGGTGACCCCTCTGGTACCACACGACCTCATCCTCATTATTACACAATTGAGGTTCACACCCGCTACTACATTAGATCAGTGAAGGCACAAACCCCCAATCACAATTGAGTTAACAAAGGTTTGAATCTACCACCACTTAACTAATATATTAAGTTGTGAAACTTTATGATTGTAGTTTTCATTATTATTTATTATTATTTTTTGATCGGTAAAAGGTCAAAGCCATGTTATATTATATAAGAGTATTACATTTCAAATTTCGATCTAATTTAAAATATAGCTGTTGAGGTTTATATGAAGTTAGTTGACAGTTAAATTTGTTATAATCTTTTAAAATGGTAAGACGGTTAGTCGTTATAATTTCATATGAAGATAACATGCTAGTTGATTATTTATCACGAATTCATGGAATTGAAAAGGCGGTTAGACGTTATGATTATTTATAACTTATTATGATAATATGATTTAATTGCGGAGGATTTTTTTTAGGAAGTACGTCGAAGGGGTGGAAGCATTGTCAGAAAAGAATTAGGCATAAGAACATCACCATCACTAGGCAAATAGGTTGAGGACTTAGCGATTTGAACGTCAAGATACAATCGATGAAACTACATGAGCTATTTAAATAAATAATTTGAGAAACATAAAATAATTGAATTAAAATATAAAATGTACTTCAAAAGATTTTAAATGATCTTTCACCATATTATTATAATATATATGTATATACGTACATATAGATATAAAAATGAAAGGGCACCATTGTATTATAATAATTTAATAACATGATGTCACCTCATTAATATATTTACATGTAATATGTTATAATAATATTCAAATTATAATAATTTTCAAGATATAATAATATTCAACTTATAATCTTCCAACTTTATTCTTTCCATTTTAATATTCTTTGGTTTTAACCAATTAACACTTGGCATGATAAATTGACAATAATATTGTATGTTTCAGAAGCCAAAACGTCGTCACTAGTTCTTTATAATGGAAGTCGTGAGTAGAGTTGGGCATATACTTCCCGCACAATCGGCTACCTTCCCTTGCTACGTTTTTCCTTTATTCTCTCCGCCACCCTTAGCACCTGACTTCACATATTTTCTATTGCTGATATCCTTTTTATTTCAGTCTATACTTCTAATCTGAAGCAACCTCTTTGCCATATGTGCTCAACTCGTTTGAGGATTACAGTATTATGCACTTTGGATACGTCTGCAACATCTGAAGAAGGGTAGATATCCAATTGATTGCAAGGCTTCAGACCTATTAAGATTCTACATCATGTCATATGATGTTATTTCAATATCATTTTATTGCTTTCCATAACAACAAGTTAGTCTCATAAGACTTTTTTTCCAGATTTATATTAAGTTACAATATGAGTTTTGTTGTATACTCCATGTCCTTTGTTATCATTCCTCTTCTTTAAATTTTCATAATAAATCATATACAACCTTTATGGAAGTGTTTTCCAAATGAAATAAAGTTTGGAATGAAAATATACTATCTAATCATATTTTCAATTAGTCTCAAGAACATAGTCTTTCAAATCACAGTTTATAATAAGTATGCTAAGCAGTGAATCCCTCTAAAATTTATGCATAGAGCAGATTGCTCAAAAATTCTGAACACCTGAGACTCACCCAACTATATAGCCAAGGAAAAGGGTGAAGAGGTCAGAGAAAGAAATTTGCAATATCAAGAAACAAAATTAGTTATGACATACAATGTTTATCATTTTTAAAAGGAAACATTTAATAGCTCATATATGATCATGTTTATTGTATTATCTTGTTCTCAAGACGAGTGGTGTGATTAGTCACCAAGATGCTCAGTGGATAACAAGATGAACCATGTCTATTCCGGGTAGGGAGGGCTTTTCTCGCTAGAGATTGTGTGGGGATAAGTTGTGGTCTGAAGTTGGGTGGTTAAACTCCTGACAATGTTTCACTTCTTCCCAAGTTGTCAGACGTACAACAGATAAAGATAAGTTGAGCAATTCAAATAATTGTTAGAAACATGTATTTTTACTATTATGATGTATATTCAAGTAGAAGGTAAGATTAATTGAGTTATATCATTGTTACAATATTTCTTAAAAAAGAAAGCAATTCTTATCGTCAATATAATTGGCAACCAGTTAGACCGGTTGATCTTCTAACTTAATATGGAATTATATCTATAAGATTGTTATTTCAATTTTTCATATATAAGAATAATGAATATGAGCATATCTTCTAATCTTATGTTAATGCCACAGTTTAGCAAATCGGAAAGAAATGAATGATACAGTGGTATCTGAAATCCTAAATGATACAGTGATATCTGATGCCCTAAATGATCCAATGGTAATTGATGCCTTAAATGATACAGTGGTATTTAGAGCCTTAAGTAATACAGTGGTATCTGATGCCCTAAATGATACAATGGTAATCAATGCCCTGATTGATACAGTGGTATGTTATGCTCTAATTGATATAGTGTATTTAATGGTAATCATTATTTGATTTTGAAATAGCAGTATTGGATGGTAGTTGTCATTTGATATTGTTATAGTGGTATTTGTGGACTAACTTGGGTGGTTGTAGAAGCATCCCTAGATTGATTTTGGTTTCAAATTACATGGTATGTAGATTTTAATTTCCATAGTAATCTCATTAATGGTGTTTTTAAATTCTTAGTTAAGAAATTTAGTTTTTAACTAATTTTAACAGTTAATCGCATTCACATGAACGCGACTGACATAACTATCTTCTTATGAAAATAAAGTAATATCTATAATTCTTGGATATGTTAGTTGTTAATTTAGACCTCGAAAGAGAGGATGTTATAAAAAGAAAATTACAAAACCTCTGTACAAATGGCCATTGGTAGGAAAGAACAGAAAAGAAACCTCCAGCCTTGCTTAGGGAGAAAGCCCTATACATATATACATAATTAAAAGGGGTGTACCCTAGTAAAGATGTCTTTTGTGAAGGAAATGTCCTTAACAAATTAACCTTCCATTTGAGGTATTCTTCTCAATTTTGACTAATACATGCATTTAGTACACTAAGAGTCTTTGATACACATTCCTCTTTGTCCTACCTATTTGGAGCATAAAACAATCCCTTAGGAGAAATTTAAATCTCTAAGATAATGCCAAATTTAATGTGCCCACTTCTCCTTATATGTTTGCATATCAGTTTCTTGTTTTTTTGCATCAACTTCATGCTCATAGAAAATGTTAGTCTAGTAAAATGAAATTAACTGATCCCCTTTTTTGAAATAGATTAAATCTTTAAAACATTTAAATGTTTGGTTAATATTGAGATCTTCCAATATTAAGAAACCTTGAGTTTTAATTGTAAGTAAAGGGAAGTCTTGGAGGCTAATCTTGTGTAGAATTAGCAAGGGAAGGGTTGAAATAAGAAAAGGCTTAATAATAGGGCTGAAAGTATAGGATGAGGAACCAAGGGAGATGAAAGATAATCATAGTTTAGTGGAATTTTAACTTATAAATGATTTTATGACTTCCTTTAATCTTGGTTCATTATAAATTTATAGAATCTCATATTTGCCACCAATATACAGGAGAGGGTCTTAATGTTGCTAAAGAAATGGTTGAAGATTATATTCACATTGCCAAAAGTTATCAAAATTTTCTATTAGGTTTTGAAAGTAATCTGTCGAATGATCTAATTTCCTAATCGAATGCTTTGAAGCTTAAATTGGAATAGTTATCATGCTGATTGAGTTGTGTGTGCCTTTATTGTTAATACCAAGTTTTAACTAGTATACTATATTACCCACTATAAGCCAGTTGAGGCTTTGGTCATCCATTGTTTATACTAAATAATAGAGCTTGAGGAGAGTGATTGTAGTATTAATTCCATAAACCATATGAAACAAAGATTGTATAAACTAGATAAATTGGAAACAACAATTTAAGTATAACTAAGTCTTTGTTTTATTTATTAGTATTTAGATATATACATTGGTGGAAATAGGTTCTCTAGATGTAGAATTGAAAGGAAATTGTGAGGCAACCCATAGACTAGAATTGAAACTAACAAAAAATGAAATCTTAAGAGAAATGATAGATGTACACATTGTTCTGACAAGTGGGAACTAAACTAACCTGGTAAAACTTGATGCCAGAGATAAGATTAAGATATAATTACAAGCTGGGACTCTACCCAATTGAATAGGCTCACCACTGGCTGAGCTAGACTAAACCCTAAATTAGGCCTCGAGAAAAATGGCCTAAGCTATTCTAAGACTAAAAAACTGTCCATATTGAGTCCATAGAATTACAACCGTAATGATATTTCTATAATTTGAGATAGAACGAGCTGCCAAAAAGAGAAAAATACACCATGAAGAGAGAAAAAACATTGGAGCTGCAAAAGGGTTGGACAAAAGAGGTCACCTGACTATATTTTCCTAAAGCTAGTTTCCATAGAGGCCTTCCTCTTGAAGATAACATTTCATTCCCCTCTAGTCGATACAAATGTGGGTGTTTGTAGCTGCTAGTAAATACATCCAATTGCGGGTGATCTGTTCCATTTTCTCCATGAAGTTCCTTAAGTCCTTGATTATTAGAATCGGGAAGACTTCGACCATATTGTTTAGAACATCATACTCACTCCTTTTGGAATGCATAAATCCTTGTCTATATTCTCAAGGACATAGTCTAATTCCTAGATAATTGGTTCCTTAAAATCCACCCAACAGAAATCCCGAATGGTTGATTTATCCCTATCCACATGCATGATGGTGGCAACGAACATGGTTACAATATCAGAGTTGTGCTTTTGCCTATCCACAAGGCTAGAGAATTCTTGCCCCACAATGCTAATTCCTAGATAATTGGTTCCTTAAAAACCACCCAACATAAATCCCTAATGGTTGATTTATCCCTATCCACATACATGATGGTGGCAATGAACATGGCCACAATATCGGAGTTGTGCTTTTGCCTATCTGCAAGGTTAGAGAATTCTTGCCCCACAATGACCTAGATTGCCCTATGAACCAAGCTATTCCTGGTTTTGACCATCTTGTTAATTCTAAAGACCAAAATCTCACCCCAAAATTCCATTTCTCTTTTTCTGGACTTCATTTTGGGGTATCCATACCATGCACTAAAACAACCTATGAACCCTATACATAATGGACTCTACAAGCTACTCTCAACAAAACACAAGCTCGAAAGAGATGATGCCCCAATTCTGTTATGAAGGGGTCTTTAAATAGCATGACTGTCACCATTGAAGGTTAACACCTTGCCTTAAATCTCGTGCCAAAAATTATATATATCTTTCTCACATTTGGTATTTGAGTAAATGATGCATTGAATTTATACTACTCCTAATTCGTCAGCAATGTGTTGTCAATCATGTAGTACTTTGATCTTAACTGGTACAGATTGCCAATAATGTAAAATCTATTCTCATGTGTGAGGATATTTGTCCAGATAGATAATCCCTTCAAATATTTTATCTATAATTGTTGTCCTCTGTCCATTGGCTAATTTAGATAGAAAGTGGGGAAAGTAGTGATGATTAATTATGTCTTACTTTCCCTTACTTTCCCTCGCATTTGTTTATTTCGAATTAGAGGTGTTGGGGATAGAAACTTAAGTGTATTTAAAATACGACTATCATTTGCTTGGTAAATTTTGTTGTTAGTGCTCTGCAAATTTATCATCTCCTAGTAAGGAGGTAGTATAGGTTTGATGATAAAGTTATAGTTTACTAATTTGCTTATTTTGGCTGTTTATTAGTATTGTTACTCAAGTGGTTATTGGTTTTTACACTTTTGGCTCTATTTTTTAAGTGTTGTAATTGCAATTTTTCATTGTTAAATTGGCTAAATAGGTTATGTATTTTTGTATAGGAAGTCTTGTCCATCTTCTCCTAAGTTAGGTAACGAATCCACTTCCTTATTACCTTCCCAATAAATATGTCGAATCCCGATTTCTTCAAATTTGTCAACTATAGTTAGTGCATATTCCAATTTAGAGTTTAGTGTCCAATTCGGTGTACCTCTCTTCCTTAATGCATTTAGAATGATTTATGAGTCTCCTTCTACGATTAGTTTCTTAATCCCCAAATCCAAACTCAATTGGAGGCCTTCTGCTAGGGCTTCTAATTCTGCCAAATTGTTAGAAGTTTTGTCTAAGGTTTGGCCCATTTGATGATCCATGAGTCTGGGGCAGATATAAGGCAACCTAATCCTGCTATGCTTGGTTTTCCCTTGGAGGCTTTGCAAAAAGTTACTTTTACCCACCCTACAGGAGGAGGTTCCCATTGATAATTTTCTCTGCCTTGCTTGTTGGTTTTGAGATGAACCATTGGGGGGTTAATGAGTTTATTCCAATTATTTTTCATTAAAGCATACCATTCAGAGAAGGTTCCTTCCTCTTTGATGGTATTTCTACGGTTATTGTTGATGACTTTAGTGATACTTGCTTCTACTTTGTTTAGCAAGGATTAAATAGGCATTTCTTTGTCTTTGAATATTCTTCGATTCCCTTCTTCCTAGATCTCCCATATGAGAATGGACGGTGATATTTTTCAAAGATGATTATAAACCTTTGACTGCCCATCTTTTGGCCAACTTTAAATATGATTCCATAGGTTATTGTGTAGTGTTCATGACCAATTTAATTTGTGGCATAGCCATAGACAACATTCTTTAGCAAAACTACATTGGTATAGAAAATGTTCATCTGTTTCTAAGCCCCTCTTGCATAATGGGCATCTTGAAGGGCCTTCGAAGCCCATCTTAGTGAATCAATTTGTTGTGAGTATTTTGTTTTGCGATGCTGCCCATAAAAATATACTTGCTTTAGGGAGACAAGCTAGGTCCCAGTAAAGGGCTAGATAAATTTCAATCGTATCCCACCTTTGCAAATTTATTATGAATTCATATCCTTCTTTGACTTTATATGATCCATTTTTTGAAGCCCCCCATATCAGTTTTTCCTATCTCTCTTTGTGGTTTGCTTGTCTTAGGCTGATGAATTACTTTTAAAGTTTTTTTCCTATTCAAATAAACTTGTGCCTTCCAGATTTTTCCATTTCCACTCTTTTGTCTGGTTTTCAACTACTTTATATTTGTATTCCTTGACTTTTACACCCCAAATATTGATTAGAGTATTTTTTATGGAAGGTAGAAGGCTGGAGTTTGGAGGGGGAAGCCCATTCAAGAATCTTCCTAGAATACTGTTTCTTCCCCATGATCTACATCCCAAGTTAAATTTTTGGTTATTATTATTTTGCATTGCATCATAAAGTTCCAAGTTTTTGAGCCTTTCGGGGGGTTAGTCGTCCGAAATAATGTTGTCGAGTTTTTTCTACGGAGGTACTTATGGTTAGGACTTTTGCCCATTTATTTTCCCTTTCCATATACATCCTCCAAACCAATTTTCCTCCAAAAGCTTCATTCCGATAGCTGAGGTTTTCGATTCCTAGACCTCCTAATTCTTTGGGTTTACATATATTATGCCACTTGATGAGAGCTTGTTTTTTCTTTTCCTCTGTTCCTCTCCAAAAGAAATCCCTTAGTTTCTTATCATTTTTTTTTCCTACTTCCTTTGGCAATGGGAGACAGGTTATATGGTAAGATGGTATAGCTAAAAGTACTAATTTAATCTTTGTAACTCATCCTGCCTTGGTGAGCCATCTAGATTTCCAACTATCAATTTTCTTTTCCAATTTTTCTAGAATGGGATCCCAGGTTCTTCCATCTCTAGCCCCTTTCTCTAGCTGGATGCCAAGGTTTTTAAATGGGAAGGATCCCTTCCTAAATCACATCAGATTGTAGATGTTTCTTTCCATTTCTGTACTGATATTTAAGAAGATTTCTGATTTTTCCTTATTTACTGTTTGTTTTGATGCATTCATATAGGTGCTGATGATATGTTTACAATTTCTTTCTTCATTTATAGTGATCTCCCCTGGTAATATTGTATTGTCTGCGAATTGTTGGTGTGTAATATTGGTTATATCTTCTGTAACTGAGAATCCTTTAATCTTATTCTCTATCCAAGCCATTTTTATAGCTCTACCAAATGATTCAACCATTATAATAAATAGGAAGGGGGAAATTGGGTCTCCTTGTTTGATACCCCTTGAAGTGCCAAAGAATCCCTCAAGTGTGCCATTGATTAGGAGGGAGAATTTAGGGGTTGAAATATAGTTGTAGATGAGATTGATCCGTTGATCTGAGAAACCAAAAGATTTTAGTGTTTTACATAGAAACCTCTAATCTAATTTGTGATAAGCCTTCTGAATGTCAAGTTTCATGAGCATACATGCTTTTTTTTGGGTTTGATCAGCTGAGTGTATCAATTCTTGTATGATTATTATGCCATCTAGAACTGACCTATTTGGAAAAAAAGCATATTTGTTCTTCCAAGATTAATTTAGGAATTACTATCTTTAGCCTATTGGCTATTGTTTTAGATAGTAATTTGTAGATTGTGTTACATAGTGCTATTAGGAAAAAATCTTCTGGACTTTCATGGTTAGCTTTATTTGGGATAAGCGATAGGAAAGTGTTATTGATTTATGCTAGGAGTGAACTTGAGTTTCTGGTTGCTTCTATGGCTTGACACAAGTCCTCACTTAGAATCATCCAACACTTTTGAAAGAAAAATGCTTGGAAACCATCAGGCCCCAGGGATTTATTTGGATTCATGCTAAATAGAGCCTCTTTAATATCTTCTTTTGTGAAGGCTTTGTTTGAGAATTTATTATCTTCCTTGGTTATTAGTTTAGGGATTGATCTTATCATCTTTTTTGGGCTATAAGATTTGAGTGTTCATAATTATTTAGTATATCTATAAAGTAGTTTACAAAGGTTTCAACTATTTGTGATGGACTATTTACCGAATTTCTTTCATTGTTGTTTTTGATATTCTGTTGATGTTTATATTGCCAATCATACTATTATGGAAGGATTTAGTGTTTCAATCTCCATGTGAGAGCCATGTTTCCCAAGATTTCTATTTGTAGAACATCTCTTCTTTAGTTAGTATATATTCTTGTTTTGACATGAGTTCTTTTTCTCTTTCCTATTTTTCATTGTCCATTCCATCCCCAATGACTTCTTCATGTAGATTTTTTAACTCTTCTTCTATGTCTAATTTTTCTTTAAAAATGTTCTTAAAGTGACTTTTATTCCATTTCAATATATTTTCTTTTAGTAGTTTGAGTTTGGATACAAAGTAGAACATTTTAGAGCCTTCAAATTCACCTTCTTGCCACCATTGGCTGATATTTTCCATGAATCTTTTTTTGTCCAGGAACCACATATTTTCACACTTAAAGGGATTTCTTGAAGGTTTTTGCTGTGCTAATATTTCTAAACTGATTGGGTAGTGATCTAAACCAGCATAGGGGAGAATAGCAGACTGTACCGTCTAATCAAATATTTGCAAGTTTTCTTTAAAGATAAATCTGTCCAATCTTTCTGCTATTTGAAAAAAGTCTCTCCTCGTATTGAATCAAGTGAATTTCCCATTTTTTGGAGGTATATTAATTAAGTTATCCTAATGAAACCAGTCTTTGAAATCCGTCATTGATTGTGAAATTGTTTGAAATCCTCCATTTTTTCTTCTAATTATAGTATGGCCTTGAAGTCTACCCCAACCTAGAAGTTCTCTATCTGGTCTAAGTTCATAAAGACACTTAATTCATCCCAAAGATCTTTTTCCCTACTATTTGGGATGGGCCATATACATTGATAATGATGAATTGGATATCAATTTTGTAGCTCTTGACTCGCCCCCTCATCTAGTTTTACTTGTTGCTAGGTTTGTGAATTCTATTTTCCTTAGGTCCCAGATTATTCCAGTTCTGCCCAAGGCCCCATTTAACTAACCATTAATATTTTCCAATATCCTATCTTTTTGTTGAGTTTATCACCCTCTTTTTTTCTCAGGTTAGTTTCTTGGATCATTATTAATTTTGAATTGAACAAAGTTATATTGCACTTTAATAAGCACTATTTGTTAGAGATGTTTAGACCCCTAACATTCCACATTGTTAGTCTCATTATTCACTACAAAGGACCTTCCCCTTCCCACCTTTTAGAGTATCTTGGATCTTTCTCTAATTTTCTACATTGCCAATGTTTGCCCTTAGTTCTATTAGAGATTTCCTTCCTCTCTTCTTTTTTAGCTATATGCCACATCTTGGAGCAGAGATTCCTTCCAAGTTTTGTGCTAGACCTAGGTTATCCATGTTCTCTCTTATTCTTTGAGTACTAGCCCCATCTCTTTCCTCTTCATTTTCTTTCTCCTCTAGTCTAATTTCCTAAAGTATCTGCTCACTAAGGTTTGCTTCTTCTCTGTGCATTGATACCCTTCCTTCTTCTAGTCCTTTGTTATTGTATTTCTTATTTGGTTTCTTCTTTTCTTCCAATAGGTCTAATACCAAAAATTATTCCCAAAATTCCTTTGAAGGCATCTCTTTTCTATTCAAAATTTCTAGTCTTTTCAAGTTATCTACCTAGATTTCATTCATAAATGTGTCTAATTTTAGAGGGATGATGCTGTGGTATTTAGGTTCTTGTTCACATCTCTGAGTTTTAAAAGGGTCATTTCCATTTAGAGGTGTTTTGCAAAATTTACAAGTTCATTTCTTTGCATTCTTTTTGATGGTTATCAACTCTGTATAACCAGTTCTGGCTAGTGGGGTGGGAGGGGGGAGGGGGGAGTTGTCTGCCAACCTTGTGTAACTTTTGATGTTTCTTTCAGTTTTTCGAGTTTCTAACTCTGTATTTATCTTATAGGGGTTTTTTCTCCTCTTCCTTGTGTTATGTTTGGATTGTTGCCTTCTTTTCAAATATTTTTGTAATTTTCTTCCCCTATTAAATTTTCCTTGTTTGCTATCTCTTCAAATACTTTCTCTGAATTAGGAGTGTTACTATCTTCCTTGCTCTCCCATTTTTCCTTTTCTTTTCTAGTATTTTGAACTAATGACTTAATCTCTTGATCCAGGTTGCTTTTTTTCCTTCTAGTCCTGTGACCCTAGCCCTCTCTCCTTTTCTATTTCTTCTTCTTTGATATCTCCAAAAAATTGTGGATTTTTAGGACATTGTAGTTCTTTTACATTTTTATCTAATTCTGTGGATCCATTGTTTCCTTCTAACTGATCTAAAGGTTGTTTCTGATTTGCATTACTTTTGTGATTCCAATGGTTTTCCTCCCATAAAGAAATATAGTCTTTAATATCACTCTTAGTCAGCATTATTTCATGAGTTAATTTATCTATATTGATCATTTTTATTTTTTTTAAAGATTACGGTAAAAGCAGGTTTTGAAGGGACCCTGAAACCCTTTAACAACTAGAGAAAAGATAAAGAAATAAAACCACTAGGACAAAAGTCCTGAAACCAACAACAAAATCAGGTTTTATAGGGACCTGAAACCACAGACATAGTCCAAAAAAGAGAACCCAGGTTTTATAGGGACCTAGAACCACTAAAATAATTTAGACCAAAAACCAATAAATAGAACCAAAAACTAGTACCAAGTACCACATCTAGAAAACAGGGCCAGAATAGGACAAAACTAAAGAACAAAAACCTAAGGCAACTATTGCAGTTCTGTAATCATCTTGATAGCCTCTTTACCAATCATAGCAGTATCCTAGATGGAATCAGCAGCCGAAGCAATAACATCTTTGAGGGCTTTCTTCCTCGAGCTCTACCTTGTTCTTTTGCTTGGACCCTCAGGAGATATAATTTCTTCATTGACTCTTTTGCCAAGGCTCACAGTAGTAGCACAAATACTAGATGTGACTTGTTCCATCCTTGTTCCACTTTCCTTGATAAGCATTCTGAGATTCTACTCATAGTTTTTGAGTTTATTAGGGATATCTCCCATTTGCTCTTCTAAATGGATGATTTTGGTACAGTCGGTATCCTGGATGTGTTGCAGAGTTTCCACTTTCTTCTTCAGCCCCATCAAGTCATTATAAATCCAAGAATCAACACAAAGAATGGAGTCAGCTTTGAGCTTGGCAGAATGCAGAAAGGAGAGCTTGGTTTCCATCTCTAGAGAATCAGTGGTGCCATCTGCAAGCTCATGAGGAGGGGAGCGAACCATATCTACATGTTCCTCCGTATCCCTCTATTCCTCCTCCCTAGTCTCAACAGGATTCTCATTCTGAACAAGGTCCTCCTTGTCATGACCTCCAGTCTTTGTAGCAGGTAAGGTAGGTTTAACCATTTGATCCTCCTCTCTCACCTCAATAGGATTCACAATAAGAATATCTTTGTCTTTAACCCCTCTAGCAGAAATAGTCTGAATGTCCTCCTCCTCAGGGTTGCTTTGTTATGAATTTCCTTCACTTATGTCTTTCTCATTCCCTTTCTCAATTTTTCCTTTGGTCTCCGGATATCCTTCCAAATTTGAGCTAAAATCCCCAACATCCGTACCATCCTCTTCCTCATAGATATCATTCTCTGAGCTAACAATATTCTCAGACTCATAAACCTCTTCCACAACTTGTTTCTGAGTATTAGAGGGTTTACGTTTGGGGTCCTTTTCTTTTCCTTTTACACTGTTCTCCTTCTTAATATTTTTTGAGTGAGAACCCTTATGCTTTTCAGAAGGGGTTGAGGATATAGATTTATTTTTACAATAACCCTCTATGAGAAGAATCAAACCTTCATGCAAAATAGGACGAGACTCCTTCTTCCTATGAACATGCAAACTTTGAAGCAAAGAAAACCACAGATAGAAAGGGAAAGAAAGTCTATCCTTATGCCTGAAATGATTGAGAAAAACAAAATGAAATTTATGAAACCTTTTATTTCTACTGTCAAGGATGAAATACTCATGAATACAACATAGCACATCTTGCCAAATTTCTTTTATCTGCTCCACATCAAAGAAATCTCCATTCTTTTCCAGTTGTTTCTCCTTAGCATCTAACTTTGAAATTTTTTTGTAGGTAGCATTAGAGATAATGGTTTGTTTGGTGAACTTAATGCCAGCCATGGGGAGCCTCGTGATCTCAGCAATAAAGTCCTCCATTAAATTCACAGTGACTCCATGAAGAAGGACCCTGTCATCAAACCAGTTATTAAAAAAGGCAGTTGTGATATGGTGTTTAAAACCATGCAGTCTCTCTAGGTAACTGGTCACCTTCCCTTTCTGTAAGATGTTCCAAACTTCCTTCCGAGCCTTCCAATCATCACACTTTTTAGGTTCTTGCTTCCATGGTTCAACCCCCATATTCCAAAAATAGATAGAGCCAAGAACTAGAAACAAACAAACACATAGATCCCAATTAAAATAAAACTAGATTTTCGTCCCTTGAAAAGGAGCTTGGTTTTCCAATGATACGTGCAAAGGCCACATTACATTCATATGAGTGTACTTCCTCGGGGGGGGGGGGTTGATCTGACAGTTGTAAGGTCACTCCATAAAATCATTAAATTTCTAATCTAGGCAAATCTTTCCCGCTTTGGAATGAATGGCATCATAATTAATGATAGGTTTTAAATCAATGTGCTTGTTTAACTAATCAAGCCACCTCACCTTATATCCTAACTGAACTGCATGATTGGCTATCCAATGAGCAGCCCCATTGGCCTCTCGATAAGTATGGGAAATGACAACTTTTTTAAATTTATGTATTAGGGATTTGATCTCCATGACTATTGCTTCTATCGTCCATGAAATTGAATTTTTGTTATTCAAAATGTTAACAATATTCAAAGAGTCACCTTCCAACCATAGATTAGGGTATCCCAGATCAACTACAATCTTTATAGTGTATAGGGCAGCAATAGCTTCAGCAATATGACTGTTAGAGTGACCTATAGGAACTATGATTGCATCTATTACATTTCCCACATGATCTCTCAAAACTCCTCCACATCTCTCTCTTCCCGGATTACCCTTAGCAGCTCCATCAAAGTTCCCTTTAATCCGATCGTTAGGAGGAGTATTCCATCTTATGATCAGTCTCGGATTATCGGTTTTCAAATCAAGATCTTCAGATTGCAAAGGAGTATCAAATTGAAATGTCGAACCAGTTTTCCTCTGAGAAATAAAATTCTCCTTCAAGGCTTTAATGATATCTGTCCAAGCACCCATCTTGGTAATTCTTTTTTTAAAATATTCTATTATTTCTCTCTTTCCAAATGCCCCACTAGAGATGAGGAAGAGTTAATTTCCAAAGAAATTGAACATTAGCATCCTTCAAAGGACAATTCCAACTTTTAAAAGAAAGTTCAACATTGTTTTGGTGAACCCAGGTCAAGTTCCAGTAGTTAAGAATCTCAGCCCATACTTGTTGAGTATAAGAACAATTCATATATTGATCATATTTATTATTATGTCTTTTACAAACATATGTTGTTTCTTACATTGATCACATTGTTGTAAGTTTGTCATTTTTTCTCCTACTTTGATTCTACCTTTTGTTATGACCTTAGTTACTGTCTGGAACTCATCTTTTCTTCTGTTTGATCCTTTTTGTCTTGTGTGTTTTGAATATGTCTGAGTGCCTTATTGTGCTCAACATCTATTAAAATTTCCCCTTCTTCCTCAGCTAATGTTATGATGGATTTCCTTGCTTGCTTCTCTTTGACATGTACAGGCTAGTCCCTAGTTTCCACTAGCTCCCTCCGATTCTTGGTTTTTTTCTTAATGTGGTGTAAGGGAAATATTTCTTTTAAAGATGAGTTTCTTTTGATGTATAAGGGGTTGAAATATTTGATAGGCTTAGTTTTGGTGATCCCTTTGATTTTTCCTTCAAATCTTGAAATTTTAAGATTATATATTGATCTGTTTGTAATTAGTTTGAGGGGTTTGATCTCCCATGTTCCTATTTCTAGATTTATGAGAAGCTTGATGTTATTAGAGTTAATGTAGTTAGATTCTATTCCTTTTAGATCTCCTATTGCTTCCACTATTATATTTGGGCCAAAATTGCAACGGTCACCCGTTGCCCAAGCGACAGTACCACAGATTGGCTCCTATCAGACGGGCATCAAACTTTTGCTATCACAAGGGTGCTTGTCACAATTGCGACAAATGAAGCTATCATAAATTGGAATAGGCAAGGGCAAGAGTTCATCTTATTTCTATCCCAATTGCGATAGTAGACCATTGCAATTGTGATAGGTATGTGGCAAGAATGTTGTAAGTGCAATTCCTAGATTCCCCATGAGGACATCGCAAAGAGACTCAAAGTTAGCTATGATTCTCTAGAGAAGAAAGAGAAGGAGATGTTCTTGGATACAATATGTTTCTTCATTGGAGAAAGATGAAGTGCAACCATTGCAACATGGGATGTTGAGTTTTATGGAACACTTGGTTGGGGAACTCTTTTCAACAGATGTCTTGTTGAGATGGACAAAGATGGTCAGATAAGAATGCACAATCACTTGAGGGACATGGGGAGGGATATTGCAAATGGAAAACCACTATAATACCTTTGGTCTCCAAAGCAGGTTATTGAGGTGAAGTTGGATGAATTTCCATATTCTTTTGAGAAGCTAACACTCCTAGAGTATCTCTATTTAGAAGGGTTTCATAACTATTAAAAACTAATCTAATATAAGGGACAAATATTTGACACGTCTTACAAATGTTTGTAAATGGCTATTTGCAATTATTTTTCATTTGAACTATGTCATCTTTTTGCATTGCCTAACACCAATAGATTCACCTAGTTAGTTGTCATGCAATCATAGGTTAATATTGAGCTTCACTTGGTTTTGAGAATAGTTTAATATTCTCTACTAATTAGGGGAAACCACATGAAGGTGGAATCTCATTTGGTGCCACCCCCCCCAAAATATGAATTCCCTGTTAACATCTAAAATGTTTAAGAAAGGATCAATCTTTAAAGTACAAAAAAAGGTTCTAGACCTGTAAAAGTGACACCATTTTCCCATATTTTGGTGCATGTCATTTTTCCTTCGCATCCAAAATAATATTCTACCACTCTGAATCAAGAATGCACGCGCAAATGCATTCTATATGCATGCACAATAGGCAGAGTTGAAAAAACCCACCATGTTTACATTTATTTAATAGGTCTATGCAAACCTCTAAAAAAAAATGCAAACTTGTTGGGTTTTTTCAGCTCCACCTGATGTCGTATTCATATGAGTTGAGATTGCATATTGAACTATGACATCCTTCTACATTTCTTGAAACCAATGGATTGTAATTCATTACAATTCTCTAGTGATTTTGGTACATTTAACACGGGTACATCGAGGAATGTCCTCATTGCCTCCTGCATAAAATGAATCCAATATTACAAAATGCACCCTAAGAAATAATAGTTCAAGTGAGATAAACACATGAAAAATGAGAGAGAAAAAGAGGAATATACTTATCAATAGGCGTTGCCATCGCATCTATGGCCATGCTACCTATTGAGTGAGTTTCTGTTGTGCCAAGATCTCTCTATTTATATACATATATACATACATAGACACACACATATGTGTGTATGTATGTATGTATACATACACACATACATACATAGAGATCACAAGGGCATGACAATGAAATGCAACGATCACAAAGACATGACAATGAAATCGTAGATCTTCACTGATCTCCACAATCCACAAGATCTCTTTGTATACATATATACATACATACATATGCACACATACATATATACATACATAAATATATACATACATACATCCTTTGCATGTTTTAGTGGTAATGTCATTATGGCAGAGGCTTCTGCAAGGGAATGAGCCTCACGCTTATGGCATTTACACAGAAGACAAACTTTCTTCTTCAACTTCGTACACTCAAATATTCACTAAAGTTATTCTTCCAACAATGAGAATAGATGCTATAAATTTTTGGGAGCCAAGGGACCCTGAACCTATGCTACATTTTCTGGAGACATGGGAGAAGTTACTATTGGCTTTAGTACTTCATAACATTTTAGATCATATAGTGATGCCCAAATGAACAACAATAGTAGATACTTGGGATCCTCGTAGGGAGAGTGTGCCAATACATGCATGGTTACATCCTTGGCTTCCATTGTTGGGACAACATATGGAGCCTTTATATCCAACCATTTGTTATAAATTGGGGAGTGCACTTCATGCCTGACATTCAAGTGATGCATCTGCATATGCAATTTTATCACCTCAAAAAACTATATTTGATCCTACTAGATGGGAACAACTGATTGTTCATTTTATTGTACCTAATCTAATGATAGTTCTACAAGAATTTTTAATCAACCCAATTAATCATCAACTATACCAATTTAACTAGATTATGGCTTGTTTGTTTCTAAAAATATCTACTATGATGTGTTTTTGTAAAATTTCTTGCAAACTCTACCCATTTTTCCTGGTCTGCATTTATTTTGTGCAGGATCTTGAGGTAAGTCACTTAGTACAGGTTGAGTGAGTTTTATTATTTTATTATTTGGATTTTGGTATATGTATGTAGTTGGATCAATTTTTTTGTTGTGTCAAGATCTCTTTGTATATATACATACATAGGCGCACACATATGTGTGTGTATGTATGTATATCTACACACACACACACATATTACATATGTATACATACATACATACATATACATAAATAATAGTAATATATGTATTGCATCTGCATTTGCTTTGCCATTGCTTATAAGAGTGTTTCAAGGTTGGGAACCACTTCAACATCCTTTGCAAGGTTTAGAGGTAATGTCATTATGGTAGAGGCTTTTGCAAGGGAATGAGCCTCATGAATTAACACATAATGTCTTAAAATAGTTAAGTGCTTCCTAACTATGTCCAAGGTGTCTACACACTAGAGACATACTCCTCCTACCCCGTATCTACGAGATCAAGACCCTTGAAATACTCACTCTAACAAATATGTAGTTCTAGTTTCTAATTTTTTTGATGAAACTATATTATCATAACCACTAGTGAGCTTTACTCACCTAATACAACTCTTTTCCATCATACACACACTCAGGCAAATCATGTGGTTTTCTATAATTACAATACTGTAATACCCTACTGCAACCTTTGTGTTGTAGTTTACAATTAATGTAAGGTTAACCTATATATGTCATAACTCACTCCTTATATAGTTATGTTTAAAATCTTGTGACATTAATCAGTGGGTCTGAATAGACCGGTCAAGTTAATGCTGGAACTCATAGTTTAGCCTTCTATTTTCAGCAGCTAAGTAGACTAGGTTGCATCTACTGAAATGTCTTAAGATAAACCACAAGTATAGATTCTTTTTTCTATAAGGGGACCCTTTATTCAAATGTAAAATTGGTTACACATGCATGATTCTTTTGTTTAATGCAAAGCTAGTTTTGAAGCACATTATCCTTTTATTAAATGTAAGGTTGATTACTTGAACATCGATACATGTATAAGCATGGTAAGTTACCTAGAATGTCATGAGATCAATCTTTAAAGTACCTATAATTTCCTCATCACCTCTTGCTACTCTCAGGGGAAGTCCATCTTCATTTCTTATGAGCAATTCATCACACGGGTGCGTCCATGAATGTCCTCATTTCCTCTTACATAAAACGTATCCAATATTAAAAAATACCCCCTAAGAAATAATAGTTCATGTGAAATAAACACATGAAAAATGAGAGAGAAAAAAATGAATCTACTTACCAATAGGTTTTGCCATTGCGTTTGTGGTCATGCTACCTGTTGAGTGAGTTTTATTGTTTTTCTGTTGTGCCAAGTTCTTTCTATTTATATACATACATACATAGAAACACATATATGTGTGTATGTATGTATATATACATATATATATATATATATATACACATATACATATACATATACATATACATATACATATACATATACATATACATATACATATACATATGTATATGCATACATACATACATAAATATACAAAGATCACAAGGGCACGACAACGAGATGCAGAGATCACAAGGGAACAACAACAAAATGCAACAATCACAAGGGCACAATAAAAAAAATTGTCTAATCTCCACAATCCACAAGATCTCTTTCTATATATACATACATACATAGACACAAAAATATGTGTGTATGTATGTATGTATATATATACATATACATATGTATGTATGTATATATATACATACATATATACATACATACATATACATACATACATACATATATACACATACATACATACATACATACATACATACATACATACATACATACATACATACATACATTTGCATATGCAATTTTATCACCTTAGAAAATTATATTTGGTCCTGCTAGCTGGGAACAATTGATTGTTCATTTTATTGCACCTAATTTGATGACAGTTCTTTAAGAATTTGTAATCAAACTAGCTAATCAGCAACTAGACCAATTTAACTAGGCTATGGCTAGTTTCTTTCTAAAAATATATGCTATGATATATTTTTCTAAAATTTCTTGTGAACTCTACCCTTTTTCCCCGGTCTGTATTATTTTTGTACAGGATCTTGAGCTAAGTGACTTAGCATGGGTTGAATGAGTTTTATTGTTTTATTATTTGGATTCTAGAATATGTATGCAACAGGATCAATTTTTTTGTTGTGCTAATATGTAATAAGCACCTTATAAAGGATCTCTCTCTCTCTCTCTCTCTCTCTCTCTCTCTCTCTATATATATATATATATATATATATATATATATATATATATATATATATATATATATATATATATATATATATATATATATATATATATATATATATATATATATATATATATATATATATAGACTACAAGTTGTGCAATTTTTCATGTATTGCATCTGCATTTGCTTTGCCATTGCTTGTAAGAGTGTTTCAAGGTTGGGAACCATTTCAACATCCTTTGCATGGTTTAGAGGTAATGTCATTGAGGCAATAAGAATAACTTTAGTGAAGAGTTGAGTCCAAGGAGTTACTACCCTGAACCTATGCTACAAATTTCTAGGAGCCAAGGGACCCTAAAATTATGCTACATTTTTTGGAGACATGGGAGAAGTTTCTAGTAGCTTCAGTACTTCATAACATTCTGGATCATATAGTGATGCCCAAATTAACAATAGCAGTAGATACTTGGGATCCTCCCAGGGAGAGCATGCCGATACATGCATGGTTACATCCTTGGCTTCTATTGTTGGGCAAGCATATGGAGCCTTTATATCCAATCATTCATTATAAATTGGGGAATGCACTTCATGCCTATCATGCAAATGATTCATCTACATATGCAATTTTATCACCTTGGAAAACTGTATTTGATCTTGCTAGCTAAAAACAAATGATTGTCCATTTTATCGTACCTAATCTGATGGCAACTCTATAAGAATTTGTAATCAACCCAACTAATCAACAACTAGACCAATTTAACTAGGTTATGGCTTGAGCATGTGTTATTCCCATTTATCATATTGTTGCAATGTTGGAGGCAATATTTTTTCCAAAGTGGTAGTAGGTTTTGTATCATTGGATTTGTTCAAGTCCCAATTTTAATGAAGTAGCAAAGTGGTTTTTAGGGTGGAAAGGACTATTTTACCCTGAGGGTGGAAGTAGGTTTTTATAATTGGCTAGAGAGAACGTAAGCTATCTTAGGGTGATGGAGCAATGCCAATTTGAGGCACTTTAGCTATCCTGGTCTGTAGTTATTTTCACTTTTTTTCAAAGATATGAATAGTGATTGATTAGAATTTCTTGCATTTGTTTCTAGATATTACCCTCTATCATTTCCATCTACAGTGATATTGGGTTTTATTTGTATCAAGTCAGAGCATACTGATGTTGGATGGAATTGTACTGAATATGCATAGGGAGAAGGTGACCACCTCTGGATTTACCATGAGGTTATTCTGCCATTGCTTGATATCCCTAAAGACTTCTTGTCATGATCTCATTATGATCTTCTCATCCCTTGCAAAGGCCTTCCACATTGCAGGAGAAATGTAAGTGTTTCTATTGAATCTGAAATTAGCTAAAAGTGATGAGCATTGGTATGGGTGACTACACTTTAGACTCTATTTTACATTTCTAGTTTTTCCATGATCTTATGGGAAACCTTTTGAGAAAAAGAAGCCCTGGGCTTCTACTTTGATAGTCTTTGGAACCTTTGTCTAGTCATCCATACCTTTAGAAGAAGATAAGGAAGACCAAGCTATAAGGAATTGGATCTAAAGAGAAGAAGAGGATATTGAGGAAGTTATTGTTACTACTACTATTTATCCCAAACAATATTGAAAAGGCTATTGGGTTTTGAAGAAAATGGGCTATCATGGTCAAGGATCCTTAAATGGTGACAAAAGGATTCTTGTGGAACCCCTAAGTCATAGTAAGGGATGGAAAAGAAAGGATATTGTTGGTCTAGGCTTTGGGTTAGATGATGATTTGCCAAGGCTTGATAGAAAGGCCCCTTTGGCTTGTGAATCAGAAGATGATGATCAAGCCTTCACTACCTCCACTACACAAGAAGAAGACTTCACAAACTTTGCTTTCCTTCTTTGGGGAAAATAACCAATGATTACCAAAAATGATGTTGAAGCCTCTACATCTAAAAAAATGACTTCGACGAATTTGATAGTGAAGATCCTAATAGAGGTAGAATAAGAGAAAATATTTCTCATTTAATAGTCCAAAATTAGAGTATCAATTATGGTGACTGGGTATGTGCAGGATCATGGTGTACCAAACTATGGCCTTAAGTGGCAGTGAAAAATCAGCAAATCAGGGTTATGTCAACTTGACAAATAATTTTAAAGTGGTTATGGACTCTATATCAAAAAGTTATAAGAAAATAATTTGTAGGAAATTGAATGTAGTTTCTAAACTACTAGGCCTTATTAGGAGAAAAAAATAATTGATTGGTCAAAAGTTTGGATTTTAATGCAGTACTACAAAAATTTAAGGGCAAAAATAAAAAGTAGGTGTATGTTTGACCACCTTAATCAAAATCAAATTATAATATTTTTTAATATAATTATAGATATAAAAAGTAGACTCATGCCCAGATGTGACGCATATTTTTTGGTATTTTTATTCCAAATAAATAATTAAATATGAATTTTCTACCAAAAAAATTTTGAAAAAAAACTCCCGTGTCTGACCACCTTAACTAATAGAAAATTTTACAAATTTTTTTTTCTTATACTACGCGAAGCATAGAATGTGACGCAACTTTTAGATTTAAAAAATGTTATACCATTAGAAAGGTATAGCTATTTTTCAATTAGTATGTCAATCATCACTTTACAATAATCTTCATTGATAATTAACTAATAAATATTGATCAAACTTAAAATTTGACAGCAATTATATCGATGAAATCTCAAGAGTGATATTAAAAAATCCTTTTCGTTTCATTCAATTTTGATCAAAATAACATTGTCAGATGGCTACTTGAAGTTTGAGTGTCACTAAAACCCTCCTCAAACACGTTTTTTTGGGTTGACAAGGCAGGCCTGGTAAATACAAAGCCTAATTGGATATACAATCTCAAATTGGATATTCGATGTCAAATCGGATATCTAATTTGAAATCAGATATCCAATATGGCTCGGTGAGCCCCCATCCAATTTTGGAGGGAAATTTCAAATCCCAAGACATTTTAGAGGGAAAATCGTGTTTATGACTTATAGTTTATAACTTATCAATTATTTGAGTTATATTACTATGTAAAAATATATTATAATTTATTATATATATATAATAACGTAACCTAAAGATATAACATATAATCTATTAATGTATAATAATATATTATATTATTCTTATTATAATCTATAAATATAATATATATTATTATATTATATTATTATTATTATTTCTATATTTTTATTAAATATAATAACGTAATATATTATATATATATGTACTTTATTAATATATATTATTATAATAATCTATAATATATTATTATTATTATGAGCTATGTTATTAATATATAATAATATATTATCTTATTAGTATTATATATATATATATATATATATATATGTCCCTAGGGGTGCCAGGACCCCTAGGGACATATTAGAATCATTTAGAATTGTTCTTATGAGTAGGTCAACCTATGACCCCCTTCGACCCATTAAATGACGACATATGTCCCTAGGGTTCCTAAGATCCTTAGGGACGTATTAGAATCATTCTTATGGGTCGAAGGGGGTCAGAGTTCGACCCATTAAATGATGACATTTGTCCCTAGGGGTGTTAGGACCCCTAGGGATATATTAGAATAATTCTTATGGGTCGAAGGGGGTCATAGGTTGACCTATGACCCCTTTCGACCCATTACACGATGACATTTGTCCCTAAGCGTCCTAGGACCCTAGGGACATATTAGAATGCTTCATATGGGTAAAAGGGCCCCCTTCGACCCATTAAATGATGACATATGTCCCTAGGGGTCCTAGGACCCCTAGGGACATATTAGAATCATTAGGGACATATTAGAATCATTCTTATGGGTCAAAGGGGGTAATAGGTTGACCTATGACCCCCTTCGACCCATTACATGATGACATATGTCCCTAAGAGTCCTAGGACCCCTAGGGACATATTAGAGTCATTCATATGTGTCAAAGGGGATCATAGGTTGACCTATGACCCCCTCTGACCCATTACATGACAACATATGTCTTTAGGGGTCCTAGGATCCCTAAGGACATATTAGAATCGTTCTTATGGGTCAAAGGGGGTCATAGGGTGACCTATGACCACCTTCGACCCATTACATGATGACATGTCTCGAGGGGTCCTAGGATCCCTAGAGACATATTAGAATGCTTCATATGGGTCAAATTCGACCCATTACATGACGATATTTGTCCCTAGGGGTCCTAGGACACCTAGTGACATTAAAATGCTTCGTATGGGTCAAAGGGAGTCATAGGTTGACCTATTGCACCCTTCGACCCATTAAATGATGACATATGTCCCTAGGGGTCTTAGGACCCCTAGGGACATATTAGAATGCTTCATATGGGTCTCGACCCATTACACGATGACATATGTCCCTAGGGGTCCCAGGACCCCTAGGGACATATTAGAATGCTTCATATGGGTCAAAGGGGGTCATAGGCTGACCTATGACCCTGTTCAATAAATTACATGACGACATATGTCCCTAGGGGTCCTAAGACCCCTAGGGACATATTAGAATGCTTCATATGGATCAAAGGGGGTCATAGGTTGACCTATGACCCCCTTCGACCCATTACATGGTGACATATGTCCCTAGGGGTCCTAGGAGCCCTAAGGACATATTAGAATTGTTCTTATGGATCGAAGGGGGTCATAGTGTGACCTATCACCCCCTTCGACCCATTAAATGATGACATTTGTCCCTAGGGGTCCTAGGACCCTTAGGGACATATTAGAATTGTTCTTATGGGTCGAAGGGACATATGTCATCATGTAGAACAATTCTAATACCCCTTTGATCCCTTTGACCCATATGAAGCATTGTAATATATCAATAGGGTTCCTAGGACCCCTAGGGATGTATTAGAATCGTTCTTATGGGTCGAAGGGGGTCATAGGGTGACCTATGACCCCCTTCGACCCATTAAATGATGACATTTGTCCCTATGGGTCCTAGGATCCCTAGGGACATATTAGAATCATTCTTATGGGTCAAAGGGGATCATAGGTTCACCTATGACCCCCTTCGACCCATTACATGATGACATTTGTCCCAAGGGGTCCTAGGATCCCTAGGGACATATAAGAATGCTTCATATGGGTCAAAAGGGGTCATAGGTTGACCTATGACCTCCTTTGACCCATTAAATGATGACATATGTCCCTAGGCGTCCTACGACCTAGGGACATATTAGAATGATTCTTATGTGTCAAAGGGGGTCATAGGTTGACCTATTACCCCCTTCAACCCATTACATGATGACATATGTCCCTAGGGGTCTAAGACCCCTAGGAACATATTAGAATCATTCATATGTGTCAAAGGGGGTCATAGGTTGACCTATGACCCCCTTCAACCTATTAAATGACAACATATGTCCCTAGGACCCCTAGGGACATATTAGAATGCTTAATATGGGTCAAAGGGGTTCATAGCATGACTTATGACCCCCTTTGACCCATTAAATGATGAAATATGTCCCTCAAAGTCCTAAGACTCTGAGAGACATATGTAATCATTTAATGGGTCAAAGAGGGTCATAGGTTGACCTATGACCCCCTTTGACCCATTACATGATGACATATGTCTCAAGGGGTCCTAAGACCCCTAGGCACATATTAGAATATTTCATATGGGTCAAAGGGGGTCATAGGTCATAGGTTGACCTATGAGCCCCTTCGACCCATTACATGATGACATTTGTCCCCAGGGGTCCTAGGACCCCTAGGGACATATTAGAATGCTTCATAAGGGGTGAAAGGGGGTCATAGGTTGACCTATGACCCCCTTTGACCCATTAAATGATGACATATGTCCCTAAGGGTCCTAGGACCCCTAGAAACATATTAGAATGCTTCATATGGGTCCAATGGGGTCATAGGTTGACCTATGACCCCCTTTGACCCATTACTTGATGACATATGTCCCTAGAGATCCAAGGACCCCTAGGGACATATTAGCATGCTTATATTGGTCAAAGGGGGTCATAGGGGGACCTATGACCCCTTTCGACCCATTACATGATGACGTATGTCCTTAGGGGTCCTAAGACCCCTAAAAGCATATTAGAATGCTTCATATGGGTCAAAGGGGGTCATAGGTTGACCTATGAACCCCTTCGACTTATTACATGATGACATATGTCCTTAGGGATCCTAGGACCCCTAGGGACATATTATAATCATTCTTATGGGTCGAAGGGGGTCATAGGGTGACCTATGATCCCCTTCGATTGATTAAATGATGACATTGGTTCCCTAGGGGTCCTAGGACCTCTAGAGACATATTATAATCATTCTTATGGGTCGAAGGAACATATGTCATCATGTAGAATGATTCTAATACCCCTTTGACCCATATGAAGCATTCTAATATATCCCTAGGGGTCCTAGAACCGATAGGGATGCATTACAATTGTTCTTATGAGTCGAATGTGGTCATAGGGTGAACTATGACCCCCTTCGACCCATTAAATAATGACTTTTGTCCCTAAGGGTCCTAGGACCCCTAGGGACATATTATAATTTTTTTTATGGATCAAAGTGGGTCATAGGTTGACCTATGACCCCCTTCGACCCATTATATGATGACATTTGTCCCTATGGTTCCTAGTACCCCTAGAGACATATTAGAATGCTTCATATCAGTCAAAGGGGGTCATAGGTTGACCTATGACCCCTTTCGACCCATTAAATGATGACGTATGTCCCTAAGGGTCCTAGGACCCCTAGGGACATATTAGAATCATTCTTATGGATGAAAGTGGGTCAAAGGTTGACCTATGACCCCCTTCAACCCATTACATGATGACATATGTCCCTAGGGGCCCTAGAACCCCTACTGACATATTAGAATCGTTCATATGTGTCAAAGGGGGTCACAGGTTGAACTATGACCTCCTTCGACCCATTATATGATGACATATATCCCTAGGGGCCCTAGGACCCATAGGGACATATTAGAATGCTTCATATGGGTCAAAAGGGGTCATAGGTTGACCTATGACCCCCTTCGACCCATTACATGATGTCATATGTCCTTAGGGGTCATAAGAACCTTAGAGACATATTAGAATCATTCTTATTGGTCGAAGGGGGTCATAGGGTGACCTATGACCCCCTTCGACCAATTAAATGATGATATTTGTCTATTAGAATCATTCTTATGGGTCGAAGGGACATATGTCATAATGTAGAATGATTCTAATACTGCTTTGACCCCTTTGAACCATTTTAAGTATTCTAATATGTCGCTAGGGGTCCAAGGACCCCTACGGACATATTAGAATTGTTCTTATGGGTCGAAGGGCATCATAGGGTGACCTATGACCCCCTTCGACCCATTAAATAATGACATTTGTCTCTAGGGGTCCATGGACCCCTAGGGACATATTAGAATCATTCTTATGGGTCGGAGGGGGTCATAGGTTGACGTATGACCCCTTTCGACACATTACATGATGGCATTTGTCCTTAGGGGTCCAAGGACCATAGGGGACATATTAGAATGCTTCGTATGGGGTCATAGGTTGACCTATGACCCCATTTGACCTATTACATGACAACATTTGTCCCTCGGGGTCCTAGGACCCCTAGTGACATATTAGAATGCTTCATCTGCGTCAAAGGGGGTCATAGGTCAACCTATGACCCCCTTTGACCCATTACATGATGACATATGTCAGACTCCAAGGGACATATGTCTTCATGTAATGGGTTGAAGGGGGTCATAGGTTGACCTTTGACGCCCTTCGACCCATTAAATAAAGACATTTGTCCCTAGGGGTCCTAGGACCCCTAGGGACATATTACAATCATTCTTATGGGTCAAAGGGACATATGTCGTCATGTAGAATGATTCTAATACCCTTTTGATGCCTTTGACCCATATGAAGTATTCTAATATGTCCCTAGGGGTCCTAGAACTCTTAGGGACGTATTATAATCATTCTAATGGGTCGAAAGGGGTCATAGGGTGACTTATGAACCCCTTTGACCGATTAAATGATGACATTTGTCCCTAGAGGTCCTAGGACCCCTAGGGACATATTAGAATCATTTTTATGGGTTGAAGGGTGTCATAGGTTGACCTATGACCCCCTTCGACCTATTTTATAATGACATTTTTCCCTAAGGGTCCTGGGACCCCTAGGGACATATAATAATACTTCATATGGGTTAAAAGGGGTCATAGGTTGACCTATGACCCCCTTCGACCCATTAAATGATGACATATGTCCCTAGTGGTCCTAGGACCCCTAGGGACATATTAGAGTCATTCTTATGGTTCAACATGAGTCATAGGTTGACATATGACCCCCTCAACCCATTACATAATGACATATGTCCCTAGGGGTCTTGGGACCCCTAGGGACATATTAGAATAATTCTTATGGGTCGAAGGGGGTCATAAGGTGACCTATGAACCCTTTCAACCCATTAAATGATGACATATGTCCCGAGGGGTCCTTTGACCCTTAGGGACATATTAGAATGCTTGATATGGGTCAAAGGGGGTCATAGGTTGACGTATGACCCCCTTCGACCCATTAAATGATGAAATATGTCATTGGAGGTCCTAGGACCCCTAGGGACATAATAGAATTATTCTTATGGGTCAAAGGGGGTCAGAGGTTTACCTGTGACCCCCTTTGACCCATTACATGATGACATATGTCCCTAGGAGTCCTAGGACCCCTACAAACATATTAAAATCATTCAAATGGGTCAAAAGGGGTAATAGGTGGACCTATTACCTCCTTAGACACATTACATAATGTCATATGTCCTTAGGGGTCCTAGGACCCCCATGGACATATTAAATTGCTTCAGATGGGTCAAAGGGTGTCATAGGCTGACCTATGACCCCCATCGACCCATTAAATGATGACATATATCCCTAGTGGTCCTAAGATCCCTAGGGACATATTAGAATTCTTCATATGGGTCAAATGGGGTCATTGGTTTACCTATAACCCGCTTTGATGCATTAAATGATGACATATGTCTTTAAGAGTCCTAAGACCCCTAGTGACATATTAGAATCGTTCTTATGGGTCAAAGGGGGTCATAGGTTGACCTATGCCCCCCTTCGACCAATTACATGATGACATATGTCCCAAGGGCTCCTAGGACCCCTAGGGACATATTAGAATTATTCATATGGGTCAAAGTGGGTCATAGGTTGACCTATGACCCCCTTTAACCCATTATATGATGACATTTGTCTTTAGGGGTCTTAGGACCCCTAGGGACATATTGGAATGCTTTATATGGGTCAATTGACCTATGACCCCCTTCAACCCATTAAATGATGACATATGTTCCTAGGGCTCTTAGGATGCTTAGGAACATATTAGAATGCTTCATATGGGTCAAAGGGGGTCATAGGTTGACCTATGACCCCCTTCGACCCATTACATGATGACATATGTTTAGAATGCTTCATATCGATCGAAGGAGATCATAGGGTGACCTATGATCCCTTTCGACACATTACATGATGAAATATGTCCCTATGGGACCTAGGACCCCTAGGGACATATTATAATGTTTCATATGGGTCAAAGGGGGTCATAGGTCAATATATGTCATCATGTAAAACAATTCTGATACCCCTTTTACCCATATGAAGCATTCTAATATGTCCCTAGAGTTCCTAGGACCCCTAGGGGCTTATTAGAATAATTCTTATGGGTCAAAAGGGGTCATAGGGTGACGTATGACCCCTTCGACCCATTAAATGAAGACTTTTGTCCTTATGGGTCCTAGGACCCCTAAGGACATATTAGAATTGTTCTTATGGGTCGAAGGGACATATGTCATCATGTAGAATGATTCTAATACCCCTTTGACTTCTTGGACCCATATGAGGCATTCTAATATGTCCCTAGGTGTCATAGACCTGATGTATTAGAATTGTTCTTATGGGTCAAAGGGGGTCATAGGGTGACCTATGACCCCCTTCAACCTATTAAATGGTGACATTTGTTTCTAAGTGTCCTAGGACCCCCAGGGACATATTAGAATTGTACTTATGGGTTGAAGGGGGTCATAGATTGACCTATGACTCCCTTCGACCCATTAAATCATGACTTTTGTCCCTAGGGGTCTTAGGACTCCTAGGGACATATTAGAATGCTTCATATGGGTCAAAGGGGGTCATAGGTTGACCTATGATCCCCTTCGATCCATTAAATGATGACATATTTCCCTAGGGGTCCTAGGACTCCTAGGGACATATTAGAATAATTATTATGGGTCAAAGGTGGTCATAGGTTGACCTATGACACCCTTCAACCCATTACATGACGACATATGGTCCTAGGGGTCCTAGGACCCCTAGGGACATATTAGAATCATTCATATGTGTCCCCATTACATGATGAAATATGTCCCTAGGGGTCCTAGGACCCCTAAGGACATATTAGAATGCTTCATATGGGTCAAAGCAGGTCATAGGTTGACCTATGACAACCATCGACCCATTACTTGATGACATATGTCCCTAGGGGTCCCAAGAATTCTAGGGACATATTAGAATCATTCTTATTGGTCTTAAATGATGACATTTATCCCTAGGTGTCCTAGGACCCCTAGGGACATATTAGAATCATTCTTATGGGTCAAAGGGACATATGTCATCATGTAGAATGATTCTAATACTCCTTTGACCCCTTTGACCCATGTTAAGCATTATATATGTCAATAGGGGTCCTAGGACACCTAGGAACATATTAGACTCATTCATATGGGTTGAAGAGGGTCATAGGGTGACCTATGATCTCCTTCGACCCATTAAATGATGACATTTGTCCTTAGGAGTCCTAGGACCCTTAGGGACATATTAGAATCATTCTTATGGGTCGAAGGGGGTCATAGTTTGACCTATGACCCCCTACGACACATTACATGATGAAATTTGTCCTTAGGGGTCCTAGGACTCCTCAGGACATATTAGAATGCTTCATATGGGTCAAAGGGGGTCATACGTTTACCTATGACCCTATTCGACCCATTACATAATGAAATTTGTCCCTAGGGGTCCTAAGAGCCCTAAGTACATATTAGAATGCTTCATATGGGTCAAAGGGGGTCTTAGGTTTACCTATGACCCCCTTTGACCCATTACATGAGGACATATGTCCCTAGGTGTCCTAGGACCCCTAAGGACATATTAGAATCATTCTTATGAGTCGAAGGGGGTCATACGGTGAGCTATGATCTCATTTGATCCATTAAATGATGACATTTGTCCCTAGGGGTCTTAGGATCCCTAGGGAAATATTAGAATCATTTTTTTGGGTCAATGGGACATATGCCATCATGTAGAATGATTCTAATACCCCTTTGACCCCTTTGACCCATATGAAGCATTCTAATTTGTCCCTACAGTTCCTAGGACCCCCAGGGATGTATTAGAATTGTTCTTATGGGTCAAAGGGCGTCATAGGGTGACCTATGAGCCATTTCAACCCATTAAATGATGAAATTTTTCTGTAAGGGTCCTAGGACCCCTAGGGACATATTATAATCGTTCATATGTGTCAAAGGGGGTGATAGGTTGACTAATGAGCACCTTCAACCCATTACATGATAACATATGTCCCTAGGGATCCTAGGACCCTTAGAAAAATATTAGAATCATTCTTATGGGTTGAAGGGGGTCATGGGGTTACCGATGACCCCCTTCAACCCATTATATGATGACATATGTTCCTAGGGGTCCTAGGACCTCTAAAGACATATTAGAATGCTTCATATGGGTCAAATTAAACCCATTACATGATGACATTTTTCCCTAGGGGTCCTATGACCCCTACATACATATTAGAAGGCTTTATTTGGATCAAAGGGGGTCATAGGTTGACCTATGACACCCTTCGACCCATTAAATGATGACATATGTCCCTAGGGGTCCTAGGACCCCTAGGTATATATTAGAATGCTTCATATAACCCCTTTGACCCATATGAAGCATTTTAATATGTCCATAGGGTTCCTAGGACCCCTAGGGATGTATTAGAATCATTCTTATAGGTCAAAGGGGGTCAAATGGGGTCATAGGGTTACCTATGACCGCCTTCGACCCATTACATGATGACATATGTCCCTAGGGGTCCTAGGACCCCTAGGTACATATTAGAGTGGTCCATATGAGTTAAACGAGGTCATTGGGTTACCTATGACTTCCTTTGACCCACTAAATGATGAGATATGTCTCTAGGAGAACTAGGACCCCTAGGGACATATTAGAATTGTTCTTATGGGTCAAAGGGGGTCATAGGTTAACCTATGACCCCCTTTGACTTATTACATGATGACATATGTTGCAAAGGGTCCTAGGACCCCTAGGGACATATTAGAATGCTTCATAGGAGTCAAAGGGGGTCATAGGTTGACCTATGATCCCCTTTGACACATTACATGTTGACAATGTGTCCCTAGGGGTCCTAGGACCCCTAGGGACATATTATAATACTTCATATGGGTCAAAGGGGGTCATAGGTCCCTTCGACCCATTACATGACGACATATGTCCCTAGGGGTCCTAGGACCCCTACGAACATATTATAATGCTTCATATCGGTCAAAGGGGTTCAAAGGTTTCAACCCATTAAATGATGACTTATGTCCCTAGGGGTCCTAGGACACCTAGGGACATATTGGAATGCTTCATATGGGTCAAAGGGGGTCATATGTTGACCTATTACCCCATTCGACCCATTACATGATGACATTTGTCCCTAGGGGTCCTAGAACCCCTAGAGACATATTAGAATGCTTCATTTGGATTAGAGGGGGCCATAGATTGACCTATGAATCCCTTTGACCCATTAAATGACAACACATGTCCCTAGGGGTCTTAGGACCCCTAGGGACATATTATAATGCTTCATATTGGTCAAAGGGGGTCATAGGTTGACCTATGATCCCCTTTGACCCATTACATGATGACATATGTCCCTAGGGGTCTTAAAACCCTTAGGGACATATTAGAATGCTTCATACGGGTCAAAGGGGGTCATAGGGTGACCTATGACCCCCTTCGACCCATTACATGATGACATATGCCCCTAGGGGTCCTAGGACCCCTAGGGACATATTAGAATTCCTCATATGGGTCCAAGGGGGTTATAGGTTGACCTATGAACCCCTTCGACCCATTAAATGATGAAATATGTCCCTAGGGGTCTTAGGAAACCTAGGGACATTTTAGAATCATTCTTATGGGTCAGAGGGGGTAATAGGTTGACCTATGACCCCCTTAGACCCATTAAATGATGACATATGTCCTTAGGGGTCCCCTAGGAACATATTAGAATCATTCTTATGGGTCAAAGGCAGTCATATGGTGACCTATGACCCCCTTTGACATGTTACACGATGGAATATGTCCCTAGGGGTCCCCTAGGGACATATTAGAAAGCCTTGTCACTCGACTTGACATATTAGGGGTCCTTAGAAATCATCAACATACTTTGAAAAATGCCTTGTCACTCGACTCGAAATATTCAAGTCAGGGCCCAAAAAGTAGATCCCAGTCAGAGTAACTAGGGCTTGATGGAATTTCAATGTGCCATTATGTCCAAAAATTGTCAGAGACTTCAAAATTGATTTTGACTAGTTTGCAATTTCTTTACTTGATTTTGAAGCCATGTTTCTGGGTCAAAACATGTCGACTTCAATTTATGCAGTTCTATTAAGGCCAGACATATGTGCAAACCTAATTTCTTCTCATTATTTAGCAAATAAAAAAAGTGACAATTCAGTGTTGGGCCATTGAGTATCCCACGATGAATAAGAGAGTTGATTTGAAACAATATCTCATAAGGTAGATTAACACCCTCTAGAACATTAACAGTTGGAACCATACGTGGAAAGGGAGAAAATGAATTGCCATTTTCTAGAATAAGTTGCTTTGTCATTGCTCTATGTAGAGGGAAGATTTCAATGATTTTAGTAAGCTTGATACCATCAGGAAGTTTTAGACTAAATGCATTTGACTGTCCAATGCTACAGAATGCTAAGAAATCTGTTGTCCTACACTAGATAATTTGAATGTCCTCTTTGTAAAATTTGTTAGGATCCTGGTCAACTATCAAACATGATCTCTGCACTGCAACCTTCTTAAAAATTCTTGGACCAAATTGCCACTGCGACAAAAACAAATAACATCACATGTTAACTTTATTAGCATTCTACTCCAAGTCTGCAAGCACCATAATATTTGTAATAAAAAGACAATTGCGTGTGAAATAGGAGGTAAATTTAAAACCTTGCTTGAGCAGCAAAATTTGATATCCCTCAAAAATTGTATACCTTTTTTTACAGTTTGTGATAACAATTGCCTTTTCCTCATTTAACAAATGCTTGGTTATCAAAGGTGGGTGTGATAGAAAGTCAGCATGTAAGTATGCTTAGAAAAGGGTTAACCAACAAACAATAAGTAAGAAGGCTAAAGTGCTTCTTCGATAATCTAGCATCATGTGTTAGTATTTAATGTTACAAAAATTACTTATATGTCTTTTGTTCCTATTATTCTGTGTATAAGTCACACATCTTTTTTATGTTATTACAATTTATGTTTAAAAGACAAAATATATGTTAAAAGCATTTGGTTAGCTCAACCACTCAGAATAAGACTTTTCTAGTGCTAGGGATGTTGAGAATAAATATTGAATTTATATGATATTAATTTTTAAATGGGCTAGTGAACTGATTGATTTTGATCTTGAAAATTTTATGGTTAAATAGGTTTTGAGTTAGAGTAGTGCAAGGATGGAGATTTTAAAGAAGTTTTGTCATCTATATCAGCATTGCTAGAATGCAATAAGTGCTAAATAGACCATACATTCCTATAAGTCATAAATCTGTACAAACCACTACTTATATAATATGAATCAATAATAAAAATTTGAATTTTAATATACCATTTATTAATAATGAACATATCAAAATAGACCAGTGTATCCATAGACAAAGTACTCAAATATATATCAAAATACATAGATCCATATACAATATGTGGCTGATCATGCCATCAAAATGTGTATAATATCAATGTTTCTATATACAATGTGGCATATGCCATCTCAAAATGTCTCATGATGCATCCTACAAAAACTATACTATCCTAGGGTGCTGGTGGATGATCAAAATGTAGCCTCTTCGCTGCACTAGGTGGATCAGATGCATCCTACATAAACAAAAATGGAAAACCCAAACTTAGACTACTAAATTTATATGATTCTTTGTATCTAAAATTGAATCACTCAAATGCATGATGATATTTTTTGTAATGAAGATTTATACTATCAAAATTTCATAATAAATATCTCTCTCGTTGACCTCTTGCGTCGGTCAGGAGTCCTCTCATATGCCCTCAGCAATGCTTCTACCTCTCTGATTGTGGGCTGTATATGTTCAAATATGTTTGTTAGGTGAATCTACAATTTAAACTATAAAATTTTAATTCATAGCATGCTAAATTTATAACATATTTCATCATGAATTCAAACTACAACTTACTATTGTAGGCTCCTCCTCAGGGAAGAGTGGCCGCATCATCAAATCTACATAACTCTGCCGTCGGACCTCATGTGCACTAGGAGTCTCCTATGAGATACAAAATAGTAGTTGTTAATATCATGGGAATCAGTTTTGAATTTATTTATGAATATAAGGATAATAAAAAATAAATGATACTTATACATACAATGGGGCTCTTAGTGTGAATGGAAATCCCTGATGGTCTACGACGCATAATCTGTACATGCTCATTGCCAGTAGCCACACCCTATATACAATAAAGAATGTAATTAAATGGGATTACCACAAACATGTTACAATAATGCATCAATATTTAATCAAATAGAAAGTACCTAATTACCTTTCCTTTGTCAATGCACACTAGCTCACCCCTCGCACTTTGTCCCCCTGGGACAGGTGGTACCTGCAAGATAAAAGAAAGTTTAGCAACCATATATGTTGCAATATCAAATAGAAAAAAAAATGCGAACACAACATAATGTACCATAGATGTCTCAAAGCCAAATGAAATGGCTGAGAGTGTGGCATCATCAATCTGTCTGAGCTCCTCCTCGGTCATCAACTAAACATGAATTAAGATCACATACATATAAAAGTCAATATGGCTTAAAAATTAAAATTACTATATTATAAAAGTTAAATTTAAATTGCATATGTCATAACAAAAAAATGTATACACATACCAACATTGAAGGAGTCCATGCCTCTGCATTCCCCTCCTCTCTCGCATCAAGGTCTATAGCCTCTGTGCGTGTGTCTAGTGTATCCTTGTCTAATACAAAATGATACTCAGATAGATCACCTATGGGACCCAGGAAAATATTCTTGCATGTAATGCAAGTGTGAGGTACACAAATGTGTGATGAGCTAGCTGATGATGAATTGGCACTAGCATCATCAACACGAGGAGGCAGGACTAACCTAGCTTGAGATATCATTAGACTACTCAGCCTATAAATGGCTCTGATGGTCTGAGAGCTAGCCACTGTCATAATATCTGGATGCTGCACTCGAGGAGGAGGGGAGATATCAATGGGGGGGGGGGGGGGGGGAAAGTGCCAGCTTTCTTCCACTGGGAAGAGGGTCTATCCTAAGGAGCTCCTATTCCTAAGCCCATGTTGGGCTTCATGCTCTAATAGTTCACTTTAAGTTTCAACACAAATTCTGCATATAATTTTCTAAGGAAATAAAATGGTATGTCTAAATTTCCATGTGGAGGGATATCAAAGACCATCCACCAATGATCCCAAAAGTTTGCATGTATGGCATCATTTGTGCACCATTTAATCGATAGTTTGGATTTTTTTGGGTTGACTGGTAAACCCATTTTCGTGTTTGTGAAAAGGCTAGCCAAATTATCTTTGGTTATGTTGAGGGCCGCAACCTCATCATAGTCCAAACCATCATCAAACATCTCGTGCATTTCATCATGCCAATGAAGAGTGGCATTTTGTTGGTTCGTAAGGGTTTCAATGTTATCCACTATGGAGTTTAACGTGGATAACATAGGAACCAATTCAGGTATATTATTATATGTTCTATGCAAACCTCTCAACTCGGTGAGATTTTCATATATCAAATCCTCGATTCGAAGAGGGTTTTGAGGGGGTAGATGATCATTTGGTGGATGGTTTTGTGGGGGTACTGGATCATTTTGTGGGGGGTTATGAGGAATATTATTCCCTGCCTTAGTGTCATCATTCTGATCAGCCATTCCTATTGAATTGCAAAACGTAATATATATTAAAAAAAAAACTTAATTTTAACTTCTTTTTTTTTTTCAAAAAAACCCTAGGTTCAACTAAAACAAAAAAAATTATGTTAAAACCTTCTGAATTTAGGTTAAAAATGAGTTAATTTTTTTTAAAAACATACTTTGATATCCGATATCCAATCGTATATCTGATATCCGATCACAATGCAAATACTAGCCCCCAAACATGCGAAATAAGGGCCCACGGGTCTGTTTTTTTTTTAATGTAATGTCACAGATATCGGATATCCAATACGGATGACATATTATATTTTATATAGGATATAACATATATCTTATATTTAATATATAAGATATAACATATATCTTATATTTTATATGATATTTTATATATAATATATTACATTATATTATATTTTATATTATATTATAATATATTATTATATTATTATAATATAATATTATTATTATATTATATTATTATAATTTATAATATATTATACTTTTTTATTATATATTATATTATAATGTATTATTTTATTATTATTATATTTTATATTATATTATATTATATTATATTTTATATATATTATATTACCTTAATATATATTATAATATAAAATATTATATTATTCTAATATTATATAACAATAATATTATTATATTATATTATTATAATTTATAATATATTATAATTTTTTATTATATATTATATTATAATATATTACTTTATTATTATTATACTATATTATATTATTATAATATAATATTATTATTATAGTATAATATTATACGATTATAATATTATAATAATAATATTATATGTATAATAATAATAATTATTATAATATTAAATAATATATTATACTATTATAATATAATATTTTTATATTATTACAATATAATAATAAGAATGTTATAAGCCTTTGATTATTGGATATCCGATAAGGCTCACCCTTTCCTTCCAGGTTTGGTACCTGGATAGGTGGAAAAAAGTTAGAGCAAATTTTGAAGCGCTTTTAGACATCTTGAAACTCTATTTTTTTCACATTGCCACTTTTTGGCACACCATGATCCTGCACATATCCAACTATGAATGGGAGTCTCTTTTAGATGCCTTTTTTGAATAGGAGTGGATGTAATACGTGCCTATGTCACCTAACCCAATTTAGTTAACAAGTCAAATGTAGGGTCTGACAAGTTAGCCTCGCAATTTTCTTTAGTGGATCGCATTGATCTCTCTAGGCCCCCTCTTGATTTAGATTCCTTTGGATATTTCTCTATAGGCTCAACCTCTCTCATCACCAAAGATGATTCCTCTCATGTCAAAAATATTGAAGCTTTCACCTCCCTTTCACTCATACACCCCAATCTCATAGATTGGTTTGTTCAACATCAAAGACTGGAGCTACCATATTTCAAAAATGATTATGAGATAACCTATTATCTAAATGCTATTGAAATCATGGTGTCTTCCAACAAAAAACCAATGATTAATATGACAAAGACAGATATCAAGTACCTCAATCATAAAATAAAGATAAAAATGAAAAACAAGCATTCAGATGGTGAACACCACTTTGTAGTGGTATATGAATCTAAAAATAGTAAAAATCAAATCGTATTTAAGGGTGGAAACCTCTTTGAGCCACTTGAAAATGAGGTGTTTGGTAGTCTCCCAAGCTATTTTCAAGATAGATCATTAATTTTTATGGAACTGATGCAACCAATCAATCTAGGTATTGAGGAGTCTCCTAATATAACACATGTGGCTCAATCCTTATCAACATAAGAGAATGAATAATTTATAGAGTTGTTTAAGGAACAAAAGATCAATTTCTCATGGAATTATGCTAATATAACTGGTCTAGATACATAGCTCATTATGCACCTTCTCTCCATAGCTCTTGGTGTCAAACCAATCAAACAAAAGCGAAGGAAAATGCACCCTCATGTGGTATTGTTAGTTGAAACCCAAGCTTGAGAAATTATTAAGCACCAAATTCATTTGAACTGTTGACTATGTGGAATGGATCTCCATTATTCTGCCCATTTCAAAACATGACAAATCCATCTGTGTATGAACTGAGTTTAGGGATCTCAATAAAGTGTTCCCAAAGGATGACTTTCCACTACTTAAGATTGACATGATAGTGCACATGACTATGGGTTACAAAATACGCTCCCTAATGGATGACTTCTTTAGGTATAATCAAATCAAGATAGCTCCAGAAGACCAAGAGAAAACAACTTTTACTTGTGCATGGGGAACCTTTTGTTGGAATGTAATGCCATTCAGACTTTAAAATGTTTGTGCTACCTATCAAAGGGCTATGACCACTAGCTTTTATGATGTGATGCAAAAAAATATGGAACATTATGTTGACAATACTCTAGAAAAATATAAACAAAGAAGCACTTACATGTTAGACCTGAGTTCAATACTAGACCATATAGAACAATTCCAACTTAGTATCAATCCAAAGAAATATATATTTTTGGCGTCACATCAAGAAAATTTCTAGGGTACATCAGCTCAACTAAGGGCATAGAGGTAGATCCCAAAAAGGTACAAGTTATCATGGACATGCCACCTCCTAGAAACATTAGTCAATTAAGGAGTCTGCAAGGATGCCTTCGGGTCAACCCAAAGGTTCATATCTCAACTTGCTGATAGGTCACAACCTTTCAATAAGAATCTACATAAGGGTGATGCCTTTGTATGGAATGAATAATGTGAGAAATCTTGGCTCAAATCAAGGAGTATCTAGAAAATGCTTCTATTCTCATGCCTTCAATTAAGGGAAACCTTTGATCATCTATATCTTAGCTACACCAAATTTTATAGGAGCTTTATGGCACAACAAGATGAAAATGGGAAAGAAAGAGCCATTTATTATATCAAATGCACCTTGGTGGCCTATGAGTTTAACTATAACAACATTGAAAAGGATTTCCTAGCAGTAGCGTTTGCATCCCAAAAACTCAAACATTATATGCTTTCACATACCATGCAACTAATTGCAAAGATAGATCCTTTAAAATACCTCTTAATTAAAGCTACACTTATGAGTCGACTTGCCAAATGGATGATGATTCTTTCAAAATTTAACATTCAGTATGTTGAATGTAAAGCCTTTAAAGGACAAAAAATTATTGATCAATTGGCTAAATTCCTAATTATAGATAGTGTTCCAATGCATATTAACTTTCCAAATGCCTCTATTATGTATGTCACTGAGAAGACATGGAAGTTGTTCTTTGATGGATCACACACTCAAAATGGAGCTAGTGTTGGGATTTTGTTCATCACACCTCATGGCTAGACAATGCCAAAGTCTTACAAATTAGTATTTCCATGCACTAACAATGTAGCTGAGTATGAGGCTTTGATCAATGGGATTAAACTAGCTCTTGAATGGAGAATCACATAATTGCATATCTATGGAGACTCCAAACTTGTCATTAATCAAGTCAATAATGAGTACCAAACTAAGGATGAAAAGTTAGTACCTTATAAGAAGATGATTAATGTCCTAAGGAATTATTTCACATTTGTAACATTCCAATAGATTCCTAGGACTGAAAGCAAGGTTGTAGATGCTATCACCACTTTAGCATCTATATTAAAATTGCAAGAACATGAGTCTTGCTTTGAGTTACTAGTAGAAGAACTATGACATCCTTCCTATGACTCCCTTGATAACCACATAATTGCACTGTTGTTGGCCATGAATCCTCCAACTATTCCACCATATTTCCCTACCTGCATAACTAAGTTCTTAGGTGCCTAGAGATAGACGAGTCTAGAAAGGCATTAGCTATAGTCCATGATGGTATTTGCGGGTCACACTCTAATAGCCTTTCACTTGGTAGAAATTTTCTTAGGGGGGGTTACTATTGGTCAACTATGAAGGATGATGTTATCTGGTATACCAAATCATGCAAGATGTTTCAATTACATAGAAGCTTGATTCATGCTCCTGGGTGTGAACTTATTCCTTTTGTCACATATTGGCCTTTTCAGCAATGGGCCTTCGATCTGGTTAGTAAGATTCACCCAAGCTCATCTAGTGGACATAAGTTCATCATTACAATGACTAAGTACATCACTAAACGAGTTAAAGTTATTCCACTATCTGTTGATAAAGTCAAACTATTGCTATCCCTAACTATTATCTATTAGTGTCAAACACTTAATCATATATGAAGCAAAGTCACACGGTCATCACTGTGACTAAGCCACTCTATATAGGCCGAGTCATATAAAGAATTGTAAATAAACATGTATTTGCCAAGCTCTATAGGAGTTGTTGAATTCTTTGGTCACTAAGTATTTTTAGTATAAGTTGAATCTAATGACTGCTAAGAAATATGAGCAATTTGATGCCAAGTTATACAAAAGGCGTCGAGCATAATAGAGGTCAAGCAACAACAACATGAACAGTGAATGCCAAATATCAGAGACAATAAGTGTCAAGTAATGTAGAATTGACATTCAAGTCAAGAATGATGCAAATTTGAGGTAAATAATTTTGAGCTGACATGGAAAAGACATTTAATATTTTTAGATTTTTTTTATAGAGGCTATTATGCATTTTATGACATGGATCATATATCCCTGTGAGTAGTATTCAACTAATCAGATGTAGAGGTGAAAAAGGGAAGAATTATAAGGAGCATCCTACAAAAAAATAGTAAGTGGGACACATGATGATCCCTTAAACATCCATTAAAATAAATTCCATTCTTAGAGGCATCTCATTAGGCAAAAAAATATTTTTCAACAGAAAACATCAACCTTTCTCAATTTGCATATCTTGATTTCTATACCTGCTTCTATTATTCATAACATTTGTTCCCAAAAATTTCCTGACAAGCCCTTAGGAGGAATTTTCCCAAAATAGGTTTCATAACACATATCCAAATATTATCCCAATTCTTTAAAAAAATTCAAGTTATGATCTTTGCATCGAGACACAAGTTTGTTGTCATAAACCAAAAGTAAAACCAGTAACCCTACCTAAGGCATCAAATAAATTTCTCAAGATAATTACAAATAAAACCAAACTAATTTTATATTAATAATACATGAGTCTAGTTCCTTAATATATAAGCCATAAATTTTTCCAATGCATGGATAACTACAAAAACACCAATCTTTTCCTGAAACTTCAATGGAGATCCTTAAAAACCAGTCTTCACTCCAATACACATAACTTCCACAAATCTAAATGAAAATGACTCAAGAAAATTGTAAATTTAATATAGTTGAAATATATTTCCAATTAATACAAATAGAGTTACTGATTCATCAAAAAATTCCATACCAAACATTTCAATCTAACTATAGTCGAGCATCCTCAAATATGCAAACAACAACTGTTACCAAAACTACCAAAACTTATTCATTTCTACATGAAATAAACCCAAAACAAATCCAAAAGAAAGGTTATTAATCCTTATATAAAAATTTTCATATTATACATGATTTCCAAGCTATAAATGGTTGTAAAAGACTTAGAACCAACACACAAAAAACTAAAAAATAGTCAAAATAAAAACTTAGAATCACTCCAAATTTCTTTCAAATTTAACTATTTCCTTCCATTATGCTTTGGTTTGACCATACATTAATTTTTTTATATTATTTCATGGTTTAAAACTTCCCAACTACCTTTTGAACCAACTCTTTGCATTCTGTTAATCATGATGCATTTTCATGACAAACATTTTAATGCATTTTGCATTACAACTTTTACAAGTTTAACTCTAAAATTGACAAATATTTGCATGGACACTTGAATCAACTCAAAATAGAATTAAATATAAATTTCACATCAATTTTATCCTTTATAATGAATTCTTTCATATTTTGACCCTCTTGACCACTTTAAGACCTCCTTGCACAATTTGGACAACTTATTAGAAATGGCTTCTTTAGCCTTTACATCTTGACTTAATGGACTAAAATAAATTATAAATGATTCAAATGAATTTAAATCTCTCACATTAGGACTCTTAACCTCCTTTTTTATTTTAATTTAGGTGCTCTTGCACCAAAGCATCTAGAAAACTCTTTAAGAAATCTTTAAATAGAGTAGATCAAAACCCTATTATAGACATGGTAAGAAGGAACAAGAAAGCTATTCATGCAATCATAGAGGAGATCAAGTGTGAAAGTGAAAAAATTGTGAAGAGGGGAAGAGAGTTGAGTTTTTTTTATTACATAATAGAGGAAGTAACCTTATCAAGTAGTGAAAGAAAGTAAAGATATATCAGATTAGATTGAAGAGAGGAGATCCAAAGATTATTTTCAGAGAAGGTTGAGGATCAAGTACTAAATTGGTTTTTATTTATTGAGTTAGGGATAATCTCTTAATAGAGTGGCATTAATAGATCTTTTGTAAATCTCTTAACTAAGTCCTTACTTTGTTGTAAGTTTGAAATCCTCACACAAGGTAAGACCTAATAGTCTTAACAACCTTTAATAGGGAAGACCCCTAATAGGGTAGGTCATCAAAGGTGATTGACATTGTAACCCTAATAGGTTTAATTTATTAGTACAGTAGTGAATAATTATGCATGTCATCCTCACCCTAGTTTTATCTTCACCTTGCAGGGTTTCTAGATAACCAAATCTTTTTGTTATGTGTTTACATTTCATGTATGTGGTTGATAGATTAGATCTACATGTTACTATAGTTTAATTTTACAAGATATATTATGCATGCATTAGATATGAGATGGTAAATATGGTGAATGCATTAACATTTTATTAAAATTAGAAGTGTTATAGATCCTACTTCACCATTCGCCCTCTCAATATCTTATTTCCGTAATTAAGGCTTCCAATAATTAGTATTAGATTGAAGGTTCTCTTGAAAAGGTCTAATAGCTTGGGAGATCAGATCTTGGAGATTGAGGCTTATAAATTGGGAAAAGTTATTGTCAATTAGGTGATTGATATCCAACTCATACTGCAACAACTTGAGGTAGAAAGACAAGAATTGAGGAAATCACTAAAAAGGAGGAAGGAGTTGGCCATTCAAAAAAATGAGTTCAATTATAAAGAAGTTGATACTCAAGGACTATTTGTAACTAGAAATTCAAGTGAGAGTGATGCAACCATTGTAGATCTACTAGAAAAGAACAATATCCTAAATGAAGAAGTTAGAGCATTAAAAAGGGAAAATGAGATCCAGTTAGTAAGGCTATGTGAAGTGACCAAACAAAGAAGAAAGTTGAAGAAGAAAAGGTTTTCATTGAGGAAGAAAAAAGGAAAATAGAAATTAGACTTGAAGAAAGGTCATCTAATGTACAAAATGTTACAAACACTCAACTAGACATGATGAATCATCTGATGCTTTCTAATCAAGAGCTGAAAAAATTACATGGAAATAGAAAATTTGAGATCATAGAATGACTTATTGAGGAATGAACTTAAGAATGAGAAAGAACTTGTGGAAAAATTCAACAATCCTAATGAAGCAATGAAATAATTTGAAGAACTACTGATAACATCTAACAACACTTTTGGATCATATCATGTAAGTTAACATTCATCTACAAATCAAGGAGAATCATCCAAGAGTGGAGAACTAAGAAATGCAAAGTCAAAAGGCAAGCCGCATGTTATCATTATGGAAAACTTGGTCACACTACAAACATATGTAGAAGCAAAAATGGTATGCAAAAATCTAAACCCAAGTTTACTGGTTATTATTTTTACTGCAAAGAGAAAGGACATCAAATACATGAGTGTAGATCAAGAATGAAGAATGCATCTACTATACCTAGATTTGAAGGCTATTGTTACAACTATCAAAAGTTTTGATATAAAGCATATGAATGTAGATGAAAGATAAAGCCCTATTGGACTAAAAAAAGGAAGATGATACACCCAATATATATGTTCTAAATGTCACAAGTTTGGACATTCAAGAAAAAACTACAGAACCCAAGTACCAACATCAAATCATGATCACATCAAGGGTAAAGGCAAAGTAGACATTGAACAAACAAGGAAGGAGATGAAACAAACATGGAAGAAAAAGATAGGAGATGGAAATAGTGGAAGAAATGGAGTTGAGATCACCAAATCCAATGGAGGAGGTGATCATATAATCTCAAACTAATCAAGAAAGGTATGTAAGGAGCTACATATTTAAATGATATATCTTACATAAGTTTTGAAGATAGAATAAGCTAAAAGATCATATCTACATAAGTAAAGATGCACAAGAATAGATCCATGAAAAGACTAGTGCTAAAGAATCATTTACATAGTTAGTGTTGAATATCAATAAAATTGTCTATATTGACTAAGCATTGTAATATATACCAAGTTCTTTAGATGCAAAATTGGTGTATAGGTTGAGTTAGATGGAATAGATTGAGCTATATAATGAAGACTAGTTCAAAATGTACAATATCAACCAAGACAATTAGATTCCACCTATGAATGAACACAACATTAATGGAGACCCTAATTCGAGTAAAAGGAAGTATATATTAAAATTTTAGGACATTTTTTGCACCTTGCATACAAAATTTGAGAGCACAGAGAAATTTGGGCAATTTAGAAAAGAGATTTCAAGGAGATCGAGAGAAAATTTGAGATAGAAGTTTGATCAAGTGAAGATTTGAGTAGTGTCAAGTTGTTAAAAAAAAAAATGTATGAAACCCTAACAAAGAAAAATGGTAGCTTTGTAATCCATAGGAAAAAGCCAAGGAATAGACATAAGAAACATTCAATTGGTGAAGAGTGTCACTTTTCCTCCACCTAAATTTCATGTTATTCTTGAGATTGCAACAAAAGGTGACTCAATGGGTGTGTTATCCTCAATACCACCTAAAGTAATCATGATCCATGATGTACAAAGTTATTACATGTGTAATATTGGGGAAGTTAGTGATTATGAGATTCAAGAGGCAAATGAAAAATTGTGTGACAAAGGAGTTTTGAAGGAAGAATTCAAAATTGTTGAGAGGAAAGGGTTAACTCATGCCCTATATTTTCCAAGGAACTTTAAGATCGAATAGATCAAGGTTGTATTGAGAAGGATTCATGATATGAAGTTATGGCTATACAATGGACCCATTGAGATAAAAAAGAAGATGATTCACAAGGTCATAGGGTATCTAACCTTGGACAAGAAGAAGTCCATGCGATATCTGAGTCATGGAGAAATTGAGGTGAACACAAAGGATGAGTGGAATGGATTAGGGTTATCTATCTCGAACATCATTGATCCATTGATTGAATTTTTAGTGAGAGTAATTTCTCACAAATTTTATCAATCAAGAAGATTGAATAGTGTGACATGTATGATAGTTGACTAGACATGAAAAATTATTATGAGAGATCATGAATATGATCTTGCTAAGTTGCAAAAATTACAATTGGCCAAAAAAATGATATCCATCAGAAAGGAAAATATTCTATGTGTAAGTTTGGATCGCTTATTATGTGTATTTTCTTTTATGTTCAGAAGTATTTTCTTGGTATTGGTAGTATTGTTTGGGAAAAAGGTAAACTAATTACAAGACAAATGACTAAATACATAACTCAGTTAGGAGAAAATTTTGAATATATCATGGACATATATTTGGAAGAATTAAAATAGAGATTGAAGATGAGGATTAGAATACTAGAAGAGTTGGTAATGAAATACTATAGTGATTTTAGTGGACATAGATAACATATTTGTGTAGGCAATGAAGCCAAGGAAAATATGGCTTAAAGAATTTGATTATGAAATTGGTAGTGACATTAGGAGTGCAAATATTGTTGCATTACTCAAAGAGGAGGTTGATATTGAAGAAAAACCTTTTGGAAGTATGAAGAAGCCAATGAAATAATTACTACTAATATCAAAGTATCTTCTAAGGAGAAGAAAAAGAAAGAAAATGATTGAAGACATAGTTAAAAAAACTAGGCACACAAGGAAAGTGCAAAGGACCTTTGCATCTTACACAAGGCCTTCAAGAAGATGAAGAGAAAGATAATGGTGATGAGGAAGAGGAAGAAGAAAAAGGAGATTAGGGTAAATTCCTAGTTGTTGTTATACCAGCCACCGAGAAGGCTAAATCTGTTAAGCCTAAAGAAAAGGGAGTTGCAAAGAAGATAGTGGTAGCACCCCTCTCTCCTCCACCACCAACCAAACCAAGGATCAATGTAACAGTAGCACACACTGATCCATCTACAAAGAAAGGAGTAGTAAAAAATACTAAATTGAGTGGTTCAAGTGTAGAGAAAAAGAAATCAAAAGCCCTAGTGAGCTAGCCCAAGAGGAGATTGGTAAAGAAGAAAGAGAGTGTAGAAGATGATGTAGAGAGAAAAGATTCAGATGAACTGGCTATAGTACCTAGAAGAGAAAAGACCATTGATGAGGTATGTACTAACATACAAAGCTTTGCAAGTTTATCTAATTTTAGATTTGTAAAATATGACACATTTGATAATGCTGATAGAATTAAAGTTGAGGAGGCCATGATAGATATAATAGCTAATAATAAGTCTATAAGGTAGTATTTAACCTATTCATGTTGCCACCCCTGACACTCCAGTTGTCAAGCAATAGAAGCCCTCATATGTAGATAAAGAGAAGCAAGAGGAAGGGGAATCAAATATAAATAAAAGTGTAGAAATTTCTACCAAAGGTCAAGTAGGACCAAATGTGTCAGAATCTCAAATTGAAGAAAATAAGGAGGGAAATAAGGCACTGCCAATTGTTACAATTATTGTCTCAAGCACTCATATTCAAGAAAGACTGAGTAGTGACACCCCCTAACCAACTCCAAAGGCAATGCCAAGAAGAAACAATCCCTCACCAAGTAAAGGGAAAGCATTAAATGATAGCTCTCCAAATATTCAAGTTAGTCTAGACGAAGTTATTGATATGCCGCAATGGGATTTGGAAAATCTTACTCTTGAACAAACAATCATGTTGCAAGATATTTTGGTAAAAAAGAAGAAACATGAAGAGATGAGAAGGGAGTAGCAACAAAAGAAAGTGTTGCATGATATAAAGGACATTTTTGTTGACGTATTTGATATATAGAATTTTGATGGGAAAGCCCCAATTATTTCCCAACTTGTACATATTGTTGAACAAATAAATGTTGGAGATATAGAAGAAAATGAAAAATTGATGGTGTGGTTGTTGGAAATGGGCCAACATCCCTCACAAGATTTGTGATATGGATTAATTACCTCATGTGGTTCTATAAGGCTATTGGTTGTATTGGGCATTGATAGGTCGATCTTGGTGCAATGACAACTCTGACCTTTCTAATACTTAGTATTAGAGCTTGGTCATAGGTTTGAATCTTGCAAGAAATGGTGAATAACACTAGGAGGGGTACTATTGGTAGTGAGCCAACATCCCTTATAGGATTTGTGACATGGCTTAACCACTTCCTGTGGTTCTATAATACTAATGGTTGTATTGGGCATTTTTAGCTGAATCTTTTGGTGCAATGACAATTTTGGCCTTTCTAACAATTGGACACTATTAGAAGTCTATAACAAAATTCAATACATATCAGTCCCTATTAGGAGACTTTGAATCCATGTTAGAAGATTCCAACCATATTAGGAGTTGTGCCAACCCTATTAGGAGTTGTAGAAGATAGATGGACCCACTATCCAAACAGCTTCAAGGACAAGACCAATGAACCCATTATCAAAATGATCTCTATATTATTCTTTGCAAAATAATAGAAATGAATTGTACTTCCTTCCTCTCTCTCTATCTCTATCTCATCAATTAGATTTTTGATTCTTCTAATCTTGTAACCAGATCACAAATCTTGTATCTAATAATCCTTTGGATCACTTACTCATGTTCAGCAGACACTGCTCATTTTTGCACTTCACATGGAACATATACTCAATTACATTTTACAAACTAGGAAAATATATTTCCTTTATATTCTATCTTCAAAATAATTCCTTGAGTTAGCCTTGAGGCTTTCCCAATTAATTATAATAAGATAATTAATTAATTCACAATTACAGTAGCACTTTCCACTCACAATATATACAAAACTTTATACGTGTGACTTTAGTACTTGTGCATTCACTGATATCACCATCAGACTATCCTATGTTATTGGTTGGTTGCACATCACTAGATTATATCTCTTCTAGAAGATATAATAAGATCATTAGAAACTACTTTTCATGTACTTTGTATCTGCATTACTCTTTGTAATTAACTTATAGCTTCTGTACATCTTTGACTTAGACTTTGCACATTTAACCTTGACATCAAGACACAAGGTATACATCAAAACTATGCCCATACAAGTATGTTCTCTATCTTCTACTTTGCCAGTCTTCACAAACTTACTATTATGTTGACATCAATGACAAACACAATCATGAATTAAACATGTTAATATTCTCCAATACTTAGGATACTCTTAGAAAGGAATATCATTAGCATTCATGCTAAGAGTGGTCAACAAGAAATTTGAGAATAAGGAGAAAATATCAACAACCATTGTTGAGAAAAAATTTGAATTATAGGGATGTGTACAAAATATCAAGGAACTTATACAAAAGGTACAAAATTTTGTGTGATGTGCCAAGATTCATAAGTGATCTTTAGACAAACATCTAGTGGATTCAAGCTAATAGGCAGTAAACAAGAAACACAATTTCAAAGTCAACTGAATCTAGCTCAAGAAATTACAATAAGTTATTATATGCTCAAGGAAAATTGGCCAAGTTATAGACACGTAATAGAAGCATGAGGTCAAAATTGATCTCTAGCCAATCTATGTTGATACCTCATATAGAGATTATACAAGGTGAATTGAGGTCAGCATAAGATCTTATTCAAGAAAATCATAATCTTTTGGTTGTTGATAGTTTGATTGATTTTTTGACTAGATTGGATTTGCAGAATCACATTTTAGAATCAGCTAGAACCACTTTGGATAATGCACTTTCTATGATTAACTAGGTTCACAAACCTTTCATTGAGAAATATAATTTTATTCCATCCATTCAACCCTAGAAATAGCCATAAGTGAAAAAAATAAGGAGGAATGTAATGATGATTACATATTTTGAATGGACAATAAGAAGAGTCAGAGTCAAAATCAGAATTCAATGATAAGAATTTAGAAGACAAACATGGTGTGACACTAACACAAGTCAGACAACTTAGAGTCACTGGTGCAGAAGCACCTACATAAAGAATTTTTTAATTCCATTTCCACATGTACATATGTCCATCATGAATTAGGATAGATCATGTTATTCATGTTTGATAGGTTGTGTTCATGTCATCTAGTCTTTTAATTGCATTTAGTTATAATAAAGGCTTATTTTGTAAGACACTTACATGATTTGGCACACTTATAAGCCATCATGTTCAAGTTTTCAACTAGGCTATAAGCATGTAATTAGTTCATTTAATTCAATATTCGGATCATCTAAGTGTTTCATAGGGGTCACACAAATAGAAATGCATGGTAGTTTAATATTGCTTGCATAATACAAAGTTGCACTTTTAAAACTAGGAAATTCTAGAAATTTTAGAAGTCTAAGAGTCTTTTAAATACACAAGAACTCAAAAAGGCCAAGAGTCACATTTATATATTCTTTTTTGGTTGAATTATATCATAGGGAAAATATATGAACAATGAAAAGGGTTTTTTTGACAAGTTTGAATATAGAAACAAGAGAGCTTTTCTAATTTTTGAAAAAATGTTTGCCACTGTTTGGCTCCTATTTGTATATGTGACCTACTTAAAATATTAAACTTATATGGTTGGATAGATATTCATATTATCTTTCCAACAAATCTGGTTGGAGGTTCTAACTCTTTCGTTGGGGGAGAAAACTGAAATTTACTGGACAATGGTTAAAATTTTGGGTATTGTTCTTCACTTTTTTTTCTTGTTTCTAGATTTGTCACATGTTTGTGTGGAATGATAAGGGTTTGAATCCTTTATAATTTTAGGGGGTTAGAATATCTTTGAAATGAATTAGATTTTAAGTCTTGAGATGCTAGGATATGTGAGATATGATAAAATCTTTGATAGAAGGTTTGAATTTGCTTGAAAACCAAGGGTTTTACAGAGAAATTTGTTGTTTTTGATATCTCTGCATCATTATTGGTATCAAAGATTGGGGAAAGCTCCTAAAACAATTGGGTTTTATGTTAGAATTAGAGTCTAAAGCTAAGACATCAAACATGGTCACCAATGCTGAATTGGTATAGAAGATGCAAAAACAGGAGGAAACCAATAAGTGGTTTTTGGATGAACTTGAGAAATTGAAGGGCCAAATGGAGAAAAGAGTAAAGGTTTCCTTAGATCAAGAGGAAGAAGGGGAAGAAGAAAATTACCCTAATTAGGAGGTATTTAACTTTCTTGTATACTAGAGATACTTCATAGAAGCCCTTGAAAGAGTTGGTAAGAAGAATGCCAAAGGTGACCTACCCATCTTTTTAGGCAAGATGGGTGCTAATGCTGTTGTGGGTTGGATAGAATCCTTGAACAACCACTTTGAATGCGAAAATGTAGCAGAAAAAGATAAGTTAAATATTTCCAAGTCAAAGTTGAAGGGAACAACCCTCACTTGGTGGAATTTCACCCAAGGAGAAAGGGTCAAAGAAGGTAAGAACATGATAAATTCATGGGGCAAGATGAGTGCCAAGGTAAGATAAACTTACCTACCTGAGGATTATGAAATGAAACTACATATAAGAAAAAAAAGTTCAAGACTAAAGGAGCTAGATGTCACAACCTATACTAAATAATTCCAAAAATTGAGCCTAAGGGAAAAGCAAAGTGAATGTGAAAGTGCAAAATTTGCTAGATACCTCAATGGATTGAGGTTGAACATTCAAGAAGTACTTAATCTGTTATGTCCTGATATAGTTTAGAAATGTTATCAATTAGAATTGAAGGTGGAAGCCAAATTGAAGAGAAAACAAGAGAAAAATAATAAAGGAAGAAGAAGAAACCAAAGGGGAAGAGGAAACTTCCAAGGAAGAGGATAAATCCATGAAGATCATAAGGAGATAAAGCAAGAAACTAGTCAAAGTGAAGGAAATTTTAGAGGTAATTTTAGAGGTAGAAGAGTCAATTCAAGAGGTAGGTTTTTTGGTAGAAGGGAAAGTTCAATAACTTGCTTCAATTGCAATAAGGAGGGACATTATGCATCTAGGTGCCCATATAGAGCTAGTTCAATTTCACAAGGTCAAAGAAGAACATGTTTGGTACAAGATTAAGAATACCAAGAGAAGGATATGGTTGATTTAGACAGTGTACCTAAAAGAGGAGAAAATTTGATGATGAGAAGAACACTTTTGAAGGTGCCTACTACCATGGAGCCACCACAAAGGAAGACCATCTTTAGGACTGCTTGCAAATTAGAAGGTAAGGTATGAAAAGTCATTATTGACTCAGGATCTGCTAAAAATTTAGTTTCTCTTGAGATGGTTTAGAAGTTAAAACTTAGGAGAGTACCTCATCCTTTTCCCTATAAGGTTTCATGGCTAACAAAGGGTTAAAAAAATCTTGTAAATGAGAAAGCATGGGTTGATTTTTAGATTAAAAAATATAAGGACATAATTTTGTTTGATATAGTTGACATGGATGCATGCCACCTATTGTTTGGTAGGCCTTCAAAATATGAATTTTTAGGCATAACATGATGGAAAACTTAATGTATACACAATCAAGAAGGATGGAAAGGCGATTAGATTGATTCCATTTGTTGATCATGAAGAAGTGGAAGAGAATAAAGAGAGGGGAGCCAAAATTATGATGGTTGATAAGAAGGACTTCTTAGAAGACATGAAGGATGAACCTAAGCCTTGTTTTCTTTTGATACCTTAACCACAAACACAAAGATCAATTGAAAATGACAAGAAGAAGGCTAAAACAAAGAAGGCAATTCCTAGTGAAGTGAAACCACTTTTGGATAAGTATGAAGGTTTATTTTTAGAAGGTATGCCAAAGTCTTTACCACCTATAAGAGACATTAGTCATTGTATTGATTTAATTCCTGGAGCTACTTTACCAACTAAGGTTGCATACAAGATGACACCTCAACAAAATGAGGAGTTTACTAGACAAGTAAAGGAGTTACTAGATTCTGGTTTAATTGCAAAACGTTTAAGTCCATACACTATACCTACTATTTTGGCACCCAAGAAGGAGGGGACATGGAGGTTGTGCACTAGTTCAAGACCCATTAATAAGATTACAATCAGATATAGCTTTCTAATGCCAAGAATTGGAGATTTGCTTGATTTCTTGGGAGGTGCAAAGTATTTCTCCAAGATTGACTTAAAGAGTGGCTACCATCAAATAAGGATAAGGAATGGAGATGAGTGGAAGAAAATGTTCAAAACCAATGATGGATTTTATGAGTGGAAGGTAATTCCATTTGGACTCTCTAATTATCCTAGTACCTTTATGAGACTTATGAATGAACTGCTCAAAGAATTTAATGGTAAGTTCATCATAGTATATTTGGATGACATACTAATTTTCAACAAGACAAATTGAAGAAAACCTAAAGAACATTGACATGGTTCTGAGAAGACTTCATGAGGAGAAATTGGTGATAAACTTGGAAAAGTTCTTGTTCATGCAAGGGGAAGTGACATGTCTTGGTTTTGTGATCTCCCAAGGTAGCTTGACGATGGATAAAGATAAGGTAAGTGCTATACTATCTTGTCCACCTCCTAAAATAGTTGGATATGTTAGAAGCTTTCATGGTCTTGCTACATTTTATAGGAAATTTGTAAGTAATTTCAGTCATATATGTGCTCCTATGTTAGAAACTATTAAAGGTGGAAGGAAGTGTAAGTTTGCATGGAATCAATCAGCAAATGAAGCTTTTGAATTCTTAAGAAAAAGGTTAGTGAGCAGCCAATTATTTCTTTACCTAATTTTAACAAAGTTTTCCAAGTAGAATGTGATGCTAGCAAGGTTGCTATAGGGGTTGTTCTTAGTCAAGAAGGAAAACCAATGGCTCTCTCAAGTGAAAAGATAAATGAAGCCAAGAAGAAATAATCTTCATATGACTTAGAAATGTATGCTTTGGTTCAAGCCATCAAAAGGTGGAGACATTACTTGTTACCAAAGGATTTTTTTGTGTATATGGATAACCAAGCACTTAGTTTTTTGAATAGCCAAGACAAGCTAAGTCATAAGAATATGAAATGGGTGGAGTCTTTGCAGGCCTATACCTTCACGATCAAGCATAAGAAGGGTATAGCAAACAAGGTTTCTAATGCTCTTAGTAGAAGGAACATGATTGTCTCCCATATTTAGGAAGAAAGTGTGGGAATTGAAGTATTAAAGGACAAGTATGTAGTAGATATGGATTTTGGTGAAATCTACAAGGTATGTATGGAGTTTGGTGATAGATACCATGTTGATTTTTTTGATTTTTTGATACAAGATAGACTTTTTTTCAAAGGAGGGAAACTATGTGTACCTAGGTGCTCTACGAGGTCAAATATTATAAAAGAGAAGCATAGTGGAACAATGAATGGATACTATGGTTTAGATAAAACCTTAGAATTGGTTAGGATGTATTACTATTGGCCTAAACTTCAGACTGATGTTAGAAACTTTGTGGAAACATGTATGATTTGTCAAAGAGCCAATGGGAGGACTACAAATACAAGGCTCTATCAACCTTTGCCAATACCATGTAGGTCATGGGAAAGCATAACAATGGATTTTGTAATGGGGATGCCAAGAAAAAAAAGAGGGCATGATAGTGTGTTTGTTGTAGTGGATAGGTTCAAAAAGATGGCTCACTTCTTACCATGTAAATCAACCAATGATGCTTCCCATATAGCATATCTGTTTTTCAAAGAAGTAATAAGTATTCATGGGCTACCTCTCAACATAGTTTCAGACAGGGATGTGAAGTTTGTCAAACACTTTTGGAGGACTTTGTGGAGAAAACTTGGAACCAATTTATCATTCTCATCAACCTATCACCCTCAAACTGATGGGAAAATAGAGGTAGTTAATAGAACATTGGGAAATTTGTTGAGATCACTCACAAGGCAACATGGAAAAAAATGGGATGGAATCATACCCCAAGCTAAATTTTCATATAATGACTCCAGTAATAGTAGTACAAGAAAGTCACCATTTCAAATGGTGTATGGAATTCATCCTAGAGCGATCTTGGAGTTAAGAGATATGACTTCACAAGAACAAGTTAGTGCACAAGGAGAGGAGTTTGCTACAACCATAAAAGAGATCCATGATGAAGTCAAACCACAAATCAAACAAACCTCTAAAAAGTATAAGAAGCATGCAAATTAGAAAAAAAAAAATACTTAGAATTTGAAGTTGGAGACTTAGTGTGGGCTAATCTCAATAAGGAGAGGCTACCAAAAGGTAAGCATACCAAGTTCATGTTGATAAAACTAGGTCCTTGCCAAATAGTGAAGAAGTTTGGAACTAATGCTTGTGAGATTTAATTGCCACCTGAGATTGAAGTCTCTCCCATCTTCAACATAGCAAACCTCACACCATTCAAAGTAGCCAATGAAGGAGTTAATATAGGGCAGATTGCTGATGTAGAAGACATTAAAGATCTACCAGTGAAGAAGGCACCAAAGCTAGAGAAGATACTTGACACCAAAGTAGTGATGAAGACAAGAGGAAAGGAGTACAATCAGTACTTGGTAAAAATTAGAGGCTATTCTGATGTAGATTTTGTGTGGATGACAGAGCAAGATACAAAGAAGAAGGGTGCCACTCTACAAGAGCTCATCTCAAGTGGGTTTGAGATAAATTTTCTCAGGGTGTATGGTGTAGAAGCACTTACATATAGAGTTTTTAAATTTAATAGATCATGTTATTCATGTTTGATAGGTTGTGTTCATGTCATCTAGTCTTTTAATTGCATTTAGTTATAACAAAGGCTTATTTTATAAGGCACTTACATGATTTGGCATACCTATAAGCCATCATGTTCAAGTTGTCAACTAGCCTATAAGAATGTAATTAGTTCATTTAATTTAATATTAGGATCATCTAAGTGTTTCATAGGGGTCACACAAATAGAAATGCATGGTAGTTTAATATTGCTTGCATAATACAAAGTTGCACTTTTAAAACTAGGAAATTCTAGAAATTTTAGAAGTATAAGAGTCTTTTAAATACACAAGAACTCAAAAAGGTAAAGAGTCACATTTATATATTATTTTTTGGTTGAATTATATCATAGTGGATATGTATGAACAACGAAAATGGTTTTTTGACGAGTTTGGATATAGAAAAAAGAAAGATTTTTTGATTTTTGAAAAAAATGTTTGCTACTGTCTGGTTTCCATTTGTATATGTGACCTGGTTAAAATCTAAAACTTATATGGTTGGATAGATATTAAAATTATCTTTCCAATAAATCTAGTTGGAGGTTCTAACTCTTCTGTATGAGGGAGAAAACTGAAATTTACTTAATAGTGGTTAAAATTTTGGGTATTGTTCTTCACATTTTTTTTCTTGTTTCCATCTTTGTCACATGTTTGTGTGGAAGGATAAGGGTTTTAATCCTTCATAAATGTTTAGGGGGTTGGAATATCTTTCAAATTAATTAGATTTTAACTCTTGAGATGCTAGGATGTGTGGGATATGATAAAATATTTGACAAAAGGTCTAAATTTGCTTGAAAGCCAAGGGTTTTACAAATAAATTTGTTGTTTTTGATATCTCTGCATCAGTCATGTACATATATGAATTTTATATTGTTTTATATTTATTGTTTATTCATTCAACACAATTTCTATCATAGGCATAGGGGGAGTATTCATATTATCAATATAATGATGTAATAATGACAAAGTGTTTTTGCCACTAATGTGAAAGGGGGAGATTGTTGGTATCCCTAACTATTATTGTTTATTAGCATCAAAAACTTAGTCATATATGAGGTAGAGTCATACGGTCATCACTATAATTGAGCTACTCTATATAGACCAAGTCATATAAAGACTTGTAAATAAACATGTATATGATGAGCTGTATAGGAGTCGTTCAAGTCTTTGGTCACTAATTATTTTCAATATAAGTTGAGCCTAATGATTTTTGATTAATCTAAGCACATTGATATCAAGTTACAAAGAAGATTTTGAGCATAGTAAAGACCAAACAACAATAGCATGAAAAATGAGTGCTGAATATTAGAGACAATAAGTGCTGAGAAACATAGAATTGACATTCAAGTTAGGAATGATGCAAACTTTGAGGTAAATAATTTTTATCTAACATGGACAAGACACTTAATATATGTAGAGGTTTTTATAGAGGCTATTATGCATTTTATGATGTGGATCATAGATCCCTATGAGTAGTGTTCAACCAATCAGATGAAGAGGTGAACAAGAGAAGCATCTGGAAAAGTATTTAAGAAATAATTAAATAGAGTAGACTAAAACCCTATTATAGACATAGTGAGAAGGAATGAGAAATATATTCATGTGATCATAGAGAAGATCAAGTGTGAAAGTATGGACATTGAAAAAGTATAAACATTGTGGATAATCTCTTAATAGAGTAGTCTTAACAGATATTTTGTAAATCTCTTAACCAAGTCCTTAATTTGTTGTAAGTGTAAAATCATCTCACAAGGTAAGAACTAACATTCTTAACAACCTTTAATAAGGTAGACCACTCGTAGGGTAGGTCATTAGAAGTGATCAACATTGTAACCCTAATAGGTTAACTTTATTATTGCAGTAGTGAAGATTTGTCATTGTCATCACCACCGTAGTTTTACCTTCACCTTGGAGGGTTTTTGGGTAACCAAATATTTGTTTTATGTGTTTATATTTCATGCATGTGATTGATATATTAGATCTACATGTTACTACAATTTGATTTTATAAGATATCTTATGCATGCATTAGATATGAGATGGTAAATGTGGTGAATGCATTAAAGTTGTGTTAAAAGTAGAAGTGTTATAGATCCTAATTCACCTCCATTGTAATATCTAAGTTTACCAATTAAGACTTCCAAAAAAAATGTTTCCCTATTCATAGTCAATCACATCATCTATTTCTATGGTATTCCATCCTCTATTGTCATTGATAATGGAGGGAAATTCAAGAATAAGGACCTTAGGCAATCATGCAAGGAATTCAAGATTAAGAAAAATTGGTCCTCCATATACTACCCTTAAGGAAATGGTCAAGTTGAGACATCAAATGAAAATAATGCTAAAAATTCTATATAGAGCAGTTCACAAATCAGGAAGGGATTAACATCTACAAGTCAATCTAGTGCCATGGGCTTACAAAACTACTTTACGTACTCCACCATTTTTATTAGTTTATGGTTTTGAATTTTTCCTCCCACTAGAAGTTGAGATTCCCTCTTTGTGAGTCTCCCTAAATGGATTAATCACTTATGAAGACCATAGGGCTATGAGGATTTGCAAGCTTGAAACTCTAGATGATCTTTGAAAGAATACTTTTGATCACATGCAAGCCTATCAAAAGAGAGTGTCTACTACCTATAACAAGAAGGTTCATCCTTGTGAATTGCAAGTGGGTGAACTCATTCTTTGAGAGAACCCTAATAACCAATAGAAGAGAGAATAAAAGGGTAAATTTGAGCCTAACTAGTTGGGTCCATATGTTGTCATAGTTTCATTCGAAATTGGTGCTTATCATCTTTCCACACCTAAGGGAGAACATCTCTCTTAGCCCATCAACATTCTCCACTTGAATAAATTCTATGCCTAAGGCTCTTATGGCTCAGCTATTTGTACATACTTTTTGATCTTGAAAAAATCCAAAATAAATCATATATGATGCTTAAAAAATCCTTGAAAAAATAGAAAATGTCTTGAAAATTAGTGAAAACCTAGCAATAGGCACTTTGATGTATCACCAAAAAATACAAAAATACAAAAATACAAAAAATTTATTAGAAGTCTTAAATTTTTTTGCCAAGTGGTGAAAACCTAGAAATAGGTATTACTTGAGACCCTTGTACCTATGTCTATCAGTCTTACTTTGCACTCACTCATTTCATTTTTCCTTTCCTATTTTGGAACTGACTCTTGTCTAGGCCTAGGGGGAACAATTGTTTAGCTTATTAGGGTCTCTTTGTTCATTTTTACTTCTTTGGAAAACTTGACCAACAATGTATCTCAATGCTTCCCCATGACATGAAGTGTTTCTCAACACTTTTTGGATACCTAAGCTATGGTCTAAGATGCTATGATATTTATCACTAATAGATTTGAGTCCTAAAGAAATGGACATGTGACTTGCACACACACATTTAATAGTAAACTTGTTGAGACTTGATTGAATTTACTTTCTTTGTGTGTTTCATTTGTGACAATTTCTTTGTTGGGTGTTCCCTCTGTAATAGTCTCTCAAGGATGTCATGGACTAGAAGACTGGGGGCATGGGATATGTTTAATTTTTTTTTCTATTTGTGGATATACTTTGTCAATCTAAAGTGTCATCAAAATTCATGCTTTTCATACTTGACCTTTTGGGAAGACAATGTATCATCCTTGTCTATTTTTGCAAGACCGCAGTTAGGGGTTATTCTGGTGCTTATGCCTTGATACATGTGTAATTTTTCCATACTTTAAACTTATGGAATCCAACTGCATTAGTCATCTTGACTTACATGTCTTTGATGCTTAGGTTAGATTATCATATACCTATATGATATAGATCATATTCATATTCTTATAGTTATACTAGTGAGCATTGTATGATCTTCTAATGTCTATAATAACACCCAATGTTAAAATTAGAGTTAAATAAATATGTGCCCCTTACAAGAAAACCTCTTTGCATAATAGTTTGCATTTTAGGATCATTCTAGCTTAGTCTTGTATTTTTCAGATGGACAGAGAGCTCTCTCTTCACCTTTCATGGACTTGTTAGCTAACTGCATTCATTTCTTTTCATTTTTTTTGAATCATGTCTTTTGCTCCTCATCAATATTTCCCACTCAATGCTTCTTCTATATCTATCATCACGAGAGGTTAATCTCATCATCATATCCAATCTATCCAAGTTTCACATTTTTAAAACATGATTCTACATCATAATATGAGATCTAAACACATCTATGAGAGAGATACATACATGAACATATAAATATAAAACATAAGCATGAGCATACATGAGAAAAATCACATGGAAACATAAATTCAAGTGTTGAAACATCCATAAAAATCCATGACATGAGCATGAAAAGAGACAAGTTCACAATGAAACTTAGTCAAATCCAATATCTCATATATATAAGAATGAATCAAGTACATATACATGTGAGATCCAAAAACCTAGATAAAAATCTCAAAATACATATATAAATCAAAATATATTTGAAGGACATCAGCCTAGACCTAGTCCAAGATCGAAGACTAACTCCCACCCTCATGGGTTAGAAGTGGTCATGGTGGAGGAGCTTGTCTCCTATCTAGTGCCTATACCACACCCTCTGATCTCCCTATTCCCTCAGAGTAGTCTAGTAGTCCTTTTCTTAGAGGTACCATGATTATATATGTAACATAATAGTAGGTGACTCTCACACCATGATGTTCAGACTCCTATCTCTTTGTATCTCTCCCCCCCCCCCCCCCCCTCTCTCTCTCTCTCTCTCTCTCTCTTCTAGAACTCCTCACTATGCACATTCTTATTAATGAGCTACTAGTCCCACATTGTGATGGTGATTCATGCCTCCTATACCTCTTCCTCCAGTGCTCGAATCTAAGAATCCCTCAAATTTTCCCCATCTCCCCCCATGGGATGCTCCTACCGAGGATATGCCCTCTCCACCTCTTGCATCTAACCACCCTCTCCTCCTCCTTAGGCTAATCCTCCTTCTTATCTCCCTCCTCCTCCTCAGCCTCCTCCCTCATGGCCCAACTCCATGACTATGTATGTTAGCCTAAAGCTCCCCATGAGTTACTACCAACCTCCATCTACTTGACTCCTCTATCCTTTCCTCTGTCACCTCCATATTCTCCACCATCCCCTCATTGTCGTCCTACCTAAGGTAAAGCATTTGGCATCATAAATCAAGAAAATGGGTATCTCTTCATCTCATGAAGGTATGTCAACTTTGTCCTTGCATCCACGACATTAGAATGATAGTATGATGCCTCTTATTGTAGTGTTGCAACATCCTTTAAGGCTACCTAATAATCTAACATGGGTATCCACCCTTGACTCTCCTCCTCTTTAAAGTGGGAAAATGTCATGGCCTCTATAGATATGCCCTATCAGTGCCCAAACTATCTCTATACCTAGTTGATAAAAAAATGCTCAACAATATTTGAATACCTCCCAACAAATGGTCTACTATAACACATGTACTTTAGCTCCCAAACATCAGACCATCTCACACACTATTGATAGGGCCTCCACTCAAATGATGACAACTCATAAAAAATCTCCTATAATATGTAAAGTATTCACTATGAAACTATGGGATAAAGGCAATATATCTGTAAATGAAGGGATATCTCCACTCTCGAGGTTGTACCCATAGTTGCACCATTGTTATATGCTCCCATGCCCAAATCTAGTTAAAAACTACACCATAGGCCCATGTCCTCCCATCTTGATACACAATCTCATGGAGCTCATGGTACATATCTATGAGGATCATAGGTCACACACCATCCTCTGAGGTTAGTCAACTAGATCTTCTACCAATCAACCCCAGCCCAAAGGGAAGCCCTTCTATCTCCTGTCTGTGACTAGGACCTAGGCTACCAAAGAGCATACAAGGAAAGATATGGGAAACTGATCCTTGTACTCATCTATGAATCATTCCCAACTGAGATTTCATTTCAAGATGGTGACATCCTCAGATAGCTCCTACACTACTATATTTCCCTCTATCAGGGCCTAATCATAATATACTTGTGACATGCAAGCGCTCATGTTAGTACTCATCATATGGAAACCATGAACCAAAAGTAGAAACTTCAAGAAATATCTATCATAGTCACCAAATTTCTATGGCATGGTACTTGAAGGATGTGATATACATCCTCAAGTGTGATCATGGCCACCTCTTTTCCAAAGTTTTCAATAGGCCATGGTTCACTTGGGTATGGGGCATCTTCAATAGCCAACCAAAGCTCATGGTTTTCTAGTATTGTTGTGTCATTAGTATCTAGATGTCTAACAACTTGCAACTCCACCACCATGGGGGCTCTGATGTGCATTACTGGAAAAATAAACTTCATAACCAAATCAAGAAGAAAAAGAGTGTCAGTACTAATCATGATGAGTCAAATAGAGCTATAAGAATCTAAGCAAGTGGTATATCCAAAATAATATTATCAAATTCTATCCTAAACATGTAAAATTCCTCAAAAATTAACTATATGATACTTTCTACAACAATCATGTGATACTATATCATGTGATACTTACTATAATAGTTGTGTGATACTTTTTTGTCACATGATAATTCGCATGGTGTTGTGCAACTATTGCGCACCCCTTATGTGACACTTTCTCATACATACATACAATACAATCTTGTTGCTAGAAGTATCATGTGATAGTTTATCCAATAGGCATGTGATAATTTAATAGTATCACACAATATTTTGCACCAAACTAAACATGCTAAAAATATTATAAATGACCAAAAAGCTCAAAAAATTTGATGACTTATTGGGGTACCATACTATGGAGGTCGGCTAAGCTCGAACTAGTGTCAATGAATCAAAATACATGCCTAATCCATTTCTATCTCTCTTGGATCACACAAAGTCTCAAAGTCACAAAAGACAAAATGAGTTGAAAATGACCCTTGGACCCCTTATATAGTCCTTTGACCTAATTTTGACCCATTTCTCAAACTCTTTGAAATTCCATGAAAATTGCACCCTTGGAAAATTTCAACATCCGAGATCCATTTTCATGGTCAAAATCAAAATCCAAGTTCATCTTGGTGGTCAAAGTCATAGTTTAAATTTTTTCCTTTTTCTATGCAGTTAGCTGAACTTTTGAGGTCTGAATTTTGAATCTTCACTAGGGCATTTCTATTTCTTCCTAGCTTTACTATTTCCACTCTCTTCCACTCTCTTTAATCAATCCATGCCATCTCTTTCCACCTTTTCTTATCACTTTGATCTCATTCAAATGATCTATCATTTTGGTCAAACTTAGTCAAACTAGGGTATTCCCTCACTACTTGATGGTTATTCTATGCTTTCAATCTCTTATCTAGCATTATGAACTATGATTTCTCTCAATTTTATCAACTATATCTAACTTATGCATTCCTTCTATATCATTTCAATTTTGATCTCAAGGGGGTGGGAGCATTCTATTAGTACTTGCGTTCTTTGGCTATCTATTTCTTAGGAGCATATGTGTGACTTTCTATTTTTTCTCGATATATCTACCTTTCTTGATATTAGTGTACACTCAATTTGTGTGTCACACTCTAAACCATTCTATCCAAGTAATTCCATGAGTTCAAAATGCTTGGATGCCAGCTTAAAGTGCAAGAGAGTATGATTCAAGTATGGAGGCTCTCAGCTAAGCCTTAGAGATACTCTTCTTGCTAGTAAACCATGCAATGGGAGGTTCTCTTAGAGACAAGATGAAAGAATGCAAATATCCACAAAGAATGCCTCAAGAATGCAATGCAAATGTAGACTAAACTATTATGAGTATGCAAAATACAACTATGTTAACAAGAATGAGAGTGTTACCAATCCAACTATTATACTATGTGAGATAGACTACTGCAAAATAGAAGCTAAACTAACATGAAACATGCTTCTAAGCTATTAGGTGATGGATGGGAGAATGAGATGAGAAGTAGAAGTTCTCCACAATAGCTCTTCAAGAATTTGAATGATAAATTTGTAGTATAGCAATACTCAAGAGTGTGGATCCTTTGACAAGAGGAGAGTTCTCTCTTTTAAAGTCATATGGATGGTAGAGATTAAGTTCAAAATAATGGATGATCAAGGGTGGAGTTTGAAAATAGGATTGATCCATGTGCACACGTAAGTCAACCAATAAAATAGAAGTTGACTTCCCATATAAGACAAAAGTCACAAATCCTTTTCTTTTAATTTGTAAAATAGAAAAATGACTTTATGTGTGCACTTTAAGTGGATTACAAGAATGGTGGTTTTTATTTAATTAAAAGGAGACATGTTCTTTTAATCAAATAGTGGACTTCGGATAGCATAGTCAAACTATTGGTTATAATCAAATTAATTGATTTTAGCATTTTGGTTTAGGCAAATGATTAATTAATTTAGCCAAAATACTGAGAAGGGGGCTAATAGTCTAGACAACCATTTTTAGGTGATTAAGTTTTCCCCTCTTTGACTAATGTGTGATTGATCTAGGAACAGATTACGTCAAAGAAAATAGAAGCTGAGTAGGTAGAAATAGATAAAGATATCATATTCTGAAGAATGAAATGTAGAAAGAGATAGCAAATCCTGGATGTACAACACCATAGTGGTAGTACTGAACACTTAGGAAAGAGACAATGTCAGAACTCAAGAAGAATGGTAACATTAAGAAAAATAGATAGACTGAGAGAAAATGAAAAGATCAAACATATGTTCCTAAGAAATAGATAGTTGTAGCAAGCAATGATAGAGTATTTCTACCCCCTCGGGATCAAAATCGAAATGAGGTAAGGGAGATGCAGAAACAAGCTAGATATGAGTAAATTGAGATATAGAAAAGTCCATGATGATAGATAGATAATTAGAACCAAAGAGTGACTATAAGGAAATGATATAATTCACCAATTCGACCAGAGTTGACCATGAAGGATAAAGCATGAAAATTAGGTCAAATCAAATAGAAAGGTGATTTAGACAAGAAAATGTGAACTGGAGTAGATATGAAGTATAGAAATGATGAAGACATGAAGAAACAAAGATGCCCCAATAAAAGATTTAGAGATTTAGATCTCAAAAGGTTAGTTAAATGCATAAAAGAAGTTTGAATTTTAAAATGCAATTCAAATTTCAATTTCAATCCTAAAAATGAATCCAGGATGTCAAAATTAGCTACAAGTGCAATTTTCACTAAATTTTGAGGAGTTTGAAAAATAGGTCAACATTAGGTCAGAAGGCAATATAAAGGGTCCAAGCATCATTTTCAAATCATTTTGTCTTTTTTGATTTTTGAGAGCTTGTGAGTGGTCAAGAGAGAGCATATAGCTTTGGCAAACATTCTTACTCACCAACACCATTTTGAGCACAACCGGTTGCACAATCAACAACCTGACTAGGAGGCGCCAGTAAGTTTTCAACTTTTTTCCATTTTTTTAGCATTTATACCTTTTTTCACATGTTTTAGAGGTTAATAATGGAATATAATGTGATATTTTAAAAAGTATCACATGGGTACTTTAAAAAATATTGCACAATACTTCATACTTAAAATTGTATCGAACTGTAAGTTTATAGTTTATCGCATGAGTCATACTCAAATATTGCACAAGCCAGTATGAAATGTTGCCCAACAAAAATGTATTGATCAAGTATATTAAAAAATTTTGCACAACATTTGATCAGCATATTGTGTCATCTGCATATAGAAAAAATGTTGCACAGTTTGTTTTTTTGCTGATTTTTGACCCTTTTCGTTGATGTTTACTGATGTTTTCCTATCTTGTGTTGCAGATGGTGTTTTTGGCACTTCACATCAAAACCCCTAAAGTTTTGGGGTTATGGGTTTTAGGGTACCTTACTGATGATGAGAAGGCTACCATAGCAAGCATGGGATTGAGGTGGGTTATATGGAAACCCCACATACAGGTGAACCATAGGTTGTTGACTGGATTCGGTGAGTGATGGCATAGTGAGCACAACACCTTTCACTTTCCTATTGGAGAGGTGACCATTAGTTTAGAGGATGTGTACCACATCCTTCAAGTACCCTACCATGGTGATCTAGTGAGTTCTATATTTGATTTCTCTTTTGCATTTTCAAGTTGTAATATCTAGGTAAGGTATGTTAATGCAAGGTTTGGTTATATGTCATAGGTATATTATGACTAGACCCCGATAGAGGGGAGAGAAGTGATGCAAGATATGTTTCATGACATCACCATTTTAGATAACCATCTATGTTGGGAGTGAGTCATTGATGAGTATGGCGGTGTTTACCCACTGCCATGTTTTCTATGTTTGCTAGTTACTTAGGCCTTAGTAACTGACAGGAGCTAGAAGGGCTTCCCACTGGGATGGGACAAACTGGTGGAAAATCTGATTGTGTGGCCTTATAGGATGGCATGGGGACCAATCATACTCATTGATATGTATCAAAAATTGCATGAGGTGGTATACCATGGGGGTCACTCTTGGGCATGTGGAGCAGTGCTAGTGCAGATACGAGTATGGGAGCAAATTACTATCATCCAACCATGGGTTCAACCATGAGAGCATAGCCAACCCTACATCTTTGAATATACAAGGTTTGTACCACAGACCCATAGAAAAGACATCACATACTATCCAAAAACTTTGGATGAGCTGATAGCATTCAGTGGTGACCATACTGAGTGTATCATAGATGGTCTAACTCCTAGTAGTTGGACTATATGCATTATAATAGACCACTAGTGGGTAGGCATTCAGAGATAGCTGAGCAATTCAAGATTAGCTGAGTATGTTGATAGTTTGCAAAGTGACAGGTGCTCTTAATAGAGATGATAAATTATCCTCAGTTTCATATAGATGAGGTGTGAGATTGGCTGGCCATGCTAGATTATTGGACAGTGGTCTGGGAGACAACAAGTTTGGTATAGACACCTTGAGATTATTGTCTGGATGTAATAGATGTAGGGGTAGACCCAACATAATTGTATGAGATGCAAAGGCATCCATTCACTTGATTCACATAGCCAGATGTTCTACCTATAGCAATAGGATATAGAGAAGATGATGGTAGAGGCAAAGGTAGAGGGGGGAGATAGATGGAGGTCAGGAGTGGTTCTTGATCAGGGAGGAGACCTATACAAGTGTAGGCTATGAGGGAGGAGGAGGAGGAGGAGGAGGAGGAGGTGCCACTGAGATGACAGAGATTAGGGTAAGTGGAGGTGTAGGTCTAGCAGCTAGCTAGAGGAGATGACAACTGAGATGCTAGGATCTAGGCTCTAGAGGCAGGGATATAGGTGACTTGAGTGACCATTGTTGTGCATGACCAACGACTAGTGAGTGCACAAGCAAAGGCTGATAGATAAGAGTGATCTCTTAAAGATGATTTAGAAGAGGCTTGACAAGAGATGGAGTGGTAGATAGCCAGGGTAGCCTACTATTATGGGGCATACATTACTATCATCCCTATAGACTGACAAACATCTATGTACTCAAAGAGGGCTGTGAGATTAGAGGGTGTAGTATATGCACTGAATAGGAGACAAGCTCCACCACGAAGGATTCCACTAGCTGCAGAGGGTAGGAGTCACTCTTAGGCCTAGGCTAACAGTTTTGATATTTTTTTATTGTACTTCATGTATTTTTGAGATGGATATCTAGATTTTGGATCTCACATTTGTATATGTATTATGACACATTGATATATATGAGATACTAGATTTGATCGACATATTTTGTGTACTTGTCTCATTTTGATGGATGTTTCAACATTTTAAGTTTTCATGTGATGTTTAGTTTCTTTCTCATGTATGTGTTTCCTTTATGCTCATATTAATGTGTTTATAGATCTCTTTCATTTATGATGTTTAGCTCTCATGTGCATGATGTAGGCTTATGTTTTTGGAACATGTAAAACTTGGATAGATCAAATGCAATTTTTATGTTAACCCCTTGTGATGATAGGATAGCAAAGAGGTGAAGTGAAAGATCAAGAAGATGAAAAGACATGATTGAGAAGAAAGAAAAGACAGATATGAAAGAAGTTAGCCAATATTTCTGTGAAAAGATGAAGATAGAGCTTTCCCCATATGTAGAAATGAAAAACTAAGCTAGAGAATGGACCTATAATGCAAGCTAATATGCAAAGTGGTTTACCAACAAGAAATGCATAATATTTAGGCTCTTTATTTCATCATCGAGCATTTATTAGGAACATCATGAGATCATACAACCATCACTAGATAACTATGAGGATATGAATATGATTGATATAAAATAGGAATATGGAAATATAATCTAAGCATCAAAGATATGTAAGTCAAGATGGCTACACAATTAGATTCTTTAGGTTTGATATAGAAAGATTACACCTGTATCAAGGCATAAGCACCAAGATAACCCCCAAGTGTGGTCTTGCAAAAAAATAGTTAAGGATGATATGTTTGTGAGTCAAAGTGTCAAATAGAACAAGCATGAACACTCAAAAACACCTTAGAAAAACAAAGTATACCCATAAGTAGAAATAAAGTAAATATGCCTTATGTCCCCAGTCTTCTAGTTCATGACATCCTTGAAAGACTATTAGGGAGAGAGCACATAGCAAAGAAATCATCATAGACAATACAGAAAGTAGATAAAGCTCATCATAACTTAGTCATTTAAATGTTTAAGTGCACGTGTGTAAGTCACTTGGCTATTTCTTCATGACTTGATTCTGATAGTGAGAAATATTGTGACATCAGAGACTGTAGGTAAACTATTTGAAAAGTGTGGAGAAACACTTGATGTCAAGCTGGGGTAGTGTTGAGAAACATTATTTTATGAGTTGTCAAAGAAACCTTAATGCACAAGGAAACCTCAAATAGGCTAAGTAGATGTGCTTACCAAGATGAGGACAAAGAATGATTCCAAGCTAGGAAATGTATTGTAGTGTGGGTGATTGAGACTGATAAACATAGGTGCAAGGGTCTCAAGTAGCACTTGTTTCCAGGTTTTCACCACTTGGAAAATATTTTCAAGAATTTTTTTCAATTTGTTTTGTTTTTTTTGTTTTTTTTTGGTGATACATCAAAGCGTCTATTGCTAGGTTTTCATTAAGATCACTTTTTTTAGGACATTTTCTTCTTTTTTAGGATTTTTTTTAGGATCAATAAATATGTACAAGATAGAGGAGATAAAAGCCTCTAAACATAGAACTTCTTCAAATGTAGGACATTGATAGGCTCTGCAAGTTCTTCCCCTTTGTGAGTAGACAATTAATAAGCACAGACCCAAATATTGTTGTGATAATGTACGAGCCTAACCAATTAGGTTCAAACTTTCCCTTCTGCTCTCTATGCTTTTGATAAGCCCTCATATGATCAAAAGAAACCTTGCAACATTCATCAAGATTTTCTAGTTCCTGTAGTCACATAGCTCTATGGTCTTCATCAGTTATCAACCCATGTAAGGAGACTCACAAGGAAAAGATATCAACTTCTAATCGGAGGACAACCTCATAGCCATAGACTAAAGAAAAAGGTGTGGCCCATATAGGAGTATGTATCATTGTTTTGTAGGCCCATAATTCTAGATTAATCTATAAGTGCCAATCTTTCCTTGAATTGTGAACTATTTGGTGTAAGATTTTCAGCAATGTTTTGTTGGAGGCCTCAACTTGACCATTCCCTTGAGGATAGTAAATTGAAGACCAATTTCGTTTGATGCAAAATTTCTTCCATAGTTGTTTGAGGTCCATATTCTTGAATTTTCCTCCATTATTGATAAAAATGGAGGAAGGAATGTCATAGCAACAAATGATGTGATTCAGTATAAATAGGACAACATGTTTTCCTATAGTAGTACATAGTGGCACAACGTCAACCCATTTGGTGAAATCTCAGTTGATGTAATGATGAACTTGTGCCCACTAGATGAACTTGGATGAATTTTGCCTACCATGTCAAAGGCCTATTGCTGAAATGGCCAATATGTCACATAGGGAATAAGTTCACATCTAGGGGCATGAATTAAGTTTCCATGAAGTTGAGATTTCTTGTAGGACTTTGCATAATAGACAATGTTAGCTTGCATGGTTGTCTAGTAATATCCCACCCTAATAAATTTTTGAGTAAGTGCAAGGCCATTAGAATGTGCCCCACAAATACCATCATGGACTTCAGTGAGTGACTTTTTAGACTCTTCTAGATCGAAACACCTAAGAAAAAAATTGTCTAGGCCCTTCCTATACAATTCATCAGAGACCAAACTATAATGTGAAGCATTGCAAAAGAGTTGGCACTTTTGGTTTCATGTGAGGGTTTTAGGAATAACTTGATTACATAGGTAAGAGAAGATAGCCACATAGCAAGAGGAATTGTGATATACAACAATGAAAAACACATGGTTATCTAAGGAATCATAAGCAAGATGACATAGTTCTTCCACCAGGAACTCAACTCATGATTCATGTTCTTGTAGGTGGAGGATAGATGCTAGTGTAGCCATAACATCAACAACCTTGTTTTATGCTCTAGGAATTTGCTGGAATGTAACAAAAGTGAAATAGTTCCTTAGAGTTTCTATCAACTTCTTGTAAGGTATCAACTTTTCATCTTTAGTTTGATATTCATTGTTCACTTGATTAATGACAAGTTAGGAATCCCCATAGATGTGTAGTTTAGTAATTCCCCATTCAAGAGAGATTTTGATCCCATTTGTTAATGCCTCATATTCTGCAATATTGTTGGTGCAAGGGAATAAGAGTTTGTATGATTTAGGGATTTTGTAACCATTAGAAAAAATAAACAAGATGCCTCCTCTTGCCCCATTCTGTGTGTGAGAACTATCAAAGAACATTTTCCAAGTTCTCTCAGTGATGTACACAATTGAGGCATCTAAAAATTCAATTCATATAGGTGTTGTATCTTCTATTATAAAATTAACCAATTGGTTAGCTATGGCTTTCCCCTTGATAACCTTGCATTCAATGTATTGTACGTCAAATTCTGAAAGAAACATCATCCATTTAGCCAAACGATCAATAAGAACAACTTTTCTTAACAAATATTTCAAAGGATCAATTTTGGCAATCGGTTGAACTATATGTGCCAACATGTAATGTTAGAGTTATTAAGAAGTAGAGACCACTACAAGGTAGGCTTTTTCAACACTGTGTAGTTAATTTTGTAAGCCACCAAAGTTTGACTGATGTAATATATAGCACATTCTTTACCAGTCTCATCACTTTGTGCTAATAATGGTCCTAGAGAAGGTGTAGCTAAGATATACAAAATCAAAGGTTTTCTCAGAATGTGTGGCATCAAAATTGAAGGTTTAGCAGACTACCCTTTGATTTGGTCTAGAATTTGTTGGAAATCTTTGTTCTAGATATGGATAGAGCCTTTATGAAAATTCTTGTTAAAAGACTAAGCTTTATCAACCAATTGAGAAATGAATCTTCTGATGGATTGTAGACATCCTTACAGACTTCTAACTTGGATGATATTTCTTGAAGGAGGCATTTTAATGATAGCTTGGACATTTTTAGGATCAATCTCAATGCCTTTCATTGATATAATGTAGCCTAGTAGTTTCCAAATGTGTCACCAAAGGCACACTTTTTTGGGTTTAGCCTAAGTTGAAATTGTTCCATACGGTCCAATATCAAGCTAAGGTCTTCAAGATGTGTGTCTCATTTTCTAGATTTAGCCAATGTGTCATCAACATAGTCTTCCATATTTCTATGCATCATATCATGGAAGATAGTGGTCATTGCTCTTTGATAGGTAGACCCAACATTTTTGAGCCCAAAGGGCATGACATTCTAGTAGAAGGTGCCTCAGGCACATGTAAAGGAAATCTTTTCTTGATCAGTTGGAGCAATTTTAATTTGGTTATACCCAAAAAAGTCATCCATTAGGGAGTACATTTCATAACCCACCATCATATCTACTATCATTTCTATGTTTGGTAGTGGAAAGTTATCCTTGGGGAATGCTTTGTTTATATTTCTAAATTTAGTACAAACTCAAATGGATTTATCATGTTTAGACATAGGTACAATATTGGAAATCCACTCTGCATAATCAATAGCTTTGATAAAGTTTTCACTCAAGAGTTTTTCCAACTCTGCTTTGACCAAGAGGGCTAGATGTGGATTCATCTTTATCACTTTTTGTTTAATAGGTTTTACACCAAGAGAGATAGATAAATGATGCATGATAAGATCTGTATCAAGTCCTGGCATATCTGAGTATCTCCATGCAAAATTGATCTTCTAGTCTTGAAAGAATTTGGAAAAATTCTCTTTTTCTACAATTGATAAAGATTGGGCCACATAGATAATTTTAGGAGATTCCTCTATCCCCAAGTTGATAGGCTATGTAGGTTTGATGAGAAAAAAAGATCTATCCTAAAAATAGCTTGGCAGATTACCAAGTACCTCATCCGCGGTGCCTTAAGGAGGTTTTCACCATTAGATACATCTTTGTTTTTACTTTTTTAAGGTTTAGATACTACCACAACACAATTTTTTCCATCTAACCATCTATTTTTTCTATTAATTTTATGACTGAGGTACTTGATATCTAATTTCATCATGTTAAATGTAGGTTCACTAGTGGAAGAAGTGACAAGTTCAATTGCATTTAGGTAGCAAGCGATCTCATAGTCATTTTGAAAAGATGATATTTGAGGTCTTTACCGTTGAATGGACCAATCTATAAGATTAGGGTGAATCAAGGAGAGTGATGTGGAAGCTTCAAGGTTTTTGATATGAAAGGAATCATCTCTGATGACATGTGAAGTTGATCCTATAGTGAATGTTGCAAAGGAATCCAGATCAGGAATAAACCTAGAGGGACTAGCATGGTCTAATAGAGCAGTTTGCAAGCCAAACTCATCTGACCCTATACTAGAATCTTCCACTACATTTAGTTGGGTTACATAGGTATGAATGACATCCACCTCTAATTCATAAGATATGTCTTATAAGCTTTCCCATTCATACTCGAGAGAGTCTGTACTCTGATCTCTAGCATTTAAGCTAGCAATGTTTCATCTAATCCATCCTCTATTTATGTCTTCATGGTCAAATTCATCTTTTTCCTACTGTCACAAAGTGGAAGCTTCAACATCATTGTGGGTAGTTAGTGTTTCTTCTCCCCAAAGGAGAGAGGTGAGAGATATGAAATCCTCATCTTGTAAAGTAGAAGCAAAAAAGGGAGGATCATCATCCTCTGATTCACTAAACATGGGTGCTCTTCTATCAAATGTTGGTATTTCATCTTCTAACCCAAAACCTAGGCCAACAGTATCTCAAGTGTCACGACCCTGAGTATGACTTAAAAGGTTCAACTAGAGATTTTTTGTTACCAGTTAAGGACTTGTGGCCTTGATAGCCCATATTTGTGAGAAGTTTATATCCTTTGCCATAGCATTTAGGAGAGATTAGAGTAGTAATTGTGACTTTCTTTTCATCTTCCTCTTCCCTATATATCCAATCTTTGATTTCTTTTTCTTGTTTTTCCACTTCTAGGGGAATTTAGGATTGCACAAAGGTGCCAGAAAGAGCCATTGTAGAAATTGGAGGCTTCTTGTTGGCCAAAGGTTTCCCATAAGATCAAGGGGAAACTGATAAAATAGCAATAGAGTCTAGAGTGTACTCACCCATGCCTAGGCTCATCATTTTTAGTTTCTTTTCACACTCTATAAAGGATGGTGTCAGCTCATGAGAAGATCAATTATATGGAACCAATGTTTCTATAGTAGATAGTGTATTGAGAAATTGAGTTATCTTCAGGGACACCTATCTTAGTACCATTAAAAGGGAACTTGATACATTGATGATACATGGAAGGTACCACTTGCATGTGATGAATCTAGGGTCATCCCAATAACAAATTATAGGCAAGTGGTATATCTAGGACTTGGAAAAAAATATCTTTCTTAATGGGACTAACTTGAATTGGAAGTATAATGACACCTTTAGAAGGTCTTTCAAACTCATAATAGGCTTTCATAGTAATCTTGCACCTAGGGTCAATAGAAAATTTAGACATGCCTAATTATTGGATCACATTGGATGAGATGATGTTCAACCCCACACCATTGTCTATCAAGACTCGAGGAATGTGAGTATGAAAGATTTGGACTTCGACATGGAGGGAAAAATTATGGAGATGATTAAGAGATTTTTCATCTTCTTTAGAAAAGGTGAGGTATTAAGGTGAAGAGATATGGTTTACCATAGCTTGGAAAATTTTTGTGTTGATATCCATGGGAATGTTGGCAGAATGTAAAGCTTTTTCAAGGATGTCCTTGTGCAAAGGGGATAATTCCAACAACTCAAAGATGAAAATTTGAACCAAGGTATGTTGTTGTTGGATGACAAGGTCATAATTGGAGATTATTGAGGTAGTTGCTTGTTTAGATAATGATGCATTTTTAGGATCATGAGAAACTTTTAGAACAACTTTAGATTGCCCCCTAGTGACAATATTAAGTGGTTCACTCTGTGAAGAGGAAGATTTGACCACTCAAAATACTACCTTAGGTCTAGCATCATTATGGTGTTGGGGAGAATTTTTCATTTTGAGTACAATCTTAGATCTTTAGTCCTCATCATCATAATTGGGCCATTTGTCATCATTAGAACTTGCCATGCATAGATACTCAACGAGCTCAAGCATGATGATAACATTATCTATGTTAGCATAGGCATAGTTGATCTTAGCATCATGATTCTTTTTTGGAGTCTTGGAAGTTTCACCTTTCTCATAGTCATACAAGGGTTTCTTGAAAGCTTTATGGTTAGAATATTTAACAAGATCATCTGTGACAACTTTACCAGATTCTATGAGCTCTTGAATAACATCTTTGAGTTTAAAACAATGTTTAGTGTTATGACTTTTTCTTTTGTGGTAACTACAAATATGATCTTCTTGCTATAAAGGAGGTCTAATAGGCGGGTCACAGGGGTGGGAATTATCTGGTAGTATAACCAGCTTGTTTGCAATCAAGATTTTTAAGACCATTTCATAAGGCTCAACCATTGGTGTATAAACACGTTATTTTTTAGGAAATTTAGAGCTCTTGTCAAATGTTTGTGGTTTCAAACCTTCTTTTTGTTTTGTAGCATAGATGGCATCAAAAAGGTTAAACATAGTTTCCTTGGTCTTAGGAATGTCCACTACTCTATCATTAACAACATATTTGTTTTTATTCCAAGGTTTGCACTTGTCTTTGCCATTTCCATTGTTTATTTTGTCTTTGTTTACAACAATATCAACCTTTTTGATAGCAACATCCTCAATGTAATATGCACTCTCAACCATTACATTAAAGGATGTGAACAACTATTTTCTTAAGTCAAAGTATAGTTCAAGTACAAGCGTGTTGACAAAAATGTCAAAATTTGTAGCCTCAAGAACTTGCCAAGGGTACCTAGAGTATAAGGATCTCCATTTTGAAGGTATGTTGCAAAAAAATTTCTCGGTTTTTGTTTGATATTGCATAAGTCTAGCACAATCACAAGATGTTGAATGTTGTAGGAGTATTGCTGGATAAAGTGTTGTGTGAGTTCATCTAATGTTTTAATAGGGGGAGTCAATTTTATGAACCACTCCATAGCTTGTCCCCTTAGGCTCCTAGGAAAAAAATGTATAAGATAGGTGTCTTCATGCATGAAATCCATGTTAATAGCATAAAAATTCCTCATATGATCATGAGGGTCACCATTTCCATTGTATTTGTCATAGTTAGGAACCCCTATATCCTTAGGAAATGGTGGCATGCATAAAATCCTATCAAATGGATGAGTGCATATTGATTCAACAAATGAAGTTTTAGGTGGCTCTTTTGAAGTTGCGGCTCTTTTGAAGTTTACAATTGTGCAAGTTGTTTCCTTAATTATTGCATTTCTTTTCTCAAGATTTTAGCCTCAGTGGGCTCTTGTTTTTTGATTATTCATTGTACATCAAAATCTTGAGGGAGTTTTCATCTATTTTCTGCCATATACTAGAAATATTAGTCCCCATTTTGCTCCAAAGCCTTGAACATCAATTTTTGAGCGAGCTCATATTGTTGAAATTTTATGATATCTTCACTAGTGATCTCATCATCACTTTCATGATATGATTGTGATTGTCTAGGTCGGGATGGGCATACTCTTCCATTGACTCTAAGAGTCCTTAGGGGTGTATGATTTCCATTATTTCCACCAATGGGAACATGTTCAAAAGGATTGTGATAATATTCTCTTCTAGTTTCCTCATTGGGTGTATGAGGATTATGCTCAATTTGTTGAGATGCTCTTTCTCTAGTGCAAATGCCTTCTAGAAGTCTCTCATTTTCACACACTTTCTCTTCTAAGTGGTGTTTGATTTCTTTAAGATGCATGGTGGTTAAAATATTTTCACCCATGGGTGTGTCAAAAGGTGTTCCAAATGGGTTCTCATAGCTGTAAAGTGAGTTGTGTTGAATGTTGGCTATTTGTATTTGAGTAGAATCAAGATCTTCCACATAAGGTTATCCATTAGGGCACCTAGGTGGTGTCTCTAGTTGTTCAAAAATGAGAGAAGAATGACTGCCATTACCAACTTGAAATCTAGTTGTAACTAACATGTAAGGATATGTCTTTGCTTAATAGGACAAGAAAAGTGTTTTAGATTTGAAGTTCATACAATCAAGAATAATCACTTGTCAAAGTAGAATAGATGGCTTGTCAAAAGTGCTCAAGAATTTACAACACTAGTGACTCGATCTGAGTGAGTGAGCAAGAAGCTCAATAGCTAATAGCTAGCATAGAATGGTAACTAGATTTTGACAAGTGACCATAAATGACATTTTGAGACTTACAGCTGATGGACTAGACCCATCTTTTCAACTTGGGACAATACCTAACATACAGATTTGAGACCAGACATAGGAAGGAATGAGGTGATAAGACCCTAGAATAGTTAAAATGTGCTACAAAATTAGTTTTGGAAGGATAAAGAATTGTTGGTGTAAATAAGTATTTACTTATTACACTTACTTAAGTTTTACTTAGGTTAATGCATTATTTAATTATTTTGCATTATTTTATTATTATTTTAGGTGAGACACTTAGGAGTTTGTGAACTCTCACTGAGTTACGCAACTCTAATTATGCACATGGTGTCTACAACATAGGAGTATGCATCATTCACTAAGTTGTCATGTTGACAACATAGTTATTCACACTCCTTATTTAGCACATGTTGTCTACACCACTGATTTGCATGCTACACCATTGCAGGCTTATCTTTACATCATCTCACTTAATCCTTTGCTTAATGGAGGATAACCCATATCTAGTGGACATGTGCCTAGTTGTATGACATATCATGATGCTAATTTCTATGCATTCTAGAAGCTCTCCTTAGGCCTTTATATTCAGGCACTCCTAGTGTACTCTTGAATCCAAGTTATTGAATGAATATCATCATTCTGATCATACTCTATCTATTTTTGGTCTACTGTGCACTTGTGTTGAGTTTTTTAATTCTTGGGTGAATTCTGGCCTAAGCCAAATTCTTACATGGTATCAGAGCCAAGGGAGATTCTCATCATGTAGCCATTCGAGACTGTTCATGCTTCAGCACCTCAACTCAAATCCAAAGGATTCGCATAAATTGGGAGTGTCTAGAGCCAAATCTGACCTCACCATTGCATCCAGAGCATCGATTCAATGAAGATCGACTATAAATTTGCCTATATTGGGTGAAAGTTGATCATGAGGCAATTTTTTTTTGCAAACGGGCACCCAAAAGCACTGATTTGCAAATTGGGTATGGTCATTTCATTGGTTTGATTAATTTTATTTTAGATCTACATTTATTAGCCTCTGCATTTATTTTCCATTTTGCATATTTTCAGAATTAGGCAAAGAAATTGTTTTAGCCAAACCGGGTAGTGACACCTCGGCTCGGCTCTATTATTTTTGGTGGAATTTGTTTATTGTTATTCGCAGGGTTTAATTCCAATTTGATAGCATTGGCCATACCTCTGCAAATCGGTAGAGGATGTACCTGCATAATTCATCAGTAAATTAGCCGTATTCCCACCACAGTGGATAGTACAAAATCTGGCAGTCTGATCCACTTTGCATTCTAGCGACAACCAATACCGATGGGAAAAATCTCTAATTGGCATATGTAGCGCCGCCCACATCTGGTGGGCTCTCTTTACAATGCACAGTGAGCGCTTTTATTTTTAAAAAGTGCTTTAAGCCAAAACCCCACGAATGTGGGATTAAATCCACATACTCTAGCAATGAAAAAAACCATCGGTGGCATCCTACAGTTAAAATTTGGGGATTGCCACATGAAATTTGGCAGCTTACAGAGAGACACGACGTCCATTGTTTCACCCACGCAGTCCACTTCATCCTTTGACACATGGCCTAATCCATTCCACCCACCTGGCACATTGTCAACCAGCAAGCCTTGCATAGTCAACATTGACAAAGTAGGACAATCATTGCTGAATTAGTAGTCGTACCTACATAGTCAATGTATGAATTTTTCCTTGTCACCATTTGCACATATCTGTATAGTACAAAATTTCACACCAGCTGCCACGTCATCCGTGGGCAAGTTTTTTGGTGATGTCATCAATCTCTTGTCCTAAATTTGATGCCCATTTGGATGTCATTCCAAGGCCAAATTGAACTGCAGAGACGACCGTATGACCATCAAATTTAACCCAGTGTTTCACTGATGCAACCCCTCACCAGATCAATTTTCATTTTTGCAGTCCAACTTTAAGAGGCCATACTCACACATTTGGACTTCAAATCAAGTGCAAATTTTTTTCAAATTGGGTAAAATTTTCTAAATTTTTTAGTGGTGTAGCTATTTTTTTTTTTTGGTGCACAGATTGTTCAGAAATTGCATTTTTTGGTGATTGTACCTGGATAATCCTACATTTTGCAACTTCAAATACTCCGTACGGGCACATCTAGAGTCGAAAATAGGTTTTTTTTTTTTTGAAAGTGTGTATTTTTTTTGTCTACTTTCCAAATATGACATTAGATTATAGTGTTGTGTGGACAAAATTTTCACTTTTAGCAATAGGGCTTTTTTTTGCTTTGTAATGCTTCAGTATTGTAGCACATTATAAAGTTTCGAATTTGTACTCTATTAAGAGGTTGTAACAAGAAAAATCAAAAGTCCACAAAGGCCAAAATTGGAAAGTGGCCCATTGTAATCGCACTACTAATAAAGTGCCCAAAGCATCTATTTTTGGGGGGGGGGGTATCTTGATTTAGTGAAAGGGGGGGGGGGGGGGGGTTGTTCTTGGTGTTGTGTTCTCTCTTTTCTACAATTTTTTTTCATTTTTTGCATTATGGGAAACTTTAAGTTTCCTAAATTAACTCCTCATAACTATGCTTTATGGTCAATCAAAATATTGTAGCACTTAATGCATACTGGAGTTTCAGAATATGTAGATGGTACTCTTCCTAAACCAGTAGGTGATAATGTTTTTGCAAGTGATATTTTAAATTGGGTAGCCATAGATAGGAAAACCCTAGGTGATATATGTTTGGGGGTAGATGATAAAATCATGTATCAAATTAAGAAATGTACGACATCCAAGGAAGCTTGGGATACCCTCGAAAGCCTTTATGGTAAAGTGTCTAAAGAGGATGTGTTCAAAATTGAACATGAGCTTGTATCCTTATATCCTAAGTCATATGACTCAATACAGGACTTCATCATTAAGGTGAATGAATTAAGGATGAAGCTTTTTGATTGTGGGAGTTCTATAAAAGATGACAGACTAATCTATCTCATTCATAACAAGTTGCCATCAGAATATTCCACATTTGTATCTTCTTTTAACACCTCAAAGACTACCTTAGGGTCTACCTACAAGAAAGTCACTTTTGATGAATATGCTAAACTATTGGATGATCAAGAAAAGAAGTTGAAATCAATGGGGATTCTCAAATCACCTCAGTCCAAAACATTGGTGGCCAATGAGGGTTCTCAACATTTAGCTGAACAATCTTCAAATAAAGGAAAGGGTAAGAAGAAGTGGAAGAAAGATAAATCTAAGGATGCAAAAAAGAAAACACCTCACTCTAATCAACAAGGCAAGTCCTTAAATTCCAACAAGAAAGGGGACAACAACAATAAGGAGAAGAAGAAGTGTGCTTATTGCAAGAAAACTAGTCATGAAGAGCATGAGTGTTATCTCAAAAATATTGATGAGTTAATGAACATCATGAAGAAACATAATGTTCCATTGCCTAATTCTTACAAGGAGAAGGGATCTTCTTTAGATTCAAGGGGCAAAGGGCAAGCACTCATGGAAAATTCAAACTCTTCACAAGAATGGATGTTTGACTCGGGTGCCTCATATCACATGGGTTCTTCAAAGGAGGATTTTTCTTCATTGAATCACTCAAAGTTACTGCACATCTTCATGGGGAATGATAGTAAAATGAAAGTTGAAGGAAAAGGAAATGTGGAAATGGAAAATGGAGAGTTTTAAGAGGTTCTCTATGTTCCAAACCTAAGTTTGAATCTCCTTTCAATATACCAAGTCACTCACTTTGGAGATGGACATAGAGTTGAGTTCCTTCCAGACTCAGTTCAAGTGCACAGTCTTAAAGATAATTCCTTGGTTGAAATGGGGAAATTGAATGATCACAAGAGGTTGTACTCTTTCTCTCATTTTGTACCCAAGTCTCCTTTAAAGGCCTTGTTATCACAATCTAATTCAAACATGCAATTATGGCATGAGTGGTATGGTCATCTTAACCATCGCTACCTTCAACAACTTTGCACATACCACATGGTCAAAGGTCTACCTCAAATCAACTTTCCTAAGGGTGAGTGTTCAACAGATTTAGTGGATATGCATCTAGAAGGGAAGTTACAAAGAGGGAAGTCTTCAAGAGCAACATGTGTTCTACAAATGGTTCAAATGGTATTAGCAGGTCCCTTTGCATTCAGCCAGGGTCACTGTATACTTACCTTTGTTAATGACTTTTCAAGGTTCACTTGGGTCTACTTTCTGCATAACAAGAATGAAGTGTTGGACAATTTTATAGCCTTCAAGGCTCATGTTGAATGGAAATCTAGGAAAGCCATCAAAGTACTCTGCATGGACAATGGAAACATGAATGTGAACAAAAGACTTAAAGGCTTTTGCAGACATGAGGGAATTGATCTTCAGACTCCTTCAGTCCGCATAAGATGGATGTTGCAGCACTGAGGATTAGAACTCTTAAGTCTATGGCAAGTTGCATGATTCATGCCAAGTCTCTTGATCCATCATTAGAAGTTGAAGCAGTTTCAAGTGCCACTCACATTCTTAATCATTCTCCTCATCCAGCCTTAGATTGAAAAACTCTTTTTGAGGCATGGTGCGGTAGAAAACCTATTGTGACACACTTTAGAGTCTTTGGTTGTCTTACACGGGCAAAGAGATCTTCCAAGAGATGCAATGCACAATCATCTTGACCTGTACTTTCATTAGTTATGAAGATTATGTGAAGGCATATAGACTTCCAGATCTCGAGACACATCAGATATTTGTGGAGAAGGATGTACATTTTGAGGAAAGTTCACCAAGCTTGTCCTCTACTCCTCTCCACACATCATATAGTGTGGACACTGATAGTGATTCCAATGATAGTGCTTCAACAGATTCAAACACATGGAGTTCTGTTGATAGATACAGTGAGAGGTCACTTCATTAGTTTAGCCTGCATGCATACATTGCCACAGTGATAGGTCCAAAATAACAGGGTACATCCAGTCTTCCAGATACAGGTTCAGTGATAGATTAGGGGGATAGTATTCATGATCTGCCTCTTCTTCTTGATGCATAATTACCTTCTTCAATTGTCATGAGGGTTCCATTTGACTCTCTTTTTCATTCTCTACATGATCAATCCTTATAGGTTGAAGTGATTGTGGATACTTATGATCAACAGTTACAGAAGGGTTCTTCATTAGTTGCAGAGATAGACAACTCTTTGGGACAAGTTCTTCAACTAGTTGAGTAGGTTTCAGAGACACCACTTATCCATGGGATTCTTTCCACACATAGTGGAAGTGTCTCATTTGTACCCTTGGCATTGTTTCTTCCTAAGGGGAGGAACACCATTTTGCAATCTTGGATCAGCTTCTTCATCGAAGCAGTCACTGTTCGACATTCTTCTTTGGGGGGGGGGGAGCCTATCCTATCTCTCTTCCTCTTCTCATCATTTTCTTATGTATATACTAGATGTATGTCATAATGGGGGGGTCTTGATTACTCCATCCATCCATGCATCTCTATTTATCTCTCTTTTTGGGGGAGGGTTTTTCCCATGAGGTTTTCCCTCTTTGCCCACTTTATGGGAGATTTCATATTATTATATACATGGGTACCTAACATGGCCTAGTAGCCGGGACCCATATTGCATTTCATCCTAGATTTTGTAAGCTTAAGGGCATTCCCCTAAGTTACACTTAAGGGGGGGGGGGCGGTGTTGGTGTAAATAAGTATTTACTTATTACACTTACTTAAGTTTTACTTAGGTTAATGCATTATTTAATTATTTTGCATTATTTAATTATTATTTTAGGTGAGACATTTAGGAGTTTGTGAACTCTCATTGAGTTACACAACTCTAATTATGCACATGGTGTTTACAACACAAGAGTATGCATCATTCACTAAGTTTTCATGATGACAACACAGTTATCCACACTCCTCATTTAGCAGATGTTGTTTACACCACTGATTTGTGTGCTACACCATTGTTGGCTTATCCTCACATCATCACACTTAATCTCATGCTTAATGGAGGATAACCCATATCTAGTGGACATGTGCCTGGTTGTATGACATATCATGATGTTGACTTCTATGCATTCTAGAAGCTCTCCTAAGGCCTTTATATTCAGGCACTCCTAGTGTACTCTTGAATCCAAGTTATTGAATGAATATAGTCATTCTGATCACACTCTACCTATTTTTGGTCTACTGTGTGCTTGTGTTGTGTTCTTTAGTTCTTGGGCGAATTCTGGCCTAAGCCAAATTCTTACAAGATTCAAGCAAAATTTCTCCAAAATCCAAGAAACAATGAGACAAAAAATTATATTGTATGTCACAGTTTGTAATACTAGGGTGACACTTTTCTATTGGGCGACAATTCACCTAAGGTGGGGTGAAAAAGTTCAGTATAGTAGGGTAATATACTTTAAAATAGTAGGGAAACACAATTGTTGAAAAAAAGTGTCAGATGATATTTCCCCAGAGAGTGTGTGATAAAGTGCTAGATTCATGTAAAAAGGAGAGTTTCAACTCCAAATAGTTGTGTTTCAGTTTGACAGTCAGATAGTTTTCAAACCAGATAGTTTCAAATTTTAGTTTGTGTCGAATGACAATAAGGTTTGCAAATAGTATGGGTTTTTAGTACATCTCAAACAATTGAACAAGGGTCAAAACAACCTTTCCAATATGCATTTGTGATATCAGAACAACCCTCCTACAATTTTACTAAGATGTTTGATTTGTGAGAATGTTTACACAGGTCAACACATTCAAAGACATCAGTTAAGCAATCTACCATAGAGTCATAGTTCATTACTCAACAACTTGGCCCACACTAAATGATCCTTCACCTCACACCAAGTGGTTGTCCACAAGAGATATTAGCTTTATCATGGAAGTGCCATAAGCACAACCAAGGGAATACAAATGGTGAGTGTAAAATCTTGGTGTGATTTGGGTAATCCACTAGGATCAATCCTTGCACCAAGAAGTTGAGTGGAAAATAGGGTAGCTACTAAATTAGAGTGTTTAGAAAGGGATTCTATTTGTAATGTTCCTCTTGCACCCAATTATGGGGCACCCCACCTTGGAGTGGGTAGTAGACCTCACAGCCATAAGAGCACCTTAAGCATTTTTGGTTAGCATTTTTTTCATGGTCCCAATCTCATAAGTAATCACACTAAGTGAAGACAAACAATGTGTCTACCAAATTTTTGTGTCATTGATAGCCTTGAGTTTATAGTGGGTTGGAATAGCTAGGGTCACTTGTCCCCACTTGTGTCATTTGTCTTGGTTTCCCAAGAGCAGGCCCTCTAAAGGATTCTAACTACCACAGATTGGATCTACTTTCAAGAGTCAAGATTTTAGAGTCACTGCAAGGGTGAAGAGCATACTCTCCTATCTTGATTGTTTCCCTCAAACACACCAAGAAGATCTAATTATCCCATTTCTTTCAAAATCAAAGGGAAAGTCAAGATTTCTGATTCACCATAGGGTGAAGAGCATACTCATGTGCTTATGAAATGAAACAACTAGTAGATGTCGCACATGGAATAATAGAAAAAAAACAAGCAAGTTTGGTTTTTATGTTTGGGTATCCCTATAATAAAATGTTAGTAGCCCTTGTGCATTTGAAGCTTTGACATACATTCTTTTCAAGGAAATTATGAAATTTTTTTGAAGCAACCACCTATAAGCACAACTGTTAGCCCCACAAGTTAGTCTGAAAATAGCATGAAATATGAAAATAGTCTATTGTCAAATAATCATAGACTTGTAAATTCTAGCAAGCAACAAGTAACAACCAAGAAACTAACAAAACAACTCAATCAACAAGAAAATTCAAGCTAGGTGATAGTATTTGCTGGAAGTTTTTCATATGATGCTTCACAGTATATTTGCGCAACAAAATTCCTTGTGCAATATTTTTTCCTAAGTCAGGCAACAAAAATTTCTATGCTAGAGTGATAGAGTTTAGTATTAGGGTGTGATACTTTTATAGGAAAAGTGTCACACTACAATACTAACAAATGTCACATGATACTGTTAAAATATTGCCCAAAATTTGTGATTGTAAAAAAAGAAAATTTGTGGACAAAATGCAAAAAATGCAAAAATTTAACAAGATGAAGAGTAAAACTAAAGTGTTCTTCCCCACGGTGGGCACCAAAAATGTACACTTAATTTGTGTGACATTCTAAACCATTCTATCCAAGTGATTCCATGAGTTCAAAGTGCTTGGATGTCAGCTTAGAGATCCCTATCCATGAAGTGCAAGAGAGTATGATTCAAGTATGGAGGCTCTCAACTAAGCCTTAGAGATACTCTTCTTGCTAGTAAACCATGCAATGGGAGGTTCTCTTAGAGACAAGATGCAAGAATGAAAATGTCCACAAAGGATGCCTCAAGAATGCAATACAAATGTAGACTAAACTATTATGAGTATGCAAAATGTAGCTATGTTAACAAGAATGAGAGTGTTACCAATCCAACTATTATACTATGTGAGATAGACTATTGTAGAATAGAAGCTAAAAATAACACACAACATGATTCTAAGCTAGTAGGTGATGGGTGAGAGAATGAGATGAGAAGTAGAAGTTCTCCACAATATCTCTTCAAGAATTTGAATGATAAACCTACAACATAACAATACTCTAGAGTGTGGATCCTTTGATAAGGAGAGAGCTCACTCTTTTATAGTCATACAAATGGTGGAGATCAAGGTCAAAATGATGGATGATCAAGGGTGGAGTTTGAAAATAGGATTGATCCATGTGCACACACAAGTCAACCAATAAAATAGAAGTTCACTTCCCATATAAGGAAAGAGTCACAAAGCCTTTTCTTTTAATTTGTAAAATAGAAAAATGACTTTATGTGGGTTAGAAGAATGGGGGATTTTATTTAATTAAAAGGGGACATGTTCTGTTAATCAAATAGTGGACTTCAGATAGCATAGTCAAACTATAGTTTATAATCAAATTAATTGATTTTAGTAATTTGGTCTAGGCAAATGATTAATTAATTTAGCCAAAATGCTGAGAAGGGGGCTAATAGTCTAGATAATCATTTTTAGGTGATTACATTTTCCCTCTTTGACTAATGTGCGATTGATTTTTTAGGTGATTACAATTAGTACTCTTCTTGAGTCCTCATATCATCTATTTCTCCTAGTGCCTAGTACTATCACTACCAATCATGCATTCAAAATTTGCTATCTCACTCTACATTTTCATTCTTTAAAATCACATCTCTCTATTTATTATTGCCTACTTGGCTTCTTTATTATCTGACATAATTTGTTCCCAGATTGATCACACATTAGTGAAAGAGGGGAAAATGTAATCACCTAAAATAGTCACTTACAATATTATCCATTTTCTTAGTATTTTGGCTAAATTATTTAATCATTTGCCTAGATCAAATCATCAAAAGTCAATTTATTCAAAAATAACTTTTGGTTTGAGTATAAAATTCTAAGTCCATATTTGATTAAAAGAACATGTCCCCTTTTAATTAAATACAAGACCCTATTCCCACATATTCCTAAGTTGCACACATAAGTCATTTATCCTATTTTTGAATTAAAAGAAAAAGACCTTTTCTCATTTGGAATAGTCAACTCATTTTGATTGGAGGATACAAATGTACACATGAATTATGTTAAAATTCAACCCCACCCTTGATCATTCACCTCTTGATCTTGATCTCAACTGTCTATACACCTTTAAAAGGGAGAGCTCTCTCCTCATCTAAGGATCTTGATTTTGAGCTATTGTTATGTTGTAGGTTTACTTATAGGTTTTCTTGGAGCATTTTGTGGAGAATTTATGTTCTCTCATATCATTCTTTCATCATCATGATAGTTTAAGTTTATATTCATTAGCTTATCTTTCTTTGCAACATCATAGCTCACTTAGATGAATTAGAATGCTTCTTGTAATACTCTCATGTTGTTAATATAGTTGTATCTTTGCATTTTATTCTAGCATAGTCTCATCTTGCATTGTATCTTTTGGAAGATCTTTGACACTAGCACTCTTGATCTTATCTAATAATCTTCCATTTCATGGTTTACTAGCAAAGGCTGCATTTCTAAGGCTCAAATGAGAGATATTTTCATGCTTGTTTGTATGCCTTTGTACTCCATTACTAGGGAGATCTAAGCCACAATCCAAGCCTTCCAATTTATGGGATACCTTGGATAGAATAATTTAGAGAAGTGCATAATTCTAGTGTACAGTTATGACATGAGCCTAAACATGTTGATGAAGCTCGTAAAGATGAATATTAGATAAAAGTTATAAAAGAGAAATTAGAGAAGATTGAAAATAACAAGACTTGGGAATTCGTTCCTACACCTAAAGATAAGAATGCTATTGGAACTAAATGGGTATTTAGAAACAAGATGAGTGAAAAAATTGAAGTTGTGAGAACAATACTAGTTTGTAAAGGTATTCACTACAAGAAAGAATTCACTTTGAATACAATTTTTCACCTATTTCTAGATTAGAAGTTGGCATATGCAACTAACAATAACTTTAAATTTTATCAAATGGATGTTAAGTTGAATTTTTTTTGATGGAGAGCTTGAATATGATATATACATTGATCAACATTATGGATTTACCTTGACATATGAAAAAGATATGGTTTTCATATTGAAGAAGGCATTGTGTGGACAAAAACAAGCACCTAGAGCCTAATATGCAAGATTGGATAAACACTTTACAAATTTGGGATTTGTGAAAGGTAATGTTGATAGTAATTTGTACCTGAGAAAGAATGAAGAAAATTTGTTGGTCATTGTACTATTTGTGGAGGTAATGATGAAGCTAACAAGACATTTTTAGAAGATATGTACAAAGAATTTTAGACAATTATGATTCTAGAGATGAAATACTTCTTGGGATTACAGATTGTATAGAATAAACAAGGAATTCTCATATCAGAAGGTATCTTAGAGATTTGTTGAATAAATTTAGATTGGGGAATCATAAACCTATTGGAATACCTATGGTAACTAGATGTAACTTATCTAGAAAAGATGAATCCCCTAGTGTAGAACAAATAAAGTATAGATCTATAATCAGTGGATTGTAGTATTTGACACCTAAGACTTGATATAGCAAATCAAGTTGGAATTGTTGCAAGATTTCAAGAAGATCCTAAAGAGACACTCCTTGTAGCACTAAAAGGAGATTTTGGATATTTGAAAGGAATAACTGATTATGGTTTATGGATGGAAAATCACATGATTTCACATTGTGTGTACACTAATGTTTATTGGGAAGGAAGTGTAGATGATAGAAAGAGCACTAGTGGTGGATTATTCTTCTTGGGAGGAAGATTGGTTTCTTGGATGGGCAAGAAACATGATTACATTTCATAGAGTACACCAGAAGCAGAGTATTTAACAACAAAAATAATTATAATCAAAATATTTGGATGAAGAAAATGCTAAAATATATTGGAATTGAGTTATAGACCCTATTACCATACATTATAATAACACAAGTATAGTGAGTATGTTAAAGAATCCAATTTTACATTCAAAGACAAAGCATATATCTATTAAGTATATTTTTTTTGAGAGAGAAGGTTGTAGAGAAAGAAATCTGATTGGAATATGTTAGCACAAAGGAGTAGATAATAGACACATTTACAAAACCTTTGGCTAAATACACATTTGAGTATTTGAGAGGTATTCTTGGGGTTATACCCCAATATAGTTTAGAATAGTTGGTGCAGAGATTGCATTAGTCCAAATGTAGCATAACACTATTTCTTTTATTTGGATTGGATGCTTGATGCATCTCCTATGGGGGAGTATATGTGTTTGAGTTGACTCATTAAGGACTCTTGGTACTAGTATTTAATATTGTCTAAGTTGGAAACTTGAGATTGGATAAATTATTTTGGAAATTATCTTAGAGAATGAACATAACGATACCTTTGTCATTGATCTCAATAGGGGAGAGATTAATATATACAAAACATTATTTTGATACATTCCTAATGAGAGAGGGAAATTATTCCTTACAAGGGAGAGTAAAGAATTGAAAGATTAACACATTCCTTGCGTATATTGATTACTGTATGTTTGCATTCATGGGTGGCATGAATGGGAGGGGGAAAGGGAAATGAGGAAGAAATATATTTGGTATTCTTGGTACTTAGATATTTTTCATCCATGTTGTCATCAATGCTAAAGGGGTAGATTTTTAGCATGAATGCTAATTGTATTCCTATGAGGGAGTATGATAGAATTCTTAGATACATGATTATGTGCTTTTGTGTTGTGTCATGCCCAAAACTTGAAGGCAAAAACACACACACACTTTTTTTTTGAATTAATAATTAAACATGCCCTAGGTTTGAAATGATTGATAATAGTTTTAGTACAGGTTCTTTACTTTACGTCTTAAGGTTATAAACATGAGGGCGATTATATTGTTAAGATTTTGAAACTTTTGTTACTAGATTGATATCAATCTTAAGTTATGCCAATTAAGAATTAAACATATCAAAAGATATTAAAAATGTAAGTTACACTTAACTTTGACTAAAAGATAAAGGAAACAATCCAACATTTTCTATTGGTTTTAACATTTACATTAACTTGCAATGATATGCAATCAAATTTACTTACATAACAATGTACATGAATTCGGATCTAAAATTTCTTGCAATAACAAATCAATCAAAAACTACCTTAAAATTTATTTAAATAGCCAATTAATCGATAATTTAATCTACTTAATGGTCAAACAATTGGAGTACATTTAAATTAAAACTAGCTAATTAGTATTTAAACATAACTAAGTAACAAAAGAAATATTAACAATTACAAACAATGTCCTTAAACAAACATAAGATAACCTTAAACTTTATTAATTCAACTAATTATTCTTTAACAATTTAAAATTTCATTTTAAACTAACTAGATATATATGTATATATATATATATATATATATATATAAAATTAATAATGTTAATAAAGAAACTAAGATCAAATAATTAAATAACTAACTAATCTAAGACTAAACTTAAAGTTTAAAACTAACCTAACACTATCTCCTAATCTAACTACAACTAAACTAAACTCTTAACACTCTAACATATTTAATAACATTTAAATAAAACACAACTTAACATACTTAATAAACTAACTAAACATACTAATTACACACTAAAAGAAAACTTAAATGAGAAACTACCTACAACTAGCCCCCTATTCTAAGCTCCCCCCCTACACACCTACTAACTCTACCAACCCCCTAAGCCCACCCTACTCCTAGGCCTACCCCACCCCACGAGGCCCTCACATCTCTAGGCTGCGCGCTGCCCGAGTCTGACTCGGCACGTACCGTCCCAGGCCTGAGTCGGCCCAAGTGGGAGGTCAGTGCTACAACAAGGCTCAAGGTTGGACATAAGCACAAACCTGCTTGCTAGCATGTTAAATCACTTAAATTTAAATGCTTTTCCCCAACACCTGCGTCCATTTCCAAATGATGAGGGGGAGGGATGGGACAAGGGTCAAAATGACATCATCCCATGTGATGACCCAAGACTTGCAATCCATTCTTTTTGAAAGAAAACTCTTAAAATATGCATTTCTAAGACTGACGCCCAAGGAGAGAAAGCTGGGCATTGATGACATAAAGTTTTTATGGTAAGAAAGGCTATTTAGAATATTAAAGTTATAAAGGTTTAATAACATATGCATTTATTAGATATCATTTATATATATATTGTTTTATTTCTAATTTTAAACACTCATAGATTCTTAGAATATTCTCTGTTACAAAACAAGGATTATCACATTCTCTCATACAAACTCCAGCATCCTGTAGGTGGATTATTTGATAATTTGTCTACTCTCTCTCTCTCTCTTGAAACTCAATGTATATTTTTCTTTTGCAACTATATTACCACAATAGGTGCATGCATTCGTTTATAAATTTCTAGTTTATTATTTCCATGAACCTCAAATGGCCATGCATTTCAATGAAACCACATTACATGAAATAACCATCTACGTATTCATTTAACTATCTAATAAAACTGATGGATCAACATAATGACTAAACTAGTCTTAAGACAATTGAGAAAATAAGAGGTCAAAATGATAATGCTCCATTCCTTTTGAAAGGAGTATCAAAATACACAAAGTTATTTCTCTATCATGTTTCAATTTTAACTTGGATCTCTTGACATAATTCTTCCTACATGTTCTTGCAAATTTATTTTCAACACAATCAACCATGAACTAAATCATTTCAAACTTGATAAAGACACCATACATTTACATGGATTAGCAACATCTCTCTCTACCGTCCATATGAATAGAGGCATCACCATACATCACAAATTGAATTATGTATAATTGAACATCATGGTTTCATCTTATCTTTGATACACATTCATATGAAAACATAGAATACAAAATTTTTAAGAGAAGTAAATTTACTCAATCACTTATTTTATTATCAACCTGATTCAAGGCTCAGCTGGGAAAGAATCAGGAAGAAAACCCGGCTTCGTTGCCATATATAATAAGGTTTAAAAAATACAATTTACAATAGGATCTCAATCCCAATTTTTAATAATTTTATCAAATTTTCTTCATGATCAAATCAAGGAATATGTAATGTTTTCTGAATCTCTTTTCAAGAACCATGGAGGGAACCAATAACTGATCGGGTGACAACCAAGCAGAACCAAAAGGACATCAAGCATGCATAATCATACATGGTTTACACAATAAGATTCACAGTGAATCAAGACTAGGGAGAGGTGGATTCTTCCAACTAGAGAAGTCAAGCACAACACCAATTCAGATGCCCAATCGGGGCCAATAACCAAGAACTTTCGTTCTTCCATTTTAACTTGCCATACTCATACCAGGTTTGTGCTGACGGGTAGGGGCCCATAACACCCTACCCTTTATCCCTCTTCTCATCCTGAGAAGAGACTCTACACAGGTTGGAGTCCAACTAAACAGACCTCTCCCAAAATTGGTCACTTCTGCCCTCTCCTAGGGTGAGTAATACCAAAACACCCATGTAAAGAACTCAAAATTGCAAACATAAACAAGAAAGGAAAAACAACCAAAATAAAAAGGTTTACAAATCTTCCCAACATACCCACAACCATACAATAGTAAAACAACAACAAGGTAATAAGAACATAAAACAAAACATAAAAACTGAATAAGGGAGATGGGAGTTTCCTACCTTCACAAAGAGGTAATGGTAATGAACAAATTTGAGTAGAGTATCCCTCCTTCCTTCAAGCTTCAAGAAATCTTCTCTAAATGTAGAGATTGGGTAACCCCCACCACTAGACCAAGGAAGGCCTCTAAATAAGCCTCCAACTCAACCACCCAAAAGGAGCAATAACTATTTTCATCCACCAGCCACACTAGAAACTCCTAACTCAACCTACACCATGGTTAAACTGTAAAAGGAGGTGGGGTAAGACAACTCATGACAACCACTTGCAATTTTCGCACAAAGGCAAAAAGGGACTTTTTGAGTACCCTCAAAAGTCAAAGCTAGGGGCTTAGGGGTTGGAAAAGACCCCTAACCCATACCTATACCCTTAGGTTAGAATAAAAACATGTTAAAAGCCTTAAGAAAGAGGTTCAGAGACAAAATAAAATCTAGGAATAAGATAGGTCCATCTAACAACTCTAACTAGCAATTTAAGCACGTAACATTTTACGAGTGTCAAACGACACTGAAAAATCATAATTACAAACCATAGGGTTTCCAAATTTTAGCACATGGAGATCAGTTTTGTTCCTTCGTAGGGTTTCTCAGCTAAATATCTGCACACTCATTGCACACATCAGTAGTCCCGAAAATCACATGTACATATATACGTATCAAAAATTTACATAATTTGAAACATACATAAATCAGGGTTTTCTTGCATCCTACTTATATCCTTAATCATAAAGATTCCAACTCAATGTGTTAATCCCACATTTTACTGATTTCATCAACATACATATACATGAGCATTAAATGACAATCATCAAATATATCTGGAAATAACATCACACAACATGAAATAATAAAATATGTTTTAAGCATCAGATAATGTCTCGACATCTTGAGTCGCGGATAACAAAATAAGAGTAATGTATCACTATTCTATGATGGGTCGGGGGCGAGGCCTCACATGTTGCATTCATGACACTATTTTCCATTGATGCCAACATATACCTTATTCTATGAAGATTTCTCTAGTTGTAGATGTAGATGCATTTGATGCAGTCAATGGTAAATGAGTTAGGATGTGTGCTCTTAAAATAATATTTAGATATCTAGATATTTTATTGTTAAGTGTATAGAAAGAGATATCTAGTTATTCTAGAGTTATGTGATGTTTTCTAAAAGGTATATTTTAGAGATATTTTTTGGATAGTGGGAACTAGTAAATCAACTGTATCTTTTTGTCAGGATGGAATTTGGTTAAGCACATTTATAGGATATTCAGATATATATTCAATATTTTATGATCCAAATGGAAAATTTAGATCTATGGTTTGAGTTGACTTATGAAGATTATTTAGCATGTTGATTCCTGTAAGCTGACTATTATAAAAATCAATATGGAAAGAGTTTGATTATAATGTAACATGTATTGTGATATCTTAATGATGTCCTACATTATTCATTGTAAATTGAGAAATCCTCAAGATTGACTCAATACCTTCTTTAGGACTTGGTTTAAAGGAAATGTCATTTCCTTGGTTGTAATCATTAGTGAGATCATATGGGCCCATATGCATTTTGATATTTGGTTATGTAAAATTTTATTTGATCAGAGAAGATATTAATGTTGAGGATGCACCATGAGATTCAAATGAACTATATTGGAAAAGAATTTGTTGTTTAGTTATTTCAAAACTTGGATGAGGTTATCCTGAAGATTGTTTAGTGAAGATAGCATGAGGCTATTTGGACACTAAGTTCAGTTGTCCTCCTTTCAACACTTAACAGAGTTGGAATCTTCTAACAAGGATTCAAAGTATCCTAATAGGATATCATATCTACTGATTATATTTTATTAGCTCCAAACAGAGCCTGTTCTTTTACAAGGAACTTTTATGTTAGTATTTCATCTTGTGGGTATCATTCCCACCAGGGATTTCCCTCTAATAAAGGGTTTCCCTAGTTAATACATTTGGTGTTATTGTGCATGGTTACCTTTCTATGGTTTCATCATTTATTCTTTACATGTTTCACAATCAATAAAGATATTGAGATTTATTTTAAGTACATAACTTATTCACCCCCATCCCCAAGTTATCTTGGTGGGCTTTACTTTCTAACAATTAGGTATATCCCAAAGAAACACATCTATCGATAGTAAGAAGAATATTTAGATACTTGAAGGGAAATTTGTAATTTGTTTATGATATGATAGATCAAATGATTTTATAATAAATTATTATATTCATGTAGATTGGGTAGGAAATATTGATAACATGAAATGGAGGAGCATTTTTTCTTGAAGAAAGATTAGTTTCACAGCTGAACAAGAAAAAATATTACATATCATAATCTACAATAGAAGAAAAATATGTAGCATATAAATAATTGTAATTAGTTGATGTGCATGAAATAGATGCTAAAAGATATTACTATATCATTATTTGAACCTATCATCATGTATTGTGATAATACACCTACAATTAATATGTAAGAGAATGTATTTTTATATTCACAAACTAAGGATATTGCTATTACATATCATTTTCTAAGAAAGTCATTGAGAAATAAATTTGATTGTTATATATGATCAAAAAAGGGAAAATAAGAGATATTTTATTAGGCCATTAGAAAAGGACACTTTTGAGCACCCTAAAGGAATACTTTGGGTAATGACCCCAGCTTATGAAGAGTAATTGGTGAAAATTTTCACCAGTCTAGTATATTTAAAGCACATTCAACTTGGATGTGATGCTTCATACTAATCCTTAGGGGGAGTGGTTGCATGCAAATCTAGTCCTAGAGCTCTTAAGTAATGATTTTTGACATAACACTATTTGTTGGAACTTGACTTGGATGCAGATTGGATTGATCTAGTGCAAGTGCGTTGATGAGATTTTTATCAAAGAGGGAGAAATTTTCATTTAAGGAAAAGATTGCTATAGATTTTTTTTATTTGGCATATTGTCTCCTTTTCCATTGCTTCCAAAGGGGGTGAAATTTAGTAAGACTCCTTACATCAGGGAAGGAAATCAAGGGATAGAATTTATGGTATGTACAACAAACATTCAAAGATTATATATGTTGAGGATATTCAAAAAATTGTACTGTATATATTTTCTTTTGGATTAATGGTTTTTCACCATATGTTGTCATCAATGCCAAAGGGGGAGAATACAAAGAATTGAGGATATTGTTAGAATGATTTGAAATAATTAAGTAGGGGAGGAGGGTTGAATAAGTTATCCTTAGGTTTAGATGTACCAATTAAACTTTTCAACTCATCAAAAAACTTAGATCTATCTAAGTTTATATACCTCAGTCTCTATAGCAACTTATTAGTAAAATAAACTTGCAGTCCATTGTCCCAATAATTAAAAACTTGAAAAATGTAAAACATCAATAGTAAAACATCTCAAATAACATCCACACAAGTAAGACAAAAAAACCACCAGCAACATGTGACCAATTTTTTACTCTTCTAAAGTGAGCTCTGTTAGGAGCCAACTTTGTTAAAGGTTACAATGCACACTATTAGGTGTGACCCTATTAAAGGATTTAATCAACCTATTATAAGTGGTCTTGTTAGAGGAATTAGGAACATTCTATTATAATTTCACCTTGATTGAAGTATTTGCAAATGAGTGTTGGGTTAACCTTGATTAAAGGATATACAATTGATACAATAGTTAGAAAGTAATACTAGGTTGATCTAAATAAAAGAAACTCATTTTGCAAATACAAATCACAATTTGGTTCAAAAAATGATTCATTGATTGGCCTTCATTATCATCTCCATCACTAATTCTCTTGGTAACCCTTCAAAAATCACTCTTCACCTCAACACTTCATTATTTAGCCTTCTATTCAAGTTCACAAATCAACAAAATCAACAATTGTTCCAACCTTTTTAGGTTTGTTAACCTCTATAGGTTAATCCTTATGCCTCCTTAAATAGGTAGCTTGATCTTTTTTCTTCCTAAAAATCATCATTGATCTTAGGTTTTTGTTTCATCCTTCCTCTTCTAGAAACTTCTTAAAGATTTTCTTTGAATCCATGCCTAGAAATGCTCAAGCATAGTTTCTCCTATATTAAATGTTCTATCTCATCAATCCTTATCTTCAACACACTTTTCATATTACAATAATTCAACTATGTTGGCTAGGAACATCAATTCCTTCAAAAACTATAAAATACTTACACTCAACCAAAATTGTGTTCCTTAGCCTTGGTCATCACTAGATAACTAGGTCATCACTATACTTTCTTGTTTGGCTTACACTATCTTCACTCGATCCTTTTTTTGGTGCTCAAACCAACTTTTCTAATACTTTTTCTGTATAGGCGCTCAGTTGATACTATATTTTCTCGACTTCTACTATTTACTTGATCGATACTAGCACAACTCAACTTAGTTATAAGTTCCTCAATCTTCTTCTTTGAAGATTTATTAATCCTATGTATTTTTTCTTCATTGATCACCTCTTCCAGGCTTCAACACAACTATCTTCTCCACTTAGTGTTATGATTAGACAACACAATATCTTTCCAAATTCTAACCAATCAAGTGCCCATTGTAATTTCCAAATAACTCAACATTTTGATTAGGTCCTCTTATTAGCTATTCTTCTCAAATCCTCTTCATCAATAATCTTGATATGACACTCTAATTAGGTAGCAACTGTCTCATTGATAAGGTTTGACATAAATGAAAATATAAAAATTGTTCCAATTATATTTTCCAACCATTTTTGGCACTTGGAAGTGTTGTAGAGATATTGTATTAATGGAAGGTTTTGTCATTGATGTCGACATTTATTATTTAGTTTAAGAAAGACTCAGGTTATGTATATTGTAGGATACTTATCAGTTCAATATAGTCAGTGGATAACATATTTAGATATTAGAGTTTATATTTGTGTAGTAGAATGAGTGTAGAAATTATTTCTATTCTCTATACTTTGTATGATGTTTTGGTTGAGTTATAGAATGATTAGTGAAGATTGGTAGTAGACCAATGTATAGGAAATCATGATAGAGAAAGTTAAAGATATTTTTTCTATATCTTATTGGTGAACATGAATTAATGTTGGTGAGCATTAAAGATGATAGAAGACTTTATCATGCACATATTTTTGGAAGTGTGAGGGATTTGGTTTATTCTATCGAGTATGATTTATCATTACGAAGTGTAATATTCTCATTATAATGTGTGCGAAACTTAATATAATGGTTGTATAGATGCTTATGAAGGTGTGCATATTGTAGCATGGTCCTATGTAATTAATTGTACATTGGAGAAGCTCTAATAGGATAACCTAATTAATTATTTGTAAAGGGTGTAAAACAAATATGTTTTCCTTTTTAAGGATGCATGTATGAGTATGAAATTCATGTCTATGATATGAACATTGATGCTAGATTATTAGAAAAGAGAACTAGTGATTTTGGTTGATTATATGGACTTCAAAGGAACTATCTTGTAAAGTAAGTTTCAAATCAATTAGTTCATGTGCATTGGATATGTAATCTTGAAAGAATTATCTTTCACTTTTGTTTAAGCACTTAGATAATAAGTCTACTTGTTCTTCTTAGCTTTAATAGAGTTATAACCTTCTAACAAGGGTTCAAGGTCACCTAATACAGATATATCCTCTAATAGTAATTTTTGTACTAAATGAATCAAATTTTACTCCTAATAGGATCACATCCTTTCACAAGAAATTTATATATTAGTAAATACTCTTGTGGGTACCATCCTCGCTAGGAATTTCAAATTTCCCTAGTCATCAACAAATCATTATGTTATGGTGTATGGTTTTTAATTCTTGTGCATCATTATTTTAATCATGGTGATTAATTTCAAAAGTTTGGATTCAATTATATTTATTCACAATTGATTCACCCCCTAGTTGTGTCTGGACTTTACTCCCTAACATGGTGAGACTTGTAGTTAATGTATTATTCATGTTATGAGGATAAAACCAACACATGATCTGAAGTTATGAAGGAGGTATTCTAATTGACCACATAATTTTTTAAAGGATTAATTGATATCCATAATCCATCCTTTGCTAAGGTATTCCAAAATTTTAGAATCAGTTACATGAAATAGAGCTAGTGTGATTATGATAGATCTTGGTTGTGAAGACTTAATTATTGATATTTTCCATTAGTTTTTTATTGAACCATTAAAAGTAACCACAAAAAAAATGGTTTATCTTCCATTCATTTTATTATGTCTTTGATCATTGAAGAAAGTTATATTGTTTTACAAAACTTTTTATCTACCATATTGGCTAATTTGAAACAAACACACATCACTTATTTTGATGCATGTAGTCTAGTTTACAATATTATCAAACAATGTGAGAAAATTTTGAAACTATTATTAACGAGGGGAAAGATTATAGAAGAAAGGAAGGAAGATTTATTTCAGCTTGTAAAGGGTTATGAAATGGAAGACAAAATTTAGTCATTTTAGTAGCTTAATAGGGATAAACTTGATGGTATTGTTATGGACCAAAAGGTTGAAAATGACACAATCATGGATCAAATACATGTAAACTTGCAAGAGTCTACATGCATTATGACATTATGTCCTTTGGTTGGTGACTAAAGGGTTGATAACACATTTTTTAGATCAACTAATTGTATTTACTCTTATGATAGTAATCCTTTGAGCTTGCATTATGTTGATTGGATGAAGTACAATAACGTACTTTTTGAGATGGATGCACTATTTGAGTTGGATGATGAATACCTCTTGGAATTGATCAAGAGTCCCATATTGATATTGATTCAAGTAGAAGGTGGTTTCCTTGAATGAGGGACATAATTTTGATTAAAAATTGGTCTTGAATAGAGATGTGACTAACAATATGGCCTGGGAACATATAAAGGGAAAGGAAAATACAAATGAGTACCTATTGACTTTTTTCTTCTTGTAGAGATACAAATAAATCACATTTATCCAATTCCCATGGTTACTCACCAATTATAGATATTGATTATGATGATAACACTTTAGTGGAGTCTATTAAGTATGAAATGGTTGAGCTTGGTCTTCTTGATGGGGTGAATTTTTCACACAAGGATGTGCATTGTATGAATCCTAGTATAGATAGATGATTATGGAGTCCTAGTGATGATACAAAAATTCCATAGGAGTTATTTAATGCATCACATATCGTGACATCATATTTTATTTTTCATTCAACCCATGATTGAAGGACTTTATTTTTCAATTATTGCATAGGCATGGGATGCATGGTAGGTTGGTTTGGTACACTTCCCTTCTTGTAGGAGGAATCCATGTCTTACAATATTTCTATCTTTCTTCTTTAGTATAATTACTAATTTTTGATACATTTTAGAGGGGTGGTATTGTAGAAGTTGGATATCTTGGATATTCCACCTAATATGAGTATGGAAAAATATGATATTATAGATAGATGGGGGTAGATGACCTATTTGTTTGTGGGATCTAGGGGGGTCAGTCAATTGTTAGCATGAGCTTCTTATTTTGATTAAGGATCTTCTTGTATATGATAGAAACACATGGTAGGTTGATTTGATTGATCATGCACTTGGAGAGGATTTGGGATCCTGGTATTAGTATGATTCATGCATTCTTGTTGTGGAGTACTGATGAGTGACCTCAAATTTTAGAATAAGTTGCTTGTATTAGAGTAGCATAGTGATATAGTGGAGCATCCCCCTTGAGGTTAGGCCTAGTGAATGAGATATAGGTATTTTAGTCACAACAAGGAGATGCAAATTACCTTAGGGAAATAAATATTTGGGAAAGGTGTTAGAATTATTTTAGAATAACTGAGGGGGGGGGGGGGGGGGGTGAATCAGTTATTCAAGGTCCAATAATATCCAATACAAATTTTTTAATAAAATGAGGGTGAATCAGAAGTACTAGCCTTTTTACTTTCTTGTCAAATCCTTAATGGCATATAATTGAAATTATCATGCATGCAATTAAACATTAAACAATCATGAAAAGTAAACATGCATCACCACATAGCACAAAGGATTTTGGTGACCCAAAAACCCTCCAGGAATAAGAAGGTAAAACTGGGGTGGGAATGACACCCACAAAATTACTACACAATTGATTTCAACCTCTTCTAATGGTTTTTCCTGTTAAAGGCTTGCCCTATTAAAGGCTTTACACACTATTAGATGTGACCCTGTTAAAGATTTCTACACCCTGTTAGGAGTGTGCCTTGTTAGAGGACTTAAGAACATTCAACTTAGAATGCCACCTTGTTAAAGGATTTACACAGAGCTATTAGGCGCACCCAAGTCCATGGGATTTACAGTCACCTTCTCAAAAGAATCTTTTATCCCTCTCTAAGGATCTCCTATCCTTCTCCTGAGGATCTCTTATCCTTCTCCTAGGGATCTTCTATCCTTTTCTTGAGGCTTATCCACCTAGCTGTTAAGCTAACCTAGCAATGTAGGATTTCAATGTCTAATACAATGGTAAAAAAGTATTAGAAAGGTTTTGACCTAATAAAGATTACAACTCTAACCCTGCAGATTTTAGATCACTCTTCAGTTCTTTTCTTTGCTTGGCTATTCTTCCTTGCAGTGCTGACAGCTTGTCCACCCTTCAAGATCTATCTCCTTGATTTCTTCCACTCATTATGCTAATGCACTCTATGGTCACTTGATCAACTCAAATTCTTGATCCTTTATGCTTACTCCTCACTATGTCCTCTTCTTGATACTTCACACTAGCCTTATCTTGGATTCTTCACACAACCACACTTATGACCAACTCACTCTCTCATCTTTGATCTTTGACTTGTAACTCCTTATAAAGATGTTCTGTTCTTCATTTTTTGCTCAAGTCTTCTTGCTTATCAATTTGAATTGATTTTAGAAATTATTTTCCCTCCAAACTATTTCTTCTAGAAAATCCATCAATATTTTCCTTGAATTGGTTTGCATGGTTTACATAAAATTCTGTGACATCCACTCATCATCCTTATCATCCAACTAATTCACAAAATTCAATGTAATAAACTTATCATTATTGATCTGGCAATTCTTTTGACTTAACAAATAATGCAGCAACTCGACATCATTGGTTTACTGATGCTCGACATTAATTGGGTTACTTGACTTCTACTGTTGTTTACTGATGCTCAGAACCCTAAGAGATTTGCTCGACATCTGAAGAAATTTTCTCAGCATCCACTACCTTTTTTTGATGCTCGACACCTGAAGGATTTCTCGGCATCTGAAAAAATTTGCTCGGCATCCACTACCTTTTTCTGATGCTTGACACCTAAAGGATTGCTTAGCACTCATAGATGAACTTAGTCAGCCTTTGCAAATGGTTTAGTCAAACCTTGCATTTTGTAGTGTCCATTCCCTGTGTCTTAAAGCATGTCATCAATACATGATTTCATCATTGTCTTAGCTGATCCTTATACTTCATTACAATATCATAACTTCAACCTTTCTCTAGTTGTTCTAGTTACATCTTGTCAATCAACTAAGTGATAGTTTTTGGATCACTTAAGCAATTGTCATTCCTATAGTTAGCAAGTTTGACATCAATGAAAAAACAATGATTGAAATCATTCTTCATTCAAAGATCTTTTCAATCATTTCCAACAATCTCCCTCTTTGGCATTGATGAAAAACCAAACTGATTAATTGATTGAGCTGATCAACTTAGTTACCACCAAAATTATATACCAAACAAAAAACTTGTTGTCATTACATATCTTCCTTTTTGTATCATGTCTCCCTCTTTTGTTGATACAAACTAAATCCTTTGTTCTGCTTCTCCCTCTTAACTATTTCATCCTTACTCTGTATTCCTAATCCTTCATAGCTACTAGCTGATCAGTTTCTTATCTCTTCTAAATCTCCCTCTTTCATCTTTTTTTTTTTTTTGGTCTACTACTGATCTCATACATTCTCATACATCTCCCTCTTACCTTGTATTGATCAGTTTCTCATAAATCTCCCTATTTAACATAAATGCCAAAGGTGTAGCATCTTCAACATGCTTGGTGTAAGCTTTGCATCTTATTTCTTTTTCCTCTGTCACCATGCTTGTGACTGATCTAGAATTTTTGTTCCTGTTGTCATCCTCTGAATCATTCTTCTAATATTTCAATGATCTACTCTTATTGATGTAGGGCATCTTCTTTGTTGCTTTAGACTACTTGAGTTAGGGGCTTTACCCCCAACTTGCCTCTAAGATATTCATAAGTATCCTTGGGCAAAGGTTTGGTGAAGATATCTGCAATTTGTTCCTTTGTGTGAATGTACTCCATCTTCACTTGTTTGTCTTCCACCAATTCTCTGACATAATGATACTTGATTGCAATATGCTTGGTTTTTGCATGCATTACTAGATTCTTGGATATGTTTATAGCACTTTTATTATCACAATATAGTATCACAGGTTTGGTTACCTCTTCTTTCATTCCTTTCAATAGATGTTTGAGCCACACAATGTTTGTGCAATTGACTGCTGCTGCCACATATTCTGCTTTTGCAGTGGACTGAGATGTGCATGTTTGTTTCTTGCTAATCCAAGTAACTAGCCTTTTACCTAAGAATAATGCTCCTCCACTTGTGTTTTTCCTATCATCAATGTTGCCTCCCCAATCTACTTCTATGTATGCATTGAGCTCAAACCTCTCATTCTTTTTGTAGTATAGGCCAAAATCATCAGTTCCTTTGAGATACCTCATTATCCTTTTTATTGCCATTAGATGATTTTCTCTATGATTAGCAGAGAATCTAGCCACTATTCCAATTGCTAATGCTATGTTTGGTCTACTATGTACAACATATTGTAGTTTTCCAATCATGGATCTATACATTGTTTGATTGACTTCAGCTGATTGACCATTTTTAGATAGCTTATGTCCTGTTGTCATTGGTGTGCTGACAAGTTTGGAGTCCTCCAATCCAAACATCTTGAGTATCTCTTTGATGTAATTTAATTGTGTCACAAATATACCATGTTTTAGTTGATGTTCTTGCAATCCAACAAAGACCTTGATTTCTCCAAACATAGACATCTCAAACTCATGTTTCATTTTGTTAGCAAAACTTTTGCAAAGCGCTTCCTTTCCTCCAAAAATTATGTCATCCACAAAGATTTCAAATACAAGGATATCCTTACATTCTTTTGATTTGATGTACATTTTTCTATTATCATCAGTTCTTTCAAATCCTATTTGCACTAGATACTTGTGAAGTCTCTCATACCAAGCTCTAGCGGATTGCTTTAATCCATATAGAGTCTTATGCAATTTGCATACCTTTTTTCTATTATTTTCATCAAAAAATCCTTTTGGTTGCTCTATGTAGACTTCCTCTTTAAGTATACCATTTAGAAATGTGGACTTAACATCCATTTGATAGACTTTAAATCATTTGAAGGTTGCATATGCTAGTAAGGTCCTTACTCCTTCCATTCTGGCAACTGGAGCAAAAGTTTCTCCATAGTCTAGTCCTTCTTCTTATGCATACCCTTTACAGACTAGTCTTGCCTTATTCCTTGTGATTTCACCATTCTCATCTAACTTGTTTCTAAACACCCACTTGGTTCCAATTACATTCTTGTTAGCTGGTCTTGAGACTAAGGTCCATGTCTTGTTCTTTTCAATTTGTTCTATTTCTTCTTTCATAGCATTGTACCAGTCCATCTTTTATGGCTTCACTTACTATTTTTGGTTCTATTTTGTTGAGTAGACATGTCTCACTTCAGAGTCCATTCCTTGTCATTGGTCCTGCCTCTTTGTTTCCAATAATTTGATCTGCAAGATGATGTCTTCTTACATACTTTGCCAATACTAGTTCTTTCCTTGTTTGCATGTTGTCTCTTTCAGACTCTAAATCTTCATGTGTATTTTATCGAATATTTCTTCATTTCCTTCATGTTGACAGTTCTCAAAATCTGAATAAACACTCTCTGTATTCTGCAGCTTGACTTTTGAATGTATCTACTACTCAGCATTCACTGTCTGTGACTCGACAGATCCTAGATTTTGTTTCTAATTGTCATTCTAAGTTGCAACTTCACCATTATTAGGTATACCTTCATAAAATTATACAAAGGTATTGTATTCTTCTACTTTCTTGGTGTTCTCAACACTTTGAACTTCTGCAAGCTCATCAAATTTCACATTTGTGCTTTCTACTACTTTGTTAGTGTTAACATTCAAGCACTTATAAGCTTTGCTTCTAGTAAAATAACCAAGAAATGTGCCTTCCTCACTCTTTGCATCAAACTTTCCATTTCTAGACTCTTTACATATATAGAATTTGCATCCAAATATTTTGAAATTTTTTACATTAGGAGAATACCCATACCATAATTCAAAAGGTGTTGCATTTGTACCTTTCTTGACTTGAACTCTGTTGAGTGTGTAGACTGCAGTACTTACAACTTCTCTCCAGTACTTGAGTGCAACATTTTTCTCCATCATTAAGGTTCTAACACAGTCAATAACTAATCTATTCCTTCTTTCTACTATACCATTCTGAGGTGGAGTCCTAGGTGCTGATGTCTACCTTTTGATCCCTCTTTTATTGCAAAATTCTTCAAATTGTCTTGATGTGAATTCACCTCCTCTATTAGATTTGAGACATTTTAGGCTCTTCCCAGTATCTTTCTCAACTTTAGCCAAGTACCATTTAAACATTTGGAACACATATAATTTTTGTTTCAAGAACATGACTATCATCATCCTTGAATAGTCATTCAAAAATAGCATTATATATCTATCACCTTTATAGCTTTGCACTTCAATAGGACCACACAAGTCAGTTATGAACTAGCTCTAATACTTCATTAGAAGTATAAGCCTTGCTTTTGAAAGTTGACTTGGTCATCTTCCCTAGTTGGCATTGTTTTCACATGGTGTTATCAGGCTTCTTCAACTTTGGTAGACCTCTGACTTTCTTCATTTTGTTGATGCTTATCAAATTGTCAAAATGTACATGACATAGCCTCTTGTGCCATAACCATACATCATTAGTTTGAACAATGAGACAAGAAGCATCTTCCATGTCTAGGTAGAACACATTACTCCTAGTCTAGTCACCTTTTCCTATTAGACTTCCTTGAGAATCATAGATCTTGGCAACTCCATTTTCAAATTCAACCTTGCATCCTATGTTGCCTAACTATGAGACACTTAACAAGTTATAATTTAGGCCTTCAACATAGTATGCATTATCACATTATATCTTGTCAATAAGCTTGATACTACCTTTCCCTTTGATTTGACATGGTGCATTGTTACCGAATCTAACACTATTTCTTTCATATTGAATAAAGGTAATGAACTTAATTTTATCTCCAGTCATGTGATGAGAGCATCCACTATCTATGATCCATTTTTTATTCTTTTTCATTCAGGTTACCAGGGCAGTTGCTTCATCTTCATTTGATTCATTTTTCATAGCCACATAGACTACTTCATCATCATTCTCGTCAGAGTCTTCTTCAACAATGTAGAATCTTTTGCCTTTACCTTTGTAGTCCTTGCTGTCCTCTTTCTTGTTCTTGAGGTTGCCTCCATCCTTGTAATTTTTATTTTGTGTGCATTTGGCTGCAATTTGACCAACTTCATTACAATTGAAACAAATGATTGGCAGCCTACCTTTGAATTTGTCTCTTCCTCTACGAAATCTTCTTGCTAGTAATGCCTCCAATTGGTCTACATCATCTTCATCAGTGCTATTGTCACTAGATACATACTTTCCTTTTCCACTCTTTTTCTTTCTTTGCACCTCCTCATTATCTTTTATTGTTGTCTTGTCTTTGAATGTAGATTCAAAGTTTTCTGGCTTGTAGTTGTCAAAGTTGGATAGCTCAAAGGTAGTGAGTCTTCCAATTATTCCTTCAAATGACAATGTGTTTCCTAGTACACACCTTAGCTCTTGGATGGCTAATACTCTTATAGCATAGATAGGAAGCAAAGTTCTCAAGTATTTGCTACATATTTTTTCTTCTGATAAGTGTACTCCTAGGCTTCTTATGGTACTTACCACTTCTTTCATTCTTGCACCGTATTGAGTAGCATTCTCTCCTCCTTCCATTTTCATGTCATCAAACTTTCCTCTTAGGCTCTCTCTTTTGGCTCTCTTGACATTATCATCTCCTCCATAGATGTTTGATATTGTTTTCCACATCTGATGTATAGTACCACATTCTTTGATGTCATCATACTTGGCATAGCTTAGTGCTGAAGCAATCTCTAACATCGCTTGATTGTGCTTCTTCTTCTTATTCATGTCTTCTATAGTGAGGGCTCCTAAAGGCTCTACATGATCAATTATGATTGAGCTTTGTGCATAGTCACCTATTGATCCAAGGTGCAACTTCATCAGACTTTTCCATACAAAAAAGTTATCTTTGTTTAGCTTGGAAACTTCTCTCTTGGACATCTTGATCTTCCTACTGCCAATTGTTAGAATTCTTTTATAATAACTGAGAGGGGCAGTGAATCAGTTATTCAAGGTCCAATAATGTCCAATACAAATTTTTTTAATAAAATGGGGGTGAATCAGAAGTACTGGCCTTTTTACTTTCTTGTCAAATCCTTAATGGCATATAAATGAAATTATCATGCATGCAATTAAGCATTAAACAATCATCAAAAGTAAACATGCATCACCACATAACACAAAGGATTTTGGTGACCTATAAACCCTCCAAGAATAAGAAGGTAAAACTAGGGTGGGGATGACACCCACAAAATTACTGTGTAATTGATTTCAACCACTTCTGATGGTTTTCCCTATTAAAGGCATGCCCTGTTAAAGGCTTTACACACTGTTAGATGTGACCCTGTTAAAGGATTTCTACACCCTGTTAGGAGTGTGCCCTATTAGAGGACTTAAGAACATTCAACTTAGAATGCCACCTTGTTAAAGGATTTACACAGAGCTGTTAGGCCCACCCAAGCCCTTGGGATTTATAGTCACCTTCTCAAAAGAATCTTTTATCCCTCTCTAAGGATCTCCTATCCTTCTCCTGAGGATCTCTTATACTTCTCCTGGGGATCTTCTATCCTTTTCTTGAGGCTTATCCAGCTAGTTGTTAAGCTAACCTAGCAATGTAGGATTTCAATGTCTAATACAATGTTAAGAAAGTATTAGAAAGGTTTTGACCTGATAAAGATTGCAACTCTAACCTTGCAGATTTCATATCACTCTTCAGGTCTTTTCTTTGCCTGGCTTTTCTTCCTTGCAATGCTGACAGCTTGTCCACCCTTCAAGATCTGTCCCCTTGAGTTCTTCCACTTCTTATGCCAATGCACTCTATGGTCACTTGATCAACTCAAAGTCTTGATGCTCTGTGCTTACTCCTCATTGTGTCCTCTTCTTGACACTTCACACTAGCCTTCTCTTGGCTTCTTCACATGACCACACTTATGACCAACTCACTCTCTCATCTTTGATCTCTAACTCCTTATAAAAATGTTATGTTCTTCATTTTCCACTCAAGTCTTCCCAGTTATCAATTTGAATTGATTTTAGAAATTGTTTTCCCTCCAAACTATTTCTTCTAGAAAATCCATCAATATTCACCTTGAATTGGTTTGCATGCTTTACATAAAATTCTGTGACATCTACTCATCATCCTTATCATCCAACTGATTCACAAAATTCAATGTAAAAAACTTATCATTACTGATTTGGCAATTCTTTTGACTTAACAAATAATGCAACAACTCGACATCATTGGTATACTGATGCTTGACATTAACTAGGTTACTCGACTTCTATTGTTGTTTACTGATGCTTGGAACCCTACGAGATTGTCTCGGCATCCACTACCTTTTTCTAATGCTTGGCACCTGAAGGATTGCTTGGCATCTGAAGAAATTTTCTTGGCATCCACTACCTTTTTTTGATGCTCGGCACCTGAAGGATTGCTTGGCACTCACAGATGAACTTAGTCAATCTTTGCAAATGGCTTAGTTAAACCTTTCATTTTGTAGTGTCCATTCCCTATGTCTTAAAGTATGTCATTAATACATGATTTCATCATTGTATTAGCTGATCCTTATAATTCATTACAACATCATAACTTTAACCTTTCTCTAGGTGTTCTAGTTACATCTTGTCAATCAACTAAGCGATAGTATTTGGATCACTTAAGAAATTTTCATTCATGTAGTTAGCAAGTTTGTCATCAATGAAAAAACAATGATTGAAAGCATTCTTTACCAATTCCATCATTCTTCATTCAAAGATCTTTTCAATCATTTCCAACAAAAGGATGATTGTAATGTTCTCTTTTCTAGCCATTATTTATAGAGGTGTCATTATCCCTTTTCACCATGGTAATGTGGGCTAACCAAAATTTTATAGGGATCATCATGATATTTGACATTGGTGTCTTTAGATTCAAGAAGATTAGAGTCAATATAATGATATTTTTAAATACTTATTATTTATTATTAGTGTTGGACTTGGAGTGCTCCTCAAATCTCTTTCTAATGAACAATCACACATGATATTGAAATTCTAACTATTTATTTATTTTAATGCCTAAAGATTACATAATTTTAATAAAGTGACCTTTAAATTAAAAGAATCTTACTAAGTCACTTTTTTATTATATGGTTATCTCATTCTCTTAAGTGGAAAAAGGAAAAATTAAAAGGAAAAGAGAAATGTCATTGGGTTATGCTTAAAAGAGGGAAGAAGATCTCATTTGAGTATGTTTGGGATTGAGTTTGGTTTTCGATTTATCTTAGATAATATTGGAAGCTTGTAACTGCCAATTTTAGAACTTGATGATGGAAACCTTCAAGATTTTCTTGGTGGACTGGATGTAACCTCAATTCTTTTGTTATGGTGAATTTAAAATAGAGTTCATAGTCACATTTCAAGTTCTTTTCTGGTTATCCAATTTAAATTTTATCACTATTTGTGATTGGATTATTATTGTATTACTAAATATTATAATGCAATAAAAAAATTTAGTATATTTAATTAGGAAATATTCTGGAATTCATTGGATAAATATGAAAACTATGTAAGAAAATTATCTATTTATATTTCTAAAATTTATTGAGAAAATATTTGGGGAGAATATTCAAGTGGGATATTACAAGCTCCTTGATACTAATTGGGTTTCCTTCAAGGGTTACATTACACTATAATATATAGGCATTGTGATACACATGTCAATGTCAAGATCTAGAGCATTCTCTAATAACAAGAAATGTATTACAACAAATAGGTATTATACCAAATCATAAGGAACACAAGATATAAACCTTTTAAATGCTTGGATCTCCATATTTAGATCATTAGATGATCCAAGAGAACATCTTGAGTGTCACCAAAGATCCATGATTGTAGATTCCCATTGCAAGAACAAAATCCACCAATAATCATGAAAATTGACAACATACTACCAAAGAGAAAATGAATCACACCCTAAGCAACATAGATCCAAATAACTAGTGAGCTTAGGAACAAGAGAAATAATGTGTCTAGATCATACACCAAATATTATTGGTGTTGAATAAAAAAATTAAGGATCACTAAATTGGTCAACATACTAAAATAAATTAGCAAATTGGTCTGAACATAATAATTTTTGTTGATGCAAGATTTATTTGAACTCGAGATGCTCTTATGACATAGTGCAAGGTAGTAGAATCCCCAAAGGAGATGTCCTAGCCCCCAAAAAAATAACCACACAATGGAAAAAATACAATAAATGTAAGATTTGATATCAATTAAACCACTTGATTCATAAAATAAATGTTTACATGTAATGTGCCCGATTGTAAGGCCTTCCGGGTTGTGGACCAATACAACAGAAATTACAATAATAGTTCTGCAAGATCCCTCAAGATCCAACCCACAACACTAGCTAGTCTAGATCCACACTCTAGTAGAAACCTTCAAGGAAAATATGAACCTATTCTTGCAAGCCCAACAAGAAATCTCCTTATTTTCCAATCCTTAGATACTAACTCTTCTCAATCACAACTCCACCACAATCATGTTGTAAACTATCTCACATATGGAAGTCCTTTGAATAATTTATCACAATTTTAACTATTGAACCTCCTTCCATGAACTCCAAAGTAGTCATTGAGTAAACCCACAATGCTCTTGCATTAGACTCCCCAGGTAAATAGAAGAGTGCATCCCACACTTTGATGACCAAAGAAAGATAAAAAACCTTCTTCATCTTTACCAAAGGCTTCCACTTCATTAGGGATGACAAACTCAATTTATAAATCACCCACATCTACACCATTTTGTCAAACAACAGAATCTCCTAAATCTCAACAACCCAATCAAGATGCTCACTCCTAGGAACATATTTAACATAATGCTTCACATATAAAACCTCATCCATGTCAACCATCAACAAATCAAGAACATATAGATCTGTTGTACCATGTGGATCCAAAACCAAATCCACATCAGTAACATCACCAACAAATGCCAAACTCTCAACACCAACAATCTCATTTATCACAACAAGATGCTTTACAACACATAACTCATCACCAATAGTAGCCTAATCATCCACGACCAAGCACTATGCAATTTCCATGTCATATCTATCCAACTGATCATGAAAACCAATCTCCATCCCAACATTAACAATGTTAGGAATATCCTCAGCAACAACCTCAAGTTTCTCTATAGGTTTTGCATTAAACTCTTCAAAAAAAAAAAACCTCTTCCACCTTGAATTTTCCATGTCCTCTTCTCTCTTGAAAATTTCTTTTAACTAGAAATATATCTCTCTTCTAGATCAATAGGCACCAACTCTGAAAACATCTATGAAAATCAACCATCCCTTCGTTAACTTGATTAGTTGGTCTAGCTTCAAACTAAGTAGACATCTTTGAAAGCCTCTTCTCCACCACATCATGGAGATTCACAATCATCCCAGGGACTAATATTCTCTAAGACATCTTCCAAGATCTTCATAAAACCTCTACAAAAAATCCTTCCCACAAACCTTGTGACTAGCCCAAATTTCTTGCAAGTTAGATTGCAACTTGCCACCTCGTACAAACAACTAGGAACAATTAAATTGATAGATTTCTGGATTTGATTGTGTAAAGATTTTTACCATCAACGTTTCGAATCACACCAAGTGATCCATCATCAGGATGAAGAGAGCAAGAGATGTCAAAAAATCATTCTGTTTGACATCTCTTGCTCTCTTCATCCTGATGATGGATCACTTGGTGTGATTCAAAACGTTGATGGTAAAAATCTTTACACAATCAAATCCAGAAATCTATCAGTTTAATTGCTATGGATTGTGGAAATTTAATCTCTTTAACTAGGAACAAATCACAATTCTAGGAACACAAATCTAAAATACACATCACATATAATCTCTACAATCATGCCCATCTTTGCATCTTTGCATCCATTGATCCATGTGCAAATCCTAAGTCAAAACCACCTCATAACCAAGTTATCTAGGACTCCAAAAAGAAAAATCCACCACAAGATCAACCAAATCAAGATCTTCTCAGATCAACTCCTCTCAATCCAAGGTCTCGGTACAAACTTGCTCAACTTTGGCGATCTATCTACATACTCAGTAACAATTGTTCTCTTATACCATCTAACATAGTGCAAGGTCAAAGAATCTCCAAAGGAGATGTCCTAGCCCCTAGCAATTAACCACATGATAGAAATACTACAAAAAATGGAAGATCTAATACCAATTACAACACTTTATTCATAAAATAACTATTTACATGCAATGTGCCTAGCTGTAAGGCTTTCTGGATTGTGGTCTAATATAATAGAAATTAAAATAATAGTTTTGCAAGATCCCTCAAGATCCAACCCATAATACTAGCTAGTCTAAATCCAACTCTAGTAGAAACCTCCAAGGAAAATCTAAACTTCTACTCGCAAGCCCACCAAGCAATCTCCTTGTTTTCTAAGCCTCAACTACTAACTCTTCTCAAACTAGCAACTCCATCATAATCCTATTGTAAACAGTCTCACATTTAGTGGTTAGTTCACATACTCAAGGAAAACTCACCCTTGAGCTACTCTCTAGTTCCCACTTTGAATTGAATTTTACCCCCTCTATATAAGATGCTACCCAAGCCCTCCACTTATACCCAACTAAGCCACAACTTGGCCTAGCCCAATAAAAATTAAAATAAACCCTTACATTAAATGTCCATGCAAGCCACAAGTTGGCTGGAACACATATTAAATGCCTACAACCCAAATTCAATGCTCAAGTTAATCAACAAAAAACTCCATAACACAAAACCAAGACCAAACTAAGCATCAAAGAAAACACACCAAGTATCAGGATTTCACCAAGCATAACTAAGCTCTGGCAGTATATGTTGAGAAACAAGTTCCTCTAGCAACCAAACTCCTTCAAAGAATAAGAAACTTAGAAAATACTGTAACCAAACTTTATCGAGCTCCCAATGTGTGCCAAGTTCCCACAAGAATCACCAAGTGCTTTAGATGACCAAGTGCCCTAAGCTATGTCGAGATCCTTTGACAATTGAGCACCTCTAGGATCACTAAGTCCATTCATCCATCGAGTTCTCAACCAAGAACTTCCAAGAGGAGACCAAGTACCCTCTACTGAGCACCTCTTCTTCAATAGAGTACTAGTCCAAGCACTCTCCAAAGAAACTATTGAGCCTCCTTCCATGAACTCCAAATTATTCATCGAGAAAACCCACAATGCTCCTACATCATCTTATGTCACATACAAATAAATACTTATTCAACTTCAAAAATCAAGATGGGGGTTCCCTTATTAAATTCAACCCCTTATGTTAGATTGGGGTAGGGGTTGAATCAGTTATCCTTATGTCCTTTGAATAATTCATCACATTTTTAACAATTTAAAATTCACAACAATTGACTTGATAAATAGATTGACCCATTCAACCTTAAGCTTGAAAACAATTTTGTAATTCCTATAAAATATCAACAATAAATAGTAGTCTACATATGATAGACATGAAATAAATTAGAGCTATCATATTTCCATAATCCATAAATAATGTCATATTTGATTTCTGGGCATGATTGTGTGAGTTTTTTTTGTCATCAACGTTTCAGATCATACTACATGATCCATCATCAGGATGCAAGAGAATCAAGGAGAACAATTTTTTTCTTCTCCTTGATTCTCTTGCATCCTAATGATGGATCATGTAGTATGATCTGAAACGTTGATGACAAAAAAACTCACACAATTATGCCCAAAAATCAAATATGACATGAAATAAATTGCAAACATTAATTCATGCATAAAGAGTGGTATTTTTAACATGGAAAATTAGTTAGGTAAAAACCACCTATGACTAGTCATCCAAAATAATTCACTCTTCTAAAGTGAGCTTAGTTAAGAGCCAACCCTATCGAAGGTTACATACACATTTTCTAGATGTGACCCTATTAGGGGATTTACACCAAAGATCATCTAGACCTTATCACCCTTACATGAGTGGCCTATCTAAAGGACTTAAGAAAAAATCAAGAATGTCACCTTACAAAAGGATTTACAAATAGAAATATTAAGTTCACTCAGTTAAGAATTTTTCTACTATAATGGTTAGAGAGTGACAATGAAATGGTTTGATAAATTTGCAACTAATTTTTTTTGTTTAGATCTCCATTTTTCTCAATTCTTTTCTTTTATTAACTGGTCTTCTCATTAACATCATCAATCCACTTCACTTCACACTTAAGATTTTCTCAGTATGATAAATTTGTTCAACAAATTGATAAATACTTGACAACCAAATAGACTAATTTTTTTTCCTTATTGTCCAATCCTTATATAGATAGAATTTTTCTTCTTAATTTTCTTCATTAGGGTTTCCATAATTTCCTCTCATCCATGCAATCAAATACCAACTCACATTCATTTAATCTAGCAATAAGAAAACTATTTTTTGGATATTGGACCAACTATATCCTCAACTTGGATTTGAACTTTTCTTAGATCTCAAAACATGTCTTAAATCTTCACCATCTAATATTGCGTTGCCAATTTCATCTATTTATTTTGCTAACTAACTTTGTCCTTATCTTTGAATCTTCTATAATAGTTCAGATCTTTGCTCAATGCTGTCCCTTAATCAGTCTTTAACAAATTGTTGTTCTATACCAAAATGTGTTCTTGTTTCATCAAATACTTCCATCAATTGGTTAACACTATTCTCTCTCGGTAACAACTAAGCTCACTTGACTTGACATCATCTACTTGGTTAACATTTTTTTCTTTACTTAACCTTCTTCATATTCTTCTTTTGTTGAACACAATTTTGTAACTTACTAATTTCATATCTAAATTCACTTTACAACTTTATTCCTTTCTTACCAACCAAACTAACTTTCTTGAACATCATCTTAAATTTCCATTAAATAATGTAAAATAATCAAATCAAAATTATCTTTCCATAGACCAAAATTCATAAGTTAGCTAATTAGGTTCACATACTTAGTATCACTCCATTATCTCAACTTCTAACTTCACCATCTATTTTTCTATTCAACACCACATCCTTCAGATGATTGAAACTTACATGAATATTTATTTTCAATCAATTTGACATCAATGACAATATAGCAACTAATTTAATTCTTCTACATACAGTTCATATCTTAGTTATCTAAAATTATTCTTCATTAGCATCACTTCATTCATCGACATTAGTTGTGTCTAACAATCTCCCCCTTTGGTATTGATGTCAATAGACATATGAAATATACCATCCAATACCAACCTTCATCAACTCATTATCAAGATTCATGTTTTTCTCCTTCTATCTCAACATCTTAGATCATCTAATGATAACAATTCAACATCACAAATCTCTCCCCCTTTGATTATGCTTCATGTAATAATTCTTCCTTTATTTTCTCATCACATTTATCTATGTTATCATCTCTTTACTTATCATCATCCTAACACTTCATATCCTCCCCCTTTTTATTTCAATCATTACTAAAGCTCTCCATAGTCGTATATTTCATCTTTTTTAATCTTCTACCCCTTCAAAAATAATGCCAAAGGTATCTCTATTAACCTTATTGTAAACTCATTTTCCATGTAGTTTTACCTTGTACCTTTCATGTACTAAGAACTTTTATTTCTTCACATCATTTTAACCTTCTTCACAACTTTAGGTTGCTCCTAATAAGTGAACTCTTGCATCAATTTATAGGTAGATTTTTTGATAAAACATAAATTGATGCATTATGTATCTTCTTCTAGTGGACATTAGATAGGAGAATGAGCCCTAGTTTACTTCTTATATATTCAAAGGTATCCTTAAGTAATGAATTTGTAAATATATCAGCAATTTTCTCTTTTTGACTTAACATACTCAAGCCTCACTTGTTTCTCCTAAACTTGCTCTCTAAAATAGTGATACTTGATTGATATATGCTTTATTTTTTCATGCATCGCTAGATTCTTTGAAATTTTTATAGCACTTATGTTGTCACAATAAATTTTTATAGGATCTTTCACTTCCTCTTACATAACTTCTAGTAATTGTTTGATCCACACAGTGCTAGAGCAATTGATTGTAGCTGCCACATATTCTTCCTCAGTAGTATATTATGAAATATAACTCTTCTTCTTGCTTAACCATGTCACCAATATTTCTTCTAAGAAGAAAGCTCCTCCACTTGTACTTTTTGTGTCATTCACATTCCTTTCCCAATCAGCATCAGTATATACTTAGGCTCAACATCTCTATTTTCTTGTACTAGAAATCATAATGCTTAATTCCTTTAGATATCTAAAGATTCTCTTCACATTATTTATATGTGTTTCCGTAGGATTAGAAGAAAATATTTCCATAATCCTCACAACATGAGTGATATCAGGTCTTCTATGAAAAATATACTATAGTTTACCAATCATTGATCTATGAAGTCTCACATTCACCTCAATAGAGTCATCATTCTTTGATAATATACATCATGTGATCATCACTATACCAACGACTCTTGATTCTTCCATGCCAAAGGTTTTCAAAATTTCCTTGATATATCTAGATTGTGTTGTGTATCCCATCCTTGACTTGTTGAACTTACAATCCAAAAAAGAATTCCATCTCTCCAAACATAGACATCTCAAATTCCTTTCTCATTTCATCATAAAATTATCTAAACATCAGTTCATGTACTCCATTTACATGATATCATCAAGAAATATTTCAGCTATCAAGATCTTATCATCAAATTCACTTTTTAAGTATAGACTATTGTTCTCACTAGTTCTTACAAAATGGATTCTCATTGGATAAGATTTTATTTTTTCATATTATGCTTGGGGTGCTTGCTTCAATCCATATAAATCCTTGTGTAGTTTATAACATGTTTCTCTGATTTGGATCCACAAATATTTATGATTCCTCAATGTAGACTTCTTCTAAAATTTTATTCATAAATGAAGACTTTACATCCATTTGATAAACCTTTAATCCTTTATAAGAAGCATACACAAGTAAAGTTCTCACACTTTCTAATCTAGAAATAGGAGAAAATGTCTCACCATAATCAATTTCTTCTTCTTGAGCATTCCTCTTGCATACCAAATTTTCTTTATTCCTTGTTTCTTCTCTATTTTTGTTCATCCCATTTCTAACAAATCCACTTTGTGTCAATAAAATTATTATCCTTGGGTCTTGGTAATAGTGACCGAGTATTGTTCTTCTCAATCTGATCAATTTCTTCATTCATTGCTTTAACTAATCTTCATTTTCTAGTGCATCTCTAACTTGTCTAGGCATAAATTCAGAAATCAAATATGTATTTTCTCTCAACTTACTTCTTGCCATGATTCCTAAATTCTTTTCTCTAATGACTTGGTCTAGTGAATGGTTCCTTCTAATATACTTTGCTAAAAAAATCTTAGTTCTTTGTTATTTTGCATTTTCTTTACTCGACAGGGGTCCAATTGGTTTCTCGCTAGAAGCTTGTTGTTGCTCAATTATTGCATGCTGGCAAGTTCACATACTTCTTATTGTTTATTGGGTAGGGTACTTAATTTACCTTCCTATACATCTACAAATCTTTGATAATCTTTTGGTCCTCTCTTTCTTTCTTCATCATTCTTATCTACAAACTCATCAATTCTCACATTTGTACTTTCTACAATTTTGTTAGTAACCTTGTTCAAATATTTATAAGATTTGATTCTTGTGGAGTATCCAAGGAATTTAACTTCATTATATTTAGAATCAAACTTTCCATTCCTAGCATCTTTCAAAATATAGCACCTACTTCCAAGGATTTTTAAGTAGCTAACATTTGGTGTATGCCCATACCAAAGTTCATAAGGTGTCTTGTTTGTGCCTTTCTTTAGTTGTACTTAGTTGAGGGCATATAAAATAGTGCTAATTACTTCTCTCCAAAATATTTGTGCAACCTCCTTCTCAATCAACAATGTTCTAGCATAATCCACTATTGATTTGACACAAAGATAGTATGGGAAAAGGAAGCCAATCTAAGATAAAATTTGATCATTGAACAACTTGCTAAGAGTACATACATAAGAAAAGACATAATTGAAACAAGAGATCGTAAAATTCATAGATTTATTGATGATAAAATATTCCATCAACTAGAAATGTGTTGGTTCCTCAAATTGTTGGTCAGATTCCTATGAGTCATGCCCACTCAATGCTAGGAAATTTGTTACAATTTGTCCAATGAGTGGGTTTGATCCTTTGAGTATAAAATACCCCTACTCTTCAAGCACTACAATACCTAGGAAGGTACACCTTTACAATAACTATTTATAATGATTCAATGCTTTTAAATATAAGCTTTCTGGATGATGCTCTTGAGACAATAAAAAATTCTTAAGGAGAAATCACAAGTATAGAACTGAATGCTTTGGAATGCTTTAAAGGGTGAGAAAATATGAATGAGAGTGGATAAATGACATATAGATGAATTAGGCAAAGAACCACACAAACTAAAATTGTATATCAACTCAAATAAAACACGCAAGACCAATCATTAGTTCAATTGGGAAAATGCAATCAACCTTGCAAGAATTTATCATGAAACTCTTATAAAGATGGATCTGTACACAATCAACTACAGGAAGAGAACTTAAAACATGAATCATAGTATAAATGAATTTAACTCTAGCTAAAAGAGACCAATTACACAAACATCACATTACCTGCAATATTTGATAATTAAGAGTGCATATCAAGTTCGATCTATCTGATAGTAGTTTAGAATCCAAGAGGAAAATATAGTATGCCCAATTTCCAAATTGAGACAAAAATAGTATCTTTTATTGATTCAAAAAAGAAAGATGTTCAGTTGCATTACCTAATCAAATTACAAAATCATCTAACCAGTATTTCATGATTTATATAATGTTTTATTTTGATCACTATTTCCTATTGTGAATGATCTTGGTATCCTTTATACAAATCAAAGGATACATACAAGATTTGAATCATCACATCTATTTGTAACTAAAAACTAAATGCAACTAAACACATATTATTATAATGCAAATACTTAATCCAAAAGCTCTATGTAAAAGTCACATCCTTTTGTTTAATTAAACTTTTTGATAATCAAATTGCTTTATAATCTTCCTTTTTCTCTAGTTGGAATTTTTTTGAATGATTCTTCATTATTAATTATTTGATGAACAAACTTTGCACACAAAATTTAGTGAGATACTTAAAATTTTTAAAATAAATTAAAGTCTTTACCTTTAATTTGGGTTTGCCCAAAATAGTACAAATCTATTTTATGCACATAAGCACTTTGTCAGAATATATAATCTTCAAATATTATTTGAAAAATATTTTCATAAATTAAAGAAATTTTTTACCCTACTTTTGGTCTTTTAATTTAGGGTAAGAATATAGTATCCTTATGGTAGGAAAATATTTCACTATTTTTATTTTAAGGAATTAATGACTTTATTTGAAAGAATTTTTCTTGACACTACATTAGGGAAATAAAAATAATTTAAAACATTCTCATTAGCACTTCTAATAATGTTAGGCAAAAAGTAAATGATAACATTAATTCAATTTTGCCTTAATCATATTAAAAAAAATATTATTTCAAGATATTTAATTCTCATTATTTTCCTTTTAAACTTGAAAGATTCACTCCTTTTAACACCTATTTGAAGATAATAATAAGAAATTCAATTTGAAGATATATTCATATATAATTTAATGTTTTAATAAAATATTCTAATATTCTAATAAAATATTCTACCTTCAAAATAATATGTATCTCCTCACTCTACATTTTACATTCATAATAATAAAATATATAAATAAATCTTATTACCAATGTAAAATTTATATTTATTAGAAAGATAGAAATAATTAATAAATATTTATTCATTTTTCTAAGAAATAAATCAAAACATTTTAATATCTTCTTCAAATAAAATTAATTTTGAAGGTAATTTATCCACGTCTTTTAAATATTTATTTTGAAAAATATATGTAAAAATAATATTAAAGTATTACTTGCCTCATACTTATTCAAAAGGGCATCAAACTTATCATTCTTATTTTTGGGAAACTTTCTGCATAGGTTCTTTGGTTTGCCAATGATATTAGGGTTAAGATTCCAAGCATCAAGCTTCATTTTGTTTTTGACAACTCATATTTGGTGCAGGCTAGTGTCTCAATAGTGACACAAGAACACAATCCAATGCTTTCTCAATTATATTGTCAATGCCATTGTATTGAATGATGGAAATTGATGGTAGATGACATGCTTCTAGATGATGATCACATACCATTAAACTTTCTTAATGAAGCCCATTCTTTCATTAGTCTAGTTTTCCTCTTTGTAGATCCAATATGCAATGACGAGGGTATGACTCTTATCGCCTAATTATACTGATCCTCAATCCCCACTTTAGATAATACTACAACATTCATAATTTTCCTTCTCTCTTAACCAAATTCATTATATCATGAGCTTGATTTGGAGTCTTTCACAAAATAGGGATGTTGCATGTTGACACATCAAATACCATAGTCCAGATAAAAGATTAAAAAAGCCTCATATATGCATTACAATTTTTCCATATTTATCATAAATTCGAGAAAAAAGATAAAATCATGAATTGAAACTTTCTTATTTAACTTTCACAATCAAAGCATGCAATTTAATTCAGTGGATTCCATCTTATATTTGGGAATTGGGCACTCTTACATCTTTTTTTTTAAAATATAAGGCAATTAAATACTTCAAAATAAATATTGAGTTTTCTTATTAAAATAAATACTAAATGCATTAATTATGAGAATATGAGCTTTGAACTTAAAAATGCATAAAGTAATAATGTATATTGTATACCTTTTATAAGTATTAGGGTTAAATAAAAATGTTGATCCCACATGCATCATTGGCATGAAGAACAAGAAGAAGCATTGAGTGTTTTCATTGATGGCCAAATGAGAAGAAGTATTGAGTGTTGGAAAAAATGTGTGTCAAGTGGTCAAAAGGAAGGAGTTTAGAGTTACTTGTCAAGATGAATGGTCATATACTTTGGCATACATGGAAAGAGGACATAAATGGTTATCAGCCAACCTAGGCCATTAACGCAATGAGTCACCACTAATGTGATAGAAAATGAAAAGCTAAGAGGTGAAAGTAGACATGGATGACAAGCTACCATTGGCATATAACAATCTAGACTCTAGGTATAGGGTTCATGAGACTTCCCTAAACAAAGCAAATTTGGAATTCAAATTTTGAAATCAAAATCAAGCAGGATATTATGGTCATGGGTAACTACACCCATACATTGAAAGAGGGATACATTTAATTGGATTGGAGTGAGTATGTGTGGTTGTAAAAAATAAGAATATAGAGAGAAGGTGTGTCAACAAAAAGATATCATCATAGGAGGAGTTGTACTAAGAGTAGTAGAGAGAAATAAGAGAAAGATTGAATTAGGAAACAAAGGAAAAGGTGAAGTTAAGATACTCACCTAATAAACAAGAAGATTTGTGTATCTTTATAGCAAACATAAAAAAGATCTATACAAAAAATTAGTACACCACTTAGGTCAAACATTTAGTATGCTTTCTTACCATTACATCTATTTGTAAGCTCCTAGTAGGGTTAGCTTAATCAGGAAACTTATTATAAAATTCTCTAACAAGGTGTCTCCACCATGGATAGATTATCCCCACCATGGTTTTCATCCTCTCATCAAGGGTTTCCACATACAAAATATTTGTGTCAACTTGATGAATGCTTTCATGTGTGAGTTAATCTATTTTTATCTTACTTCCTTTATCATTTTCCTAAGTGTAAAGTGGGTTACAACAAGCATAGGAGGAAGAATAAAAAGAATAATTAGTTTTACAAATGGTACTAATTAATGATTTAACCCCCCCAGTACTAGTTGGGACTAATAATTGGTATCAGAATGCAGGTCCTTGACATAACAAGTCTAACAACTTCAGGGAAGATCAAATGGCATTGATGCAAAGAAAACTAGAAGAAGCCTTGGATATAATTGAGGACTTAAAAGAGAAGTTAAGAAAGTCCCTAGCTAAAAGGAAGAAGCTAGTGCAAAAAATTAATGAAAGTCAAGAATTCATTGAACAACGACACAGTGGGTCTGAAGAGTTAGAAGAAGCCATATCTAATTTAATGGCTAAAATACAACAACTGAAATAGACCTCTTCTCAACTAAGCAAGGAGAAAGACAATCTAATCAAAGAAGTTGCTAAAGCTCAGGTCAAATGAGATGTCACTATTCTAACAAGAGATGAAGCCATTATGGCAGCAAGGAGAGTCGGCGAACCAAACAATGAAGAGTGTAGTCACTCGATCGAGTATGGAACAGTTTATGAAACTAACTAAACAAGTACTCAAGATCACTGAGGAGTTAAGAAGCACGAATGAGATAAATCAAAAGTTGAGGAGATTCAACAAGATATTTGAAAAGATTGATGAGCAAATAAAGGCTCAAAGGATAACTAAAAGCATGGTTAGCCTTGGCTACCAAGGTGATATCAAGAATGAAGGAGGAGAGACTTCTAAAGGAAAGAGCCTAAACAAAAAAAGACCAAGAAACAAGTCTCCAAATTGTAGGGGTGTTGGTAAACTCGCTTGTATATTTTTTGGTAACATAGGGCACACATCTAGTGTATGTTGGTTTAAGAAGATAGCACCAGTTCAACAGTGTACCTACAAAGGATTGTAACAACTTCCATCTTTATGGTCATGCTACATGATAATGTATATCTCATTAATCAATGTATGTTTCTAATACTGCAATATGTATGGACACAAGGTAGAAGGTTGTAGAACTAGAGCTTGAGCCAATCAAAGGTCTCATATGACAACAAGTCTAGTTGGAAGAGACAAGTTTCCCATACTAGTTTGAATGATCTATGGAAATGAGGGACACCAAACACTCATTGTAATATGGGGAGAAATCCAACAAAAAGAATTAGACCATGAAAAGGTACTAGAATGACCTTTTATATTTGCCATATAATTGGACATCTTTCAAGAGATTGTAAGTGCAGTAGAAGATGAGGCAATAAGTCTCTAGTTAGAAAAGAGCAAACTATGATCATAGAATAGTTGGAGAAAGACATCACCACTAAGTGGACTAAGAAGAGAGAAGTGGATGAGAAAAATATAGTTGAGGTAAAGGACTCATTGGTCACTGGTGAGACCTCACAAACTGGCTAAGCTTACATAGCTTTGAGGGGTGAAAACAAAACTAAGGAAAATAATCTGAAATTGGTTCCCTAAATCAAAACTAGTAGCAATGTCTATGGAGGGAAGAAATGAAAACATTCACTAGTACATTAGGCCTCTATTTTTGATGAACATTTTCGTTGACAAGCCAATTTGGCTAGTTAAATTTATTTATTTTTAAATATGATTTCAAAAATGTCCAAATTACGATGAAAGTTAAGTTTATGATCAAAATTTCAACATTGCCAGGACCATATTAATTTTTTTAAAAGTTAAAATAGTTCATTTTATTTTCATGCAGACTAAAATTTGGGCAAGGAGAAACCACAACAAGAGGTAATGCCCTTATCAAATTTGAGGGTTGATTTTATGCTAGGTACATTCCTTATTTGATTTACCTAGTCTGAATGTGAATTCACTATAACCATTATCACATTCAAGCAACACAAATTGTGGCATCAATATTCTTGAGATGACTTCCAAACTCATTTCTTCTCCTTATCTTTACATTGAGACTTCAATACTTGTATAGCACAGATATAATTTGAACCAAGAACTCAAAATGATGAGTACTGAAAAAATCAATGGGTTAAACTCTATTATGTCATGACACCTTGAGTAAATTTGTTTGGATGTTCTAGGTTAGGTATTTTGACTGCTCCATGTTAGGTGATTTGGAAAGATATATACTAATATATAGAACACTAGCAAGATATAGAGAATATTAGGATATATGGCCCCTGATTTTTCTTGTTAAAGCCTCAAGATAAATGAACAATGTGATGTGTATGGCTTTGGGGTTGTAACAACCTAAAACATTACCAAAACCAAAAGATAACAATACTAACAAAAGAATCCATATATATATATATATATAAATAAATAAATATATATATATATATATATAACAATAAGATTAAAACCCAAACAAATTTTTTTGTTAACAACAAAAATCCAATACATATAAACCTTTATAAATTAGGTACAGTAAAGTACTCATAATAGCAATGAACAATTTACATTAATGCTTCAGAGTATATTATATATCTATACTCTTTTTCAATTACAAAATCTTTTAAATACATTCAAATTAATATTGGATCTAAAAGTTAAACAACCATTTTCTTCTAAGTCCATAATCAACCTTATCTCGAACCTAAATTCAAAACAACACAATCACAAAACAACAACATGGCTTAATAACACTAATCAAATTGATAAGATCTCTAGTAAACCTGCATGTTGGATTTCATAACAATATTATATTCATTTAATCCAAATAACAGATATACTGAAAATACCATTTTCTTTTCACAATCAAATTATACAGAAAGTACATAAATTTCTTACACACAGATATGTAGAAATAAACTCACACAGAATATGACAAGGTAATGATCCAGTAGTCCATGGGTATCAACATAAGAATATATTTCAATTCTAACAATCTATTCATAAGGAAGAATACATATATGTTGATACATATAATTTAATACATACATACATACATACATACATACATACATACATACATACATACATACATACATACATACATACATACATATATATATATATATATATATAAAATAGCCTATAAATTTTAAAGTCAGAACTAAAATAGATAGTTAATCTTTTCCTTCGTAAATCTAATTACGTGTTGTTACCAGATAATTATGTTTTCGTATTCAAAAACAACACATTAACTGTTTAATTCTGTGACACACACAGAACTCCAAATACCAATTTACTCATTTACATAAATCGTTTGATAAAATGCCTCTTCCCAATCCAAAGCAATAGCATAACTAAAGTTATAAACATTGAATACAACTGTATGTAGTTATATGAATCCAAAACATCATGCACAATCAACAAGATTTTGATTGTTCTACATGTAACCTCTAGCATGGTGATAATTGTAAAAAAAAATAATGCTGACAAAATGAAAATCCAACCTTGTTTTAGGTTTACTTCTAACTGTTTGACATAATGCCTGCACCTAAATTCATACAAGTGACTCGATGGAAAACCACTGATGAAATTTCCAACAACCCAAAAAAAATCCTTCTAAAAGTTTAACACAATATCTACGCCTTGATTTCAAGCAAACTGTTAGATAAAAATAATCATGTTCTAGTTCGTGATAATAATTTAATGTATTTTGTCCAACCCCAGTCTCATGTTTGTGCCTCGGTTCATAGTGATGAGTTCATAGATCACTGTGAACTTGTGACCATGGTTGAGTTGCATACATCCAAAAGAATAAACACAGAGGCATGGTACACACAAAGCTCGGCTCAATAGAAGTCGATAACCACATTCTCATAATGAACTACAGCCATGAGTCATTCATAAAATACAACAAAACCCAAAAACAAACAACATTACCAAATTGAAATCCCCATACCCACACTCAAGAATGAGTATAAACAAAGCTTCAGCAACATACAATGTCGAACCCTGCTTATATCCATGCTTGGATGTTGATATCAATCACGATATCTAAAGGAACATTAAAAAAAAATAGAGGATAAAGTTAAAGAAAAGCCCCTTTCCTATAAAAGTGTAGAGTGATACACAAGAAAAATTTCTTGGAGAGCCCTTTACTTCATACTAGCAGCCCAAGCCTCCAAACCCTTTTAAACCTTGTCACAGAGATAACAATGAAACCCTTAAGAAAGCGAAACTAAGAAAATGCAACCATGAAATGACAAAAACCAAGAAAAGTACAAAATTGCGAACATATAAAGAGCTGGAGTGAGTCAAAAATCTCCTTCATGGCTAACAATTCCCTAAGATTAGCGCCGAGAAACCTGTTCAACAGAGGCTTCATATTTTTCCAATTGGAGTTCATAATGACAAACTAGAAACAAGTTACAACTAACGCCTAGCAAACAGAATGACTAGACATGCGAAGAAATGCTCATAACTGCGAGCTTATCCCTTAATCTCCACTATCTTAGCCTTCTTCAACACTTGGAAACAATGGTACTAGCTCGACGTTTGAAGAACCTGCCAGCCTTTAATTCCCATTAACATGGTCGCCAATGCCTAGTCCAAAACAATGCCAAGTTTAAATTATGCATTGATAAGCCTAGGCTATGCTTCCAGTTTAGGTTTAGATTAAGTTTTAATTCCATGCGATAGGTTAGACACTAACTTAGATAGATATGCATGAGAATATACATATTTATACTTAATATTAATATTAATATTAATATCAATATTAACATTAATATTAATACTAGTTAATATTAATCCCATTATCATATAAATGTTGTTAATAGATAAGTATATATATATATATATAAATATTTATATATATGAACTAATATATATATATATATTTATATCATAATAAATGCACTTATATTTATATATATATATATATATATATATATATATATATATATATTTATACAATGCTATACATACATACATACATACATATATACATATATATACATACTTAAATCCGGCAAATAACAGATTCAAGGTGCTACTAAAATTTAATGCCACCTCAAATATAAGTCTGAAAGTACAAACTAGATGAATAGTAAAACTGAAACCATACTATCATTGCTTTATTATTTAAAGTTTGATTCCTAAATCTAAATTGATTCAGATAATAAGATTCTGAATAAAACACAATACTGAAAGTATTGAAACATCTATTCTGAGAATTAGATTTTAGTAACGTCTGAATTCTCATAGAGTTTAACATAATGATGCCAAAATTAAAATAACTTCAACAAGTACCAACTATACAAAATTAAAACTAATCTCATGATCCACGGTGTTAGATGTAGAATTGTCAGGGCCATGATAGGGGTGTTGCTTCTAATACTTGTTACAGATAGGAGGCATGTTGAATACATGAAGGATGATGTTGTGATTCTGTATGATAATGTGTGATCATTTCTCAATGAAGGAAAGCTTTTATATTGCATCAAACCAACTTTGTTTGAATATCCTAAAGATAAGGTTATTCCTATCATTAAACTTGGGCTGATATTCTCATCCCCCAAGTACCTTAAAATAGGTTAGTTCATGTGGCAGAGGTAGTACACATACTTTAGCTAGTTAGATTACCAACAAAGAGTAGAGAACTTCTTTTTAGGGAAGTTGAAGAAGCTTGACTTTGGATGAAACATTTATCAAACACAAAGTGTAAGTCATACTTCTTAAGAGGAGTTTCATTGTGAGCCCTGTCAATCTTGTGAATCTATAATATCTAGAGCTATAAACAATTGTAGCCATTTTGTTGCTTGGTAGACAAGATATAGAGTAGGGCCAATTATATATTAGATTGAGGGAGAATGTGCTTTTATCAGTGTCAAGTTTCATTGTCCAAACTCAAAATTCTTTTGAGAGTGTGCTTTTCCATTTACTTGTTTTTTTTTATGGAAGGTTTCTATTATTTCTGCTAGACGATATATTATTCACTAGATAAATTTTTGCATATTAGTTTTATTTAAATTTTTTAAATGAGAAAAATATATTATTTGCCCAAAATATAAATAATTTTCTCTTGTTATAATGTTTACAACTTGTTATCATGTGTCACTAATATACATAGATACATACATACATACATAATGTTTACAACTTGTTATCATTTGTCACTAATGTATATAATACACACACACACACACACACACACACACACACACACACACACACACACACACACACACACATTAGTGATAGATGATAACAAGTTGTAAACATTATAACAAAAGAAAATTATATATATATATAGAGGGCTCACAATGAAACTCCTCTTAAGAAGTGTCACTTACACTTTGTGTTTGATATATTAACTGAGAAAATAAGCTAGTACAAATATTACAGGAAAATAAACTTTAAAACATGCCCTAAGGGCTTACAATAGTATAAATCTGGAGATAATTTCTCCTTTCAGTACCTCCTCTCAAACTCCACTCCGAACTGCCTTTTACAATGCCAGAAATCTCCTTAAATAGACCCTGGAGGGTTAAGGACTAGGAGTACATTCTAGAAAGTGCTAGTAGGCATCCATCGACCAAATAGAAGGTTCCAAAAGCTGCATTAGAAGTCAACGCAAATCTAGAAGAATCTAGAAATGGTAACTGAACTTCCGGGAGGCATAACTTTTGAACCGTAGCTCCGATTGACGAACCGTTTACATTTTTGAAAAGCTCTCGAAGTGCTCTATAGCCCTATGGATGAGCTTCACTCATCCTCCATTTTTTGGCCCTTTTCAAGGTCATTTAATGCCCCTAACCTAACTTTGAAGCATTCTTAGGAGGTCTCCAAAACCCAAAAAATTGCAATAACTTTCGAGCCGTTGGGCCTTTTGACCTAATTCTTTTTCTGGAATGCTCTAAATCACAATTACATTCATCTGACCCATTCACACCTCCTAGTTCACCAAAATGATGGCCCAATTACATACTCCTATTTTTTTGAGATTTATACAAACACTGATAGTGGAACTGTGAGAGTTGGAACCTTTATTTGACCCAAAGGGGTATCCAAAAATGAAAACACATGAAACAAAAACTAAGTCTAAGTACATTTTTTGGGTGACACAGGATTGCCCTTATACCTCTGGATGCTCCTGCATCAGACACCCAGGGTAGATTGAAAAGTGACCTTGTCACTTTATGAATGGTAGAGGAAATCCCAAATGGGAAACCTCAGCTACTAAAATCAAAGTTGAGTCCTCGATTGGTCGTCCTTTCCATTTGACCAAATACTTTTCATACTGCCTGTTCCTGGTACTCCTACCCACATGATCATCTAGAATGTCTTCAATCTCCTCCTTCTTAGAACCAGGAATTGGACATGGCTCTAACACCAGCTCCTCATCTGCACCATCATCATGATACTCTGTTAAATCTGCAATGTTGAAAATGGGAGAAATGTGAATACCATCTGGCAGTTCCACTTCATATGCATTTCTTGAGTCATGTTTCTTCAAAATTTTGCAAGGGCCAAATTTCTTCATTTTCAGCTTGTTGTAAGTACCGGCTGGAAATATTTCTTTTCATAAGTGCACCATGACTAGATCTCCTACTTGGAATTCCTTATGTCTTCTCCTTTGATTAGCCCTAGCTTTATACTCTTGATTCATCCCGGTAATGTGTGCTTGAACCTCCTCATGTAGACTCTTGATATGTTTAGCAAATTCCTCAGCTTCAGCACTTGTCCTCTCCCCTTGTTCTATCTTCCTCAATTCTGGTGCATTCCTTAGGCTATTCCCATATACAATTTGGAATGGTGATTTTCCAGTACTTCTATTTATAGAGTTATTGTAAGCCAGCTCTACTTGTGGTAGAATCAAATCCCATCCTTTGGGCTTATCCCCAACTAAACATCTCAACAAATTGCCCAAACTTCTATTTACCACTTCTGTTTGACTGTCAATTTGTGGGTGATGTGTGGAACTGAATTTTAGGTTTGTTCTCAACTTTTTCCACAATGTCCTCCAAAAATACCCCGCAAATTTAGTATCTCTGTCAGAAACTATACTCCTTGGAAGACCATGTAATATTACCACTTCTTTGAAAAACAAGTCTGCAATATGGACAACATCATGAGTTTTGTGGCATGGAATGAAATGTGCCATTTTGGAGAACCTATCAACCACCACGAATATTGAGTCATTACCCCTTTGTGTCCTTGGCAATCCAAGAACAAAATCCATACTTATGTCCTCCCATGGCCTTGATGGAATAGGGAATGGCTGATATAGGCCACTATTGTGACTAGACCCCTTAGCAACTTGACAAACCTAGCAACTCTGTACAAACTTCTTCACATCTTGTGAAATTTAAGGCCAAAAATAATGTTCTCTAAGAATGGAAATGGTCTTATCTCGACCAAAATTTCCTGCCATCCCTCCACTTTGTTTCTCCTTAATCAAATTTTCCCTCATGGAACTCCTTGGAATGCACAATTGACTACCCTTGAACAACATGCCATCCTGAATCAAATAGTCTAACCACTTGGTTCTATCTACAGCAACAGGCTCTTTACAAGCTTTTCATGCTTCAGCAAAATCAAGATCCTCAGGGTACAAATTCTTGAGTTCATCAAACCTAACTACTTCAACCTGCATTATTGTAAGCAACAACTGTCTCCTACTTAGTGCATCTGCAACCCTGTTAGATTTTCCACTTCTATGCTTCAACACAAATGTATAACTCTGCAAGAACTCTACCCACTTCATATGCCTCTGATTTAATTTACCTTGGCTATTTAGGTACTATAATGCCTGATGATTAGTATACAAAACAAATTATTTTGGCAATAAATAATGCCTCCATTTCTTTAAGGCCTGAACTATTGCATAGAACTCTTGATCATAAACAGAATACTTCTTCTTTGCATCATTCAATTTTTCACTAAAATAAGCAATAGGCTTACCTTCTTGGCTTAATAAAACCCCGATAGTGCTTCCATTGGCATCACAATCCACCTGGAAAACCTTTTTAAAATCTGGAAGTGCCAACATAGGCTGTTCTGTCACCTTCTTCTTCAACAATTTAAAACTTCTCGCAGCTGCTGTAGTCCATTTGAACTCTTTTCTATCCCCTCTTATTGTATCAGTTAGGGGTGCACATATGCCACTAAAATTCTTAATAAACTTCCTGTAAAAACTAACCAGACCATGAAATGATCTTACCTCAGTAGCAGACCTCGGAGTAGGCCATTCCAAGATGGCTTTTACCTTTTTTGGATCCATTTTGAGACCTTCAGGTGATATAACAAACCCCAAATAGACTAACTCCCTTTTTGCAAAGATACACTTCTTCATATTAATTAATAGTTTCTCTTCCCTTAGCCTTTCAAGGACACTACGAATATGCAGTAAATGTTCTTTGAAAATCTTGCTAAAAATTAAAATATCATCCAAATAAACAATAACAAATTTTCCCAAGAACTTCTTAAGTACCTCATTCATGAGCCGCATGAAGGTGCTTGGGGTGTTTGTCAATCCAAAGGGCATGACTAACCACTCATAAAGACCATCCTTGGTCTTGAAGGCTGTTTTCCACTCATCTCCTTCTCAAATCCACATCTGGTGATAACCACTCTTCAGATCTATCTTTGTGAAGTACTGAGCTCCACTCAAGCAGTCCATAAGATCATCCATCCTTGGCAAAGGAAACCAATACTTGATGGTTATCCTATTTATAGCTCGAGAATCTGTACACATCCTCCACTCTCCATCCTTCTTTGGTGCAAGTACTGCAGGTACTGCACATGGACTCAGGCTCTCTCGAATCAAGCCCTTCCTCAACAACTCCTAAACCTGTCTATTTAGCTCATTTGTTTTAGTAGGAGTCATCCTGTGAGTAGCCTTGTTAGGAAAACTAGCTCCTGGAATTAGATCTAACTAATGACTGATTTGCCTTACTGGTGGCAATCCATCTGGAACATTATTAGAGATAATATCTCCAAATTCCCCTAGTAAATCTGAAACTTCAAGTGGTATTTCACTACTACCTTCTTTATCTTTCCTAGGAATCAAAGCCTAGCACATATGCTGATGTTTCATGCCATTTAAAAACTTCCTTACATCAACAAGACAAATCCTAGCACTGCTACATACCTTTTCACCTTCCTTTTTCATGGGCTTCAATTTGTGGCAAACTCCATCCTTTGTCAGAGAGTATGTGTTTGCATGTCCATCATGTACTGCATGTCTATCAAACTACCATGTCTACCCAACAATAGATGGCAAACATCCATCAAAATAACATCACAGAGAACTTCATCATGGTAACTCCCAATTTTGAATTTTATTAAACATTTTTCACTTACCAGGACCTTATGATCATCTTTTTCCCAAGCAATCCGATAGGGCTGGGGATGTTTCTCCCTCTTGAGCTTCAACTTAGAGACCATCTCTTCTGATACCAAGTTATTAGTGCTACCACCATCAATGATCACGTCACAACATTTATTCTCACACTTTCTTGCATCTGGTACGAAAAAAACTCCTCCGTTGTCCTAGTTCAATCTCACCACTTAGTAGGACTCTTTCATTTACCAAGGTCTCTCCTCTTTCTGTATCCTCTGAATGTGACGATTGTGCATCCTCATCCACATGAGCAACCCTAGCTTGGCCCTCAACTCTCATATCTATCCTTCCTTGTCATTGAGGGCATTCAAAGGCATAATGACCTTCTTCATTGCAATGGAAATAGGTACCACAAAAGCCGCATCTTCCTTGTCCATGTCCTCTACCTCTTCCACTCTGATTTCCAAAGTCTTGATCATGGGAGCGATTGAAACCCTCATTCCTCTGGTTCTTGCTAGTACCCACATCTTCATTTTTCTTTTAGGTTTCATTGCAACCTCCAGATGATCTACCGCTTCTCGTTCCTCCTTGACTATGCCCTCTTTGTCTTCCATCAAACCTTTTATTCAACTTCTCTTCAACTCGTAGGGAAAACTGGTATGCCTCTTCAACACTGGTCATTCTTACCAGACTTAATTGCTCCTGGATGCTAGGTCGCAACCCACTGATATAATGAGCAACCTTCTCCTTATTTGCTTCTGCATGCCCTGCTCTAATCAAGAGTCAATAAAATTCCTCTGTATATTCTTGGATTGATCTTCCTGCTTGCTTTAACCCATGCATCTTCTTAAACAAATCAAGCTCGTAGTCCACATGAATGAACTGCTTCTTCAATTTGTCCACCATGTGATCCCATCTTGTGATCTTCTCCTTTCCTCTTCTGTTTCTTTCCAATTGAACCTCTTGCCACCAGATTTTTGCATGGCCTTTCAGTTTGGCCTTTGCAAACTTAACCCTATCTGGGTCCCTGATATCCTCATACTCAAAGTATTCTTCCAGTTCATTGATCCAATCGATCAACTCATCTAGTTTCAGATTTCTTGAAAATACACCCACTTCAATTGTAGGTCTTTTCCCAAACTTAGTAATGGCCCTAAAAAGCCTTTCCTCTGCATGATTCAGAAATTCCCTGTCAAATTCCCCTTCTGGTCCAACTTCATCTTCTTCGTTGTCATCTTCACTTTCATCACCTGTGGCCACAGTTGCTCCTCTATGAAGCTCCTCCTGCAATGCTTGTACCTACCTTTGGAGGGCTCTAACCTCCTCAAGATTAATAGCTCTAGCCCTTTCGCCATGCTCTCTTCATGGAGGCATCTTCTTAACTCAAACCCACAACCACACAGTCCTGGTGCAAACTGCCTCACAGTCGGTGCTCTGTCTACACACTTAGGAAAACCGGGTCTGATACCACTTGATGGGGACACAACCCAAGAACAAAATGGACACAATAAAAAAGGGAAATTGTATTAACTAAGAAAATAAGCTAGTAAAAATAGTATAGGAAAATAAACTTCAAAACATGCCCTAAGGGCTTACAATAGCATAAATCTGGAGATAATTTCTCCTTTCAGTGCCTCCTCTCAAACTCCACTTTGAACTGCCTTTTACAATGCCAAAAATCTCCTTAAATAGACCCTGGAGGGTTAAGGACTAGGAGTACATTCTAGAAAGTGCTAGTAGGCATCCACCGACCAAATAAAAGGTTCCAGAAGCTGTGTTAGAAGTCGGCGCAAATCTAGAAGAATCTAGAAATGGTAACCGAACTTCCGGGAGGCATAACTTTTGAACCGTAGCTCCGATTGATGAACCGTTTACATTTTCAGAAAGCTCTCGAAGTTATCTATAGCTCTATGGATGAGCTTTACTCATCCCCCATTTTTTAGCCCTTTTCAAGGTCATTTAATGCCCCTAACCTAACTTTGAAGCATTCTTAGGAGGTCTCCAAAACTTAAAAAACTGCAATAACTTTCAAACGGTGGGACCTTTTGACCTGATTCTTTTTTTGGAATGCTCTAAATCACAATTACATTCATCTGGCCAATTCACACCTCCTAGTTTACAAAATGATGACCCAATTACATACGCCTATTTTTTTGAGATTTACATGAACACTGATAGTGAAACTGTGAGAGTTGGAACCTTTATTTGACCCAAATGGATATCCAAAAATGAAAACACATGAAACAGAAACTAAGTTTAAGTACATTTTTTGAGTGACACAGGATTGCCCTTATACCTCTGGATGCTCTTGCATCATATGTATATATATATCTATATATATGTACATATATATGTACATATATATATATATATATATATATATATATATATATATATATATATATATATATATATATATATATATATATATATGTACATATATATATGTACATATATATATACATATATTTATGTACATATATATATGTATATATATATATGTACATATATATATACATATATTTATGTACATATATATATGTACATAAATATATGTATATATATATGTACATATATATATATATACATATATATATGTACATAAATATATGTATATATATATGTACATATATATATGTATATATATATGTACATATATATGTACATATATATATATATATGTACATATATATATACATATATATATATGTACATATATATATATGTGTATATATATATATATATACACACACACACACACACACACACACACACACACATGCCTAAAATATAAATATTTTTTTCTTGTTATAATGTTTACAACTTGTTATCATCTATCACTAATGTGTGTGTGTGTGTGTGTGTGTGTCGTATATACATTAGTGACAAATGATAACAAGTTGTAAACATTATGTATGTATGTATGTATATTAGTGACATATGATAACAAGTTGTAAACACTATAACAAGAGAAAATTTGAGAGTGTGCTTTTCCATTTACTAATTTTTTTTAAATGGAAGGTTTCTATTATTTCTACTACACGATATATTATTCACTAGATAAAGTTTTGCATATTATTTTTATTTAAATTTTGTAAATGAGAAAAATATATTATTTTCCCAAAATATAAATAATTTTCTCTTGTTATAATATTTACAACTAGTTATCATGTGTCACTGATATACATACATACATAATGTTTACAACTTGTTATCATTTGTCACTAATGTATATAACACACACACACACACACACACACACACACACGTGATAGATGATAACAAGTTGTAAACATTATAACAAGAGAAAATTGTTTATATTTTAGGCATATATATATATATATATATATATAGGGCTCACAATGAAACTCCTCTTAAGAAGTGTCACTTACACTTTGTGTTTGACATATGTTTCATCCAAAGTCAAGCTTCTTCAACTTCCCTACAAAGAAGTTCTCTAATCTCTGTTGGTAATCTAACCAGCTGAAGTATTATTTGTCCAAAATATAAATAGTTCTCTACTCTCTACTAGTAACCTAACTAGCTAATATATTATTTGTCCAAAATATAAATAATTTTCTCTTTTTATAGTGTTTACAACTTGTTATCATTTGTCACTAATTCATATAACACACACACACACACACACACATTAGTGATAGATGATAACAAGTTGTAAATATTATAACAAGAAAAAATTATTTATATTTTAAACGCGCGCATGCACACACACACACATATATGTATGTATATATGTATATATATATATGTACATATATATACATGTACATATATGTACGTATATGTACATATATAAAAATGTACATATATATATCATGTGTCACTAATATACATACATACATAGATAATTTTTACAACTTGTTATCATTTGTCACTAATGTATATAATACACACACACACACACACACACACACACACATTAGTGATAGATGATAACAAGTTGTAAACATTATAACAGGAGAAAATTATATATATATATATATATATATAATTTTCTCCTGTTATAATGTTTACAACTTGTTATCATCTATCACTAATGTGTGTGTGTACATTAGTGATAGATGATAACAAGTTGTAAACATTATAACAGGAGAAAATTATATATATATATATATAATTTTCTCCTGTTATAATGTTTACAACTTGTTATCATCTATCACTAATGTGTGTGTGTGTGTGTGTGTGTGTGTGTGTGTGTGTGTGTATTATATACATTAGTGACAAATGATAACAAGTTGTAAGCATTATGTATGTATGTATGTATATTAGTGACACATGATAACAAGTTGTAAACACTATAAGAAGAGAAAATTATTTATATTTTGGACAAATAATATATCAGCTGGTTAGATTACCAACAGAGAGTAGAGAACTATTTATATTTTGGACAAATAATACTTCAGCTAGTTAGATTACCAACAGAGAGTAGAGAACTTTTTTGTAGGGAAGTTGAAGAAGCTTGACTTTGGATGAAACATATATCAAACACAAACTGTATGTGATACTTCTTATGAGGAGTTTCATTGTGAGCCCTCTATATGTGTGTGTGTGTGTGTGTGTGTGTGTGTATGTATATACATACATATATAAATATGTATATGTATATATATGTATATCTATATCTATATACACACACACACACACACACATATATATATGTATATGTATATATATACATATACATACACACACACACACATTTATGTATATATAGATATACATATACATATATATACACACACACACACACACACATACACACACACACACACACACACACACACACACACACACACACATATATACATATAGATATGTATATATATGTCTAAAATATAAATAATTTTCTCTTGTTATAATATTTAGATTGAGGGATAATGTGTTTTTATCAATGTCAAGTTTCATTGTCCAAACTCAAAATTCTTTTGAGAGTGTGCTTTTCCACTTACTTTTTTTTTCTTTATGGAAGGTTTCTATTATTTCTACCAGACGATATATTATTCACTAGATAAATTTTTGCATATTATTTTTATTTAAATTTTGTAAATGAGAAAAATATATTACTTGCTCAAAATATAAATAATTTTCTCTTGTTATAATGTTTACAACTTGTTATCATGTGTCACTAATATACATACATACATACATAATATTTACAACTTGTTATCATTTGTCACTAATGTATATAATACACACACACACACACACACATTAGTGATAGATGATAATAGGTTGTAAACATTATAACAAGAGAAAATTATTTATATTTTAGGCATATATATATATATATATATATATATATATATATATATATATATAGGGCTCACAATGAAACTCCTCTTAAGAAGTGTCACTTACACTTTGTGTTTGATATATGTTTCATCCAAAGTCAAGCTTCTTCAACTTTCCTACAAAGAAGTTCTCTACTCTATGTTGGTAATCTAACCAACTGAAGTATTATTTGTCCAAAATATAAATAGTTCTCTACTCTCTATTGGTAATCTAACCAGCTGATATATTATTTGTCCAAAATATAAATAATTTTCTCTTGTTATAGTGTTTACAACTTGTTATCATGTGTCACTAATATACATACATACATACATAATGTTTACAACTTGTTAGCAATTGTCACTAATGTATATAATACACACACGCACACACACACACACACATTAGTGATAGATGATAACAAGTTGTAAACATTATAACAAGAGAAAATTATTTATATTTTAGACATATATATATATATATATATATATATATATATATATATATATATATATATATATATATATATATATATATATATATATATATATATATATATATACATATGTATATGTACATGTACATGTACATATATATATATGTACATATATATATATATATACATGTACATATATATATATATATATATATATATATATATATATATATGTACATATACATATACATATGTACATATATATATATATATCTACACACACACACACATACATACATACATACATATATATTAGTGATAGATGATAACAAGTTATAAACACTATAACAAGAGAAAATTATTTATATTTTGGACAAACAATATATCAGCTGGTTAGATTACTAACAGAGAGTAGAGAATTATTTATATTTTGGACAAATAATACTTCAACTAGTTAGATTACCAACAAAGAGTAGAGAACTTCTTTGTAGGGAAATTGAAGAAGCTTGACTTTGGATGAAACATATATCAAACAAAAAGTGTAAGTGACATTTCTTAAGAGGAGTTTCATTATGGGCCCTCAATCTTGAAGTGCCCTATCAATCTTGTTAATCTATAATGTTTAGAGCTATAAACAATTGTAGCCATTTTGTTGCTGGGTAGACAAAATATAGAGTAGGGCCAATTCTATATTAGATTGAGGGAGAATGTGCTTTTATTAGTGTCAAGTTTCATTGTCCAAACTCAAAATTATTTTGAGAGGGTGCTTTTCCATTTACTTTTTTTTTTAATTTTATGGAAGGTTTCTATTATTTCTGCTAGACGATATATTATTCACTAGATAAATTTTTGCATATTATTTTTATTTAAATTTTGTAAATGAGAAAAATATATTATTTTCCCAAAATATAAATAATTTTCTCTTGTTATAATGTTTACAACTTGTTATCATGTGTCACTAATATAGATACATACATACATAATGTTTAAAACTTGTTATCATTTGTCACTAATGTATATAATACACACACACACACACACAAGTGATAGATGATAACAAGTTGTAAACATTATAACAAGAGAAAATAATTTATATTTTAGGCATATATATATATGTGTGTGTGTGTGTGTGTGTGTGTGTGTGTGTGTGTGTGTGTGTGTGTGTGTGTGTGTGTGTATGTATGTATGTATGTATAGATAATATATGTATATATATATATATATACATATATGTATGTATATATACATACATATATATATATACATATACATACATATATGTATGTATATATATATATGTATATATATACATATATGTATATACACACACACATACATACATACATATATACATACATATATATTAGTGATAGATGATAACAAGTTGTAAACACTATAACAAGAGAAAATTATTTATATTTTAGACAAATAATATATTTTCCTCATTAATAGAATTTAAATAAAAGTAATATGCAAATTTTTTATTTAAATTCTATTTATGAGAAAAATATATTGTTTGCCCAAAATATAAATAATTTTCTCTTGTTATAATGTTTACAACTCGTTATCATCTATCACTAATGTATATAATATTAAGATGGTGTATACAGAGACCACTCTCTAGGAAACTAGATTTTTTAAAAGCCATACATTCTATATTGTTGCAAATTATATTTTAATGATTGCATTCAATTACTTTTAGTGCCATTGTATCTATGCTACTTGATACTCATGATGAGTTTCATGCATCACCAACTATTAAACAAGTAATTTTATGTTTTTCTTATGTGTGAGATAATTTAAAACTCTTTGAATCATATTAGTTCACTTGATGTTTATTAATAAGTTTCTATTTATAACTTAAAAAGTGTTACTGGGTTATTTTTTGCAGACTTGGAACATATAATGAGCATTGTCACTTGTAAAACCAATATTAGCTTATGTTTTTTTAATGCACATATGGTTATTTATGAAATTATGATCCATTCAATGTTTATGTACCTTTTTTTGTAAGTGCATTTTTACATCTTTCTTTTCGAGAATAGTAAATAAAATTACATGAGAAATCACTATTTTGCCACAAAATCTTTTCTAACCATTTGGGAAAGAAGGGTCTCCATTTTCCACTACAGACTTTCCTCAGCAATATTCATGGATTTCAAATGTAATCTATCATCTTCTAACATTCTTCAATGATGTATAATTGAGTGCATAATTTTTGTTGACTTCTTAGATTCAAGTTGAGAAATTGAAACATTTTTTGAAGAATCCAAATGAATTTCCTCCTCCTTTTGGGACTCTCAGCTTGCAAATCCTTTGACATATAAAATGGGAAAATCAAATAGTCTTCGCCAAAAGAAAATAATTATTTGGAGGTAGTACCATATTCTTAAACCTATCATTTAAAATTGCTATTACTTACCCTATCTCAATGACTGAATCTTTATACACATTTATGTTGTTGGATTAATTTCACAGTTTTTAGGATCACAATCATTTACTGTATTCCCTACTAAAGCTTATGTACAACATGAATATATCATTTCTTTTAGATAAAGTGTTATTTTAATAACCTGTTATTGAGAAAGGACAATAATTTCCAGAGAAGTGAACATTGTAGTCTATAAATCCTTTGAACACCTAAATTATGAAAATTAGTTTTGACATTCTTTTGAGGAAAAAAATGCTTGATTATTATATTTATTGATGGTAAACAAATATATTCATGCTATACATTAACTCAATAGCTCTAGAACTCTTGATAATAATCAAAGTGGAAAGAATCTAGATTGGTTGTTACCAAGGTCTATAATAAATCTCCAGTTAGTAATTTAATGACTATACTAGAATATAGAAAGGTTTTATAGTTGTCGAGTTAATGTGTGATGTTGATATATAGTTTGGTATACCTGTTTGAAATGTTTTCATTTTTGAGAAAGGTTAAATCAGTTCTAGACATGATTGATATCCATAACAAACTTATAATCATCTATCTTATGAACCTATAATTATTTTTGATAGTTGGAACTTAGTTGGGATACTAGAATCCTTTGTGGCGACTTAATTATGTTGGAGAATGACTTGGACACCTTTTCAAGTTAAGATGACCTTCTCATTTTTGAAAAATTGTCATGTAAATTCTCCTTCATGCCAACTTCAATTTATTCTCTATAAATTTATGTACTTTATTAAGCATAGTGGTTTATTTCTATTTTATGAAATAATGCCTTTTGTAAATTTAAATACTTTATTGAGTTGAGAATGATGTACAATCAAGTGCAACACATCCCATGTCATCATGATGTACTCAAAAAATTATTTTTTCTACTCCATAGACATTGCAATCTATGGGATAAGTGGCCAACGTCATATAGCTTACAGAAATTGCTAAAAGCATTAAGAAATTTTCATAGGAAACCTTTCCTTATTTGGCTTCTTTCACACTCTTACAACATTCATTTAAGTCTTTTGAGAGCATTAAAGGGCTCTAGATTTATATTGTCCTCTAGCATCCCACATTTCATGGAATTTTCCCTTAATTCAAGTACTCATTCTTCATACTCAATTTGTGAATATTCAATATCTTCTATTAAAGACTTGTAACTCCATACATATGCACCCAAATAATGTTCTGTATTTATCAAGAGTATCACATATGGCTATGCAAACTCTAGGTTAGCCATCTGCTAGAAGGGCTTCCACCTCCCTTGTAATCCATGTTTTTGTAGTTGATTTGGCCAAATATACAATATCAATATTTTGATATGTTTCTTTATGAATACAACAACCTGAATTGATACCATCATATACCATCCCAACTTTGAGAGCCCTAATTGCACTGAAGCATACTAATCAATCCACCACCTCTTGTCATGCATGTGGAAGTTTTCCTTCATAAAATTGATTCTTCAACTTGGGCCAATAACCACATACACTATATCCATCTATAGGAGGAACATGTTTTCTTTTGAACTTCTTTTTATCATTAGTTTTATCCTTGTCACTTGGAAGATATTTTTTCTTCTCTTTATTCCTATGATACCTTGTAGTGGGTTTTGAAATTCATGAGTTTGGACAACCTAACACATTTTTCTACTTCAAAACATGCAAAATTTGCTTCAAATTTGAGGTGATCCTCAGGGCATTTTAATCCTTCTCCTTTTCTTGGATTTATTATTTTCCTTCTATCCACATAATATAATCAAGGTATGATGGCAGTATGGAGTGTGGATGAAAGGTTAGACTATGAGTCTCATACATATTTTATGTCACTTCTTTCCTTTCTATTTTTTGTATCTATTTTATACCTATAGTGCCACAACCTATCATATTCTCATATTACCTTGGTTAAATATGTTCTACTACTCTAGGGTTGAATAGTTTTAAGGGAAGCCACATTTTCAGACAACTAGAAAATAGAAGCCTCCACTTCCATATCTTTAGCACTAGTAAAATGTCTTTCCTATGGTATTTTCACCCCATTACATGTGCCCAAAAACTATGATGCTTGTTGCATTTAAAACCTTTATTTCTTTTGCATAATTTTTTCATGTTACATATGCCACTCCAAGTTAGAAGACTTCAAAGATAGTAGTATTTAATTATTTAATTATTTTTTGATTATATACAAGATACTACTAATGTTTGTATGTTTACATTTGATATAATTTTATAGCCTAGATATTTGCCTATGATTCCATGCTCAACAATATGAACCTAGAAAAAAATAAGGAGACAATTTCTAGATTATGATCTCAATTCAAAAGAAAAGTTGATGGAAAGTGTTATTGTCCTTGCAAAAAATGTAAGGGCTTAAAGAATCAAATAATTTTAATCACAACAGCTCAAAGACATTGTAGGCAACATGATCACATTGAAAGGGGAAAGGATTGTTGTCCTTTGGTGAATATGGATTTCCAATTGGTAGAAGGTAATGCTCTCATGGAAGAAGATGATCCTAAGGTAGAGAAACAATTGAAGACATTTCAATATTGGCACAACCAATAATGTGCTAGAGAACAGGATTGAAGAAGATGTTACTGTCGTAACTAATGAAGATGATGAAGATGATGATAGTAGAGAATCTAATGATGATGATGAGAACCTTGATATACCTATAATTGAAAAGGCATACGAGCCCCTATACGAAGGCTCCCAAACAACGCTTCTTTAGATGTTGTATTGTTGGTGGTAAACTTCAGGGTTATGAATGGTATATCCAATATAGCAATATCACATATGCTAAGTTATAGTGTCATTTTTTCATCTTCTATGTTAGCATACCATTAATGTTCTCTATATTAAAAAAAAAATTCCATAGGTTGATAGGTGAGTGTTTGTTACCACCATCAAACATTTTACCTTGCTCTTATTGAGAATTATCGACCATTATGAATTTTTTTGGAATGGAGTATCAAATAATACATGCATATCCCAGTGATCATATTATATATCTTAAACAATATGAATTTGCAACACAATTCCCTAATTTTCACATTAGTAAATATTGATCAAATCAAATAACCAAAAAGGTGCCTCACAAGGTTCTTCGGTACATTCCCATTATTCCACATTTACAATGATTATTCAGGTGTACTAGATTGGTACGATTTATGGATTACCATGCACAAAATAGAAGTCATGATGAAATTATGCAAATTCTTGCGGATGGTTCTACATTTAATGACATAAAAGATAGGTGTCCAATATTTAAAGAAGAACCTCATAATTTGAAGCTTTCATTGGCAGCAAATAATGTCAAACCATTTGGAGAGATGAGATCTTTTTACTCAGTCTGACCTATTTTTGTTATTAACAATAGCATTCCTCCTTAGATGTCCATAAAGAGGGAGCACATAATGTTGTCAATGATTGTACTAGGTATTTTTCTATTTAATAGTTATTTAAATTAATTTATAAACACACTATCAAAATGTCCATAATAATAATAATAAATTTTTTATGTTCATTCAACTAGGTAAGTACCAAGTAAAAGATATGAATGTATATATTGAGTCCTTGATTGATGAGTTTTTGGAGTTTTGGAATGGGAGAACTATGTACAATATCTCTAGATCAATTGGTGAAAGACAATTCCAATTTTGTACAATGCTTGTATGGACTATACATGATGCGGTATGTAAAAATGTTAACACATATTTTTGGTATGTAATAGTGCTAACTCATTTTTTTTGTATGTTTAAGTTTTGTGTGATAGTTGTAAATATGAATTTTCTAGTACACATGTCATCCAATTATACACGATCTCGTAGGTCTTCAAACAAAGGAAAAATTTGCATGTTCAATTTGTGGTCCAAAGATGAAATCTTGTCATTAAAAAAGTTCACGAAAGTATAAGTATTGAATTATTGAAAAACATCTTTTCAATGGGAAAGAAGAGACAAAATCAAAGCCACGAAGAATGACACCTCACATGTGGAAGTTGGAATACAATAGAATGAGTCATAAAGGTAATGTCATTCCATCTGATGCAGGTTTTTGTATGAAATTAAAATTTGAATATTGTCTTTTGTTTAGTAATGATGTAATTAATGTTTGTGAATGTCATCAAGACATTGATGAGAAACTTCCAAAAGGACTTAAAAGCTATCCTAGACAATTTAATAGGTTGTCATACTATGAGCACTTCCCAATCATGCATTTGTTTGATGCTATGCATATTAGAAAGAATGTAATAGAGACACTATGAAAAATATTGAATGGAAGGTGTGAAAAAGAAAATTTGGTCAAAATTTTTAATGACATTGATGAATTCAATCATGCATTGAAGTTTTTTTTCTTGAATCAAATAGTAATGGAAACTGGATTAATATGAGTGTTATTCCTTGGTTAATAATGCAACAACAAATTGATGCCATATTTGAAGCCATAAAAAAAAAAAACTAAATTTCCCATAGGATTTGGTGCAAACATAAGCAATCTCATATCAAATAAAGGTGATTTTGGGTCAGGGTTAAAAATCCATAATTGGCATACCTTTGTCAAAGTAAGTCATTTTCTTCTCTATTTACAATAAATTTGTAAAACATCATGTACTTTTTATTATTTTATTCATAATATATTGAAAATATCTTTTTATTATTATTTCACTATGTTCTACCTCTATCTCTCCCACACAACTTCAACAACATGAGTGTCAAACAAGTTTTATATGATCTTGGAAAATACATGAGGTTAGAAGTGTTATTTGTTAGATTTTTTATATAGATATTATTTTTGTGTCTTGCTCTTCTTTTTCTATAATTTATTGTATAATTTTTTTCTAGAGTCTCGTTAACATATTTTTGTGTGATGAATATCTTCTAGTTGGTTGTTGTTGTCACAAAAGTTTGCACCCTTGTCCAAAGTCCTTACCTAAGGACAACCTTGTGAAACATGGAAACAACTTCCAAGATGTGGGACTTGAACTGTGAGGTTGAGTCTCCAGAGAAGGCCAGCCTCCTTTACTATCAAGGTGCACCTAACTACTCTTGGAGATGAAAAGGGAGAAGAAATGCATAGAAGAAAATCTACCTATTCTAACCTAAGGGGAGTGATGCACCAAAAATAGAGTGTTCAAACCAATCTCTACCCATACATGCACTATTTAACCATCATGACACCAAGAGATATACACATCTAGACTTGCTTTAATCTAATAATCACATGCAGATCAAAAAATCCAAATGAATGACACAAGGAAAGAGAGGATTCACTTATATACCATTCATAGGCCAAAAGAGATATAATCATGCAAGATTGCAGATATCTATAATATACCAATGAGAGGCAAATAGTTCTTGCACTTTACATCAATGGCTGAAGGAGATAAGAATGTCATACAATTCAGAGGCAAAGGGGATTTACAGTGAAATTGCAGAGCAATATTAGAGAAAATAGAGAAGGGTCAACCAGAGAAGACCAAATCTACCAAAATTGCCTTTATAACTTAGGCATAACTGAGATGTTCTCTAACTAAAGTTACTCCACAACCACTACCATTAATTCTCTTTAGAGATTTGGAGAAAATTTGATCTAGGCATAGATTCAGATTGAAATCTAATATTTTGTTGAAACAAGGCCCTGACAGAAATGATGCCATTAAACCATCCTGACCAAGTAGATGGATAAACTAGGGTGGTGGAGTGTTCTCCTACTATTTACTAGGTTTAGCATTCATTCAAGAGTAGTTGAAATTGATCATGAGGATCAAATCGTGCAAGAAAACTTGACTTCCTTCATTTTTGGCTTATGAATAAGCAAAATCAGTAGGTCAACTAAATCCTGCAATCAAAATGGCAACATGGGCCAATAGTCTCATTTTATTTTGCCAACCCACAAGGCCTTCATGAGTTTGACCACCAAACCAAGTAACCATGCCACCTCCTCAAAACCTTGACTGTGGCGATCACATAACTGCTAGCCTTAATTGTGCTACCTTTTTGTTAATTTTCTTAGTTGGGCCTACTAGGACACGTGTCCTTTAGGTGCTTCCCCACATTGTTTAATTTCCTCACATCTTCATAATGTGGGAAAGTGCCAATCATTGATCTCTGTAAGATCAATGATCACGAAAGATCCTCATTACATTGTGCCTACCCTTAATACTTTTGGGCCCACGAACCATTCAACATACACTTTAGCATGGCCTGGCATCACCTTGTGGCTTCATAATAACCTGACCCCACAAGGACACGTGGCAACAAGGT